>JAYEPQ010000005.1:23344289-23769289 GCA_036321105.1 Dracaena cambodiana | reverse complement strand
TATCCTTTACTTGCTTGCAAGTGTAACACCTAGATATATAGATATGGCAACCTCTTTCTTCATGTCTGGCCACCAAAAAGTCTTCTTCATATTCTTGAAGATCTATTTGTTACTCCTGGATGAAGAATATGTTGATCCATGAGATTTTTCTAAACTCTATCTCTTACCTCCCCTTTAAGTACCTATAATCTTTCCCTGAATCTAATAGTTCCATCTGAGTATATTTTCATCTCTGAACTCTTGCCTACTTATATTTTAGTTCTCAACTTTTGAAATTTTTCATCTCCAACTAGAGCTTACTTAATTTGCTCTTTTAACTGACTATAACCGTATTTGAATGAGTTGCATTGTCATTCCTGATAGAATTACTTCCAGTTCCATCCCTTGCATCTCCATTAAAAGCTCATTTTACTGAGTCAATTTCTCTGTATTTCCATCCTTCCATATTCCTATAGTGCTACTTGATTTCTAAGTCATAGTCTGCCACCAACTCCCACCAGCGCCTCTATTGCATCTTTAATTCCTTCTAAGTGAAAATATATTCAAACTTCTATGGTCAGTGTATATCTCCACTCGCTATCCTAGCAAATAGTTTCTCCAAATTTTAACGGCATTAATTACCGCTGCTATCTTCAAGTCATGAGTTAAATAATTTCTTTTATGAGATCTCAATTGTCTTGATGCAAACTCATTCACTTTCCATTCTATGTCAACATACATCCTGATCCCTGACTTGAAACATCACTAAAAATTTTCATTCCTACAGAGTTGTTTGGAATTGCTAATACTAATGTTGTTACCAGTCTCCTTTTCAATTCTTCAAATATCTTATCACACTCCTCAATCCAAACATTTTCCACTCCTTTTCTAGTCAATTTAGTCAGAGGAGATGCAGTTTTTGTAAAATCTTGTACAAATCTTCCATAATACTCAGCCATCCCTAGAAAACTCTAAATCTCTGAACTGATTTTGGCATAGGCCTATCCATTATAGCTTTTATCTTCTTAGGGTCGACTAATACACTATCTTCATAAACTATATGATGCAAGAAAGTAACTTTATCCAAACAAAATTCACATTTTCTCATCTTTTCATAAAACTTTTGCTCTCTAAGAATTTGTAAAACTATCATCAAATGCTTAATATGCTCTTTTCTATTTTTGGAATAAATCAAGATACCGTCAATAAATACCACCACAAATTTATCTAAATAATAAGCAAAAATATAGTTCATCAAATTCATAAATACTGTTGGTGCATTAGTCATTCCAAACAGCATCACCAAATATTTAGAACGACCATGTCTGGTTCTAAATATAGTCTTTGCAATATTTTCTATTCGGACCCTTGATGAAACATCAAACGAAGATTTTTCCTAAAGAATATCTTTGTTCCTCCCAGCTGATCAAACAGATTAGTTATTCTCAGTAATGGTAACTTAGAATTGTTACTACATTCAAACTTCTATGGTCTACACATAATTTTTGACACTTATCATTCTTACTTATTAATAATACTGAGCTCCCCAAGGTGAAATACTAAATCTTATAAAACCTAACTTCAATAACTCACCTACTTGTCTCTTAACTTCTTCTAATTCAGCAATTTCCATTCGATAAGATGACTTACAAACTGGTTCAGGTCCAAGGATAATATTAATAATAAATCCTACTGTCCTTATAGTGGTAGTCCATGTATCTTAAAAATTCTGATACTATTGGAATCATTTCTTCTCCTACTTCTATAGCTTCCAAAACTCCTCCCTTTAGGGATATTTTAGATTCTATTGGTTCTAAGCATTGGCTTCCATCAACAAACTCAAATTCTAGACAACAAGAAATCCGAAATATTACTTTTTCTCTAATACAATCTATTGTGGCATGGAAGATAACCAACCAATCCATACCTACGATAACATCATATCCATCTTCATTTATAACTAGCAAGTTTGTATAAAATTTTCTACCATTAATCACTATGGAACATTGTCTACACTCCTTCTTGGTCATGATACCACCATTCCTAGTCTTAATGTCCTATCCAGCATGCAAGATAACAAAATCAATAGAATTATGGGAAATGAATGTGATAGAGATAAAACAGTACGAGCTCCAGAATCGAATAAAACAGTTATTGGTATATTACAAACTAAAATCATACATGCTACAACTTCCTCAATGATTAGAACTTCCTCACCATTCATTAGTCTAACCTGTCTTTGTCTCTATCTTACTCCCTCTTGGGCTCTGGTATAGGCGTATTATTGTGTCTCCAAAGGTCTTTTCTAGTCTGATCCTTGAGTCCTTTGGACTGGTAGTCCTGTTGTGACCGGTCTTGGTACTTATTGGAAAGGAACTCCAGTTGCTAGTTGTTGCCTTAACTATACTCTCAGATAATTAGTTACTTGATGATCCGTTAACCTGCATAACAGTTCTAGAGGTCTTCTACATTTCTTCTGAATATGTCCCGGTATATTGCAGAAACTGCACACCGCTGGACCTCCTTTATTAGCCACTACTTGTCACTTTGCCTAGGAGCCTCCAAACCTCTGGGAAGAACTGCCTCTTTATTAAATGGCCTCTTGAATGTTGCTGATCTCCCCTCCTTGGATACTTGCTTTAGACGACATGCTGCTTCAATATCTTTGTGTAAGTCTTGTAGTTATGATCTACTAGATACTCCATTAGATAATACCTCAGTTCTTGCTGGAACAAGTATGCTCACTCTTTCTCTTTAGCTCCAGAGTCGGGGCAAAATGATTGAGTCTCACAAAGTTAGCTGTATATGCATCCACTGTCCGATCTCTATATCAAATAGATATCAAAGAATAAAGAATGATTATTATGGATGAATCACAGACATGTTCTTTTGTGGTAGCAGTTCCAGGTCTTCCACTTAAACTAGGCTCTATTATCACCCCGTAATGCCCCTGTTATTTCAGTTGTTTCCCAAACAGAGGTCGCCATTTAAAACTATACTAGATTATCCAATAGTCACAAGATCTTGGAATAACCGTAACCACTGGCACAACAGATGAACAAATAATATGTATGAAACTAGAGTTACATTTATAGCACATAAGATTGATTATATGAAAAGGGCACACTGCACTGCATATGCATAATAAAAGAATTAAAAGAAGGAACAGTACCAAACAAAAGAAATATAAACATCATATATAAGATTATGAGACTGGATCCACCTCTTACTGGCATTTTGCTTGATCAATGAAGTATGGATCTCTAATTAGTGCAATTTCTCCTTTAATACCTGAGTTCAGAACTCCAAGGATTAAGCCTAACAAATAACACTCTAAGAAAAAAAAAAAAAGGCATACTATCATAGTACAGAAATATTAGTATACGCAGGCATGCTCATATTAGTATTGATCGTGAACATATAAAATTAAACATATAAGCAAGTATAAATAATAAATAAAAATAAATATGATGAAACAATTATTTTATAAATCTTGATCATGTATTCTATTGGTCTCAGTCATCGTCTAAGTTAATTATAAAAACTGTATTAATGGATAAAATCATGTTATTCTCCATTGTCATATGCCTGTACATATCAAGGTCCCAGTCTCAATTGCATGGCATTGAACCATGCTATACTATTAGGTATTATCATTTACAGCCTATAATAATGGATATACCACACTGGTACTAATTATCACTCAGTGATTCAGAATCACTTAGGTCGCTACAGTAAAGAATTTTCAGTCTTAACATTAAATTAATTCTTATACGACATGGCTTTTATCCATTATATTGCTTCTCTCCATCCCGGTGTTTTGATATATATATTACATATGACCTATAAAGATATCATGGCATAATTCGTTCATTCACATGTACATATCTGTTTCCATCATCCATGATATCATTAATAATTCATTATTAGATTATGTATACATAATATCACTATATTTCATTCTCTTCTCATGTCAGTACACTCACTATCATATCCATCATGCATCGTTCATGTCAGTACAATATATGTCACAAACAAGTGCCACATATGATGCTACACTACTGGGATTAATTGAAAAGATTTAGGCCATCAACTCTACAAATCACCTTACAAATTCTACATCTTTGTTTTATTTTATTATTATTTTTTTTTTTTGCATTTGATTTTGGACAATTTAAGCTGTGCTTAACTTTAATCGGGCATGGTAAGACATGTCCATGATAGTGGTGTACAAAATTTTAATTAGTTGATTAGTTAAATGCTTGAGAATATTTCATACATAACATATATATATATATATATATATATATATATATATATATATATATATATATATTCCAAAAAATAATTTAATCACAATCTCAACGATATTCCAACATAGACCAATAACAATTATCCTTCCAACATGAATGTACTTTGGATCTACATGAAGGTCAGTGCACCAGAACATTAGCTGCATACTTCTTTTGAGTTCTTATCATTTTCATTTCTTTTTTCCCTCCTTTTTCCAATCCAGCCCACTAGAGCTCACTGCAACCAGTAGAGATTATCTCTTTTCTTTTATTGTATTTTCCCACTAAATCCTACTGCAACCCACTTATTTTTTTCTCTTTTTTTTGTCTACTTAAGCCCATTGTAGACCACTTAATTATTATTTTTTTTTCAATTTACTATTGTCCGCTGCAGCCCACGACAGATTACTTCCCTTTTCTCCTTTTTACAGCCTATTCAATCTCTATCTTGGGCCAAAACTTAAAGTTTTATAAATTTTCTCTCAAGTATTTGCTAAAACAATCTAGCATTTGATATAAATGTCTCTTATACTACTTGCATAATTACATTTTATACTACCTGCATAAATAAATTTAATTAGCCCATGGCCACTGTTGGATCACATGCATCTATCATTGGGAACATAGCCAAATTGATGCATTTGTAGTCTCAATAAATTGAGAGTACTTCTCAAGTTTCCACTCAATTGTGGAAGTTTTTTTCTTTCCTTTTTTTTTTTTTTTTTTTCCATTTTGAATCATGCTCAATACCAATTAAGCAATTCCCAAAACCTATTAGGGACATATGAGTACGCCTCACTAATTCCAAACTAATTGTTAATGGCTTGAATTCTCAAAGAAATACATAAGCTCCAACTCTAGGGAAAGAACTAAAATTTTAAAATTAGGCCGATTTGTTATTATTTCTAGAGAGAAGAAATGGAGAGTAAGAATAGTATTACTTGCATGATTTTTTGTTTCCCAAGTTTGCTAAAATAATTCTCTTGATGGACTTTCTCTCTTTGGTTCTAGACTCAACAATGATGCTTATGTAAAGAGTGAGGAGAGAGAGTAATTTCTCTGTGTGTATGAATGAATCAAATCAGAGAGATGGAAGATAAGAGATAAACATAAATGTCAAATTTGTAAATCCAAATCCCTTGGTGCCACCATATTAGGACAACTAGGCAACTACTAATGCCACACCACTCCTTATTGTGACAACACAACACCACTTGCGGAAGTGAGTTAAGATAGTTAATTAACTAAATAATTATTCTTTTATTTAAAATAATATTTCACCGATTTTGATCTCTCTCAACAAACTCCATAATTTACCAAATTAATTTACGACGTAGTACACAATGAGAGAAATACTAGAAATTTTTTCATTTATCCTTTCGATGTCCATTATGAAAGAAATAATTTGCCAAAATTATTATTAAAAAATTTAATAATTTAAAATTAGAAAATTTTGGAAATATTTTCAAACTCCCCGAATTTTTTTAAAAAAATTATAAATATTAGAAAACTAATAACTGCAAAGACTGAAAGTCATTTGAAACTACAAATTTAAAATTACACTCACAAAAAATCATTTTGTTATCTGAATTGACTCATGATAGCCCTAATTTAGCACACTCCGACCTAAAGAAAGGATATTAGTGGCACAAACTTTGAGATATTACACCTTTATTTGAGACTGGCATTAGGTATTCTTTCCATAAATTTCTAGCATGGTGTTTTGTACATCAGTGCAAAACATTTTTCCTCTTTGTTTTAGTTATGTTTTAGATTTTATAGGTTTCTTTATTTTTGGTTTCTTTGTAACATACAAAAAAACGTCTAATTTTCTTAATGGCACATAATATGTAAAGTGATTTGATGATTGTTTTTAAAAAAAAACTAGTTTATATGTATATTGTTGGTTTGTTTAACCATGATACTTTATTATGGTTTTACCTTTTATATTCCATTAATATGTGCATGTAGGTCATCTCTATTATAAAAAAAATGTTTCTTTTTCACAGAGTGGTTCTAAAGTTCACTTCTTTTCATATTCGGTGTGTATATTAATCACAATAAATTTTCATTCAGGATAGAAACACATGCTTTGATATGTTAAAGAAAGAAAAATTGCATAAACAAAATTAAAGATTCAAGATGAGTATATTAAAAAGAAGGGTATTAAGCAGAAAGTATTCATCTCAAATCCACACTAAAAGAATGTCTGTAAACGATTCCAAAGGCCACACTTGTGGATTTAGACATTTTTATTTATTCTCAAGGGTATCCATATGTACTGAATATTTATGTTTATTTATGTTTAAAGATAGTGTGACTTCACCCACCAAACACTATCAATCCTCGTTGTAAGTATGATATGGATAAGGTGCTTAGGATTTATATTTTGGTCTTTCTGTGAAAGTTGAAATTTGTTTCATCTTGATTACTTTAATCAACTGTGGTTAAATACATACCTCATGTTTTTGGGTAGTTGTTCTTATAGTTTTCCTTAGTTTTGAATGACAAGGTTTTCAGTTTCAATATTTTGCATATAGACATGGGTTTTGTTAATTAGGATCATATTTTTGTATTGATATCTACTTGTCATCCTTGTTTTCATAACTCAGTACTAGTATCCAACCGTGGTACCACATATGTTAGGACTTACAAATTGTTCTCTCTTTACTTCATTTTAACTTATTATCTATGATCTTCCTCTTCTAGTAGTTACTTTGGTCTTATTTATCCTCCAATCATTGGTATATTTAATTAATAACAAAAGGAGGAGACTTAATTGAAAAATTCACACATTAATGGGGAGAAAACATTATAGGAGAGAACTCAATTTGATAAGATTTGATACTTGCTTGTTTAATTGACAATAAGTCATTATTATATTTGCATGCTTGAATTCATATCATGAATCATGACACTAAATATTACTTAGTGTTACATATTTTGATCATACAATGATTTTTCAATGGTTAAGTTTTTTATTATCAAAATGGGGAGATTGTTGGATATATCTCCATATATGACCCCTATTTGATCAACAATAAACTCTATTTGTAGTATAAACGTTTAGTGGAGTATATGCAAGTTTTGTGGATGTAAACAAATCAAGCAAGATAACAATTAATATGACCTATACTGCAGATATCAATGGGATGAGGCTAAGATGACTTACGACCAAATTAGACAGAGTTACAATTTATATCAAAGGATGGAGTCAACTATAAAATTGTAGTCTATGAATCCTCTTTAAATACCGTCATGAGCGAGATTTAAACAAAACGAGAAATTTATGGAATTGCACTTCACTATTAATGAGCTGGACAGGGACCACTTTTGATAGCTCTACCGGTAGCTGGAGGCAAAGTCAGCAGTTACCAATAAGTTTGCCAGTAACTTAGGAAAAAGAGGATACAACACGCAGTAGCTACCAACCAACTTAACAGTAGCTAGGTATTTTCTAACAAAAATCAGACTCGAGAGCATTATAAGTGAATATACTATATGACTATCATTGGATTAATGCTCCAACCTAATTCCAAGGGTTCTTTTTTTGGAAAATTGATGAGGATTGATTTGACTTTTTTCAAATAAATCCAAATCATACCAGGACTTTTTGGAATTGATGAACAACATTAATCCTCTATTATATCTATGGTTGAGATCAATAAAGAGGGTAATTACTATTATAAAGTAATTTCTAATGAGAAGAAAATGAAGAACTTTTTGGCAAATTCTTAATGAAGAACTCAAAGAAAAAGGCATAGCTTTTAGAATTTTCTAGAGTGATTCTTCAGTATCTTTACACTATCAAAGACGTGCTAAAACACGGATTTTGATATTTTAGGAGTACACTATAGTGAAGTTATACATTTTCAATCTTCTTCCACAAATACCAACCCACACATTTCGAGGACGATCTTCAAGGGCTGTAAGATTTTTCTTTTTTGCACTTTATTGATAATATAAGCATGAGTCACAAAACTATATCTTTGCAATCAGTGTGATTGATTTACGACATACTCAAGAAGGCTTTATTAAGATTTACAATTATTAGTGATTGGAGGTTTATATAAGAACAAGAGTGATATTTAGAGTTATTTTAACTACCGTGAAATAAAACCCGTGTGTCACACTACGAAACTTTGGAAAAAAGTAATTGAACATAGATTGAGACAAACTGTTAAAATATCAGAGAACCAGTTTGGTTTCATGTCCGGGAGATCAATGACAGAAGCTATTTATTTAATTCATCAACTTATTGAGCGATTTCGAGAGAGAAATAGAGGTTTGCATATGGTCTTTATTAATTTAGAGAAAAGTTATAATAAGGTACCAGAGAGGTGTTTTGGTTGGACATTGATGAAGAAAAGAGTCCATATATGTATATTGATATAATTAAGAATATGTATAATAGAATAGTATCCAATGTTAGAACTTGTGGTTGTCTAACAATTGCCGGATCAGAGGCAAAGGACTAGAGACTAATGCAAAAGAAAATTGGGGCCAAGATGCCATATTTTTATCGTACTTTTAGTCTGTTTTCAGGTAAACCTATTCCTACAAGGATATGGCATAAACTCAGAGCCGGATTAGGAAATCAAGCCTAGAGAGGAGTTAAAAGTGAGAAAAACTACAAGACCATGATGTTTCAGAGAGTCAAATTTCAATACAGTCATTCAGATCAAAGGAAAAGGATTAGAGACTAATGCAGAAGAAAAATGGGGCCAAGATACCATATTATTGCTGCTATTTGGTGGTATTAGCCGCCAATTGGCGGCTCCATGGGGCCCACTCTGGGTGAATTTTCTACGGGGGCTTCGATATAATTTTTTAGTTTCTCACTTGTACTCAGATTAGCATTTGATTCTCCGAAACCTATATATTGGCCTTATACTTGTAACTAGAGCTTTTTAGATGTAATTTTGTACTCTTTTTAATTAATAAAAATTAGGGTTTTGCCGAAGGGGTGATGGCTGCAATACCGTACTCTAGAGGTCACCATTATTTTTAAGTTCTTTCTGGTAAGTAAAAATATTTTATTTGCTTTTTAGATAGATTTAATCGCTTTCTAATGTAAATCTTTAATTGCTTTTTAGGAAAAATAGGATTTTTAATTGCTTTCATAAATAAAAATAGGATTTTGTTAATTAAGAGTATGAGTAGCTAATTAGCTTAGTCCTAGGATGTAGATGAAACTAGGGATCAACCTTACATTATTCTATTTGTGTTCTCTCTAAAATAAAAATAAAAAAATATAGGATTTTTCTATGAAACAATAAAATTACTAGAATTCGTAGATCAACACTTTGATAGGTTATACTTAATTTAAATATTTTGATAGCCTATTCTTTGTTTGGATTTGGAGTTGTTGGATTTTATTCGTTTTGTTGAATTTATCTAATAATTTATTTTATCTCTATAAAAAGTAATTTTTTTTTGATAGATTATACTTACACACCACTTGATAGTTCATACTTAGGATATTTTAAGTAGAAACTAAACTAAAAGATCAATTTTTTATTAAAAAAAGAAGACGAATAGATAATATTTGATTGTGAACTAGTGGATTCCATATCCTAGGCTAATTAGAATAACTTGACATCAATTTAGAACTCTTAGTTAGCTCGTTAGAATCAAAGGATTAGCAAGATAGCAAAATACTTTAGATCTCTGTGGAAATGACATGCTAGCTCTACAACTGACACTATGCTTGCAGTAGATTTATCACATCACGAACCCTCATATTTTTCGTCAATTTTAAGATTTTACAATCTCGCCAAAGTTCAGATCTTTATAAAGATGAAGATACAATATGTTCTCTGTCCCCATTTTACGACTGGTAATATTTATCTGAAGTCACCTCCTAACACTATAGCCTTTCCACATCTGTAACTTGTTCTTGGTGTTTTAAATTTCAGTATATCCCTGAATGTGCAATCAACTACTTCAAAGGCACTTTTGTGCATCATTGGTGCTTCATCCCAAATTATCAAATCTACAGTTTGTATTAATTCGGCCAAACTTGATCATATGTTTATAGCAGATACTAAATTACTTTGCAACTGTATTAGTACTTTTAATCTTGAATGTGATGTTCGGCCTCCAGGCAATAGCATTGCTGCTATTCTAGATGATGCTATAGATAGCACAATCTTACCCTCACTCCTCATCTTTAGTATAAGAGTTTTCCACAGGAAAGTTTTTCCTGTGCCGCCACTTCCATAAATAAAAAAAAAATCCTCCTGAACCATTTGTTTTTGAGCTTATGATGGTATCAAGTATCTTTTTATGCTCATCTTTTAACATTGGATGGATTTGTATCTATTCACGTACTGACATTTTGATATCATACTCTAATTCTTCACGGATCATATAATTTCTGAAATCGTCATTCACACTATCTGGTGATAATGGCACTGGTGAAAATTCTTTAATTGATCTTCTGTTCTTATTTAGAATATTTTTTATTTCCTTAATTGCCAAATATTGTAGTTGTTTTGGATCTATATTAGACATTACATCTGAACCTATTTTTCTTACTTTCAAGAGAAAGTAATCTAATAGACATTCCCAGTGCTTCTCCCACACATCCGTTGGGTTTGTTGCTTCAGAAAACATAAGCATAGTTGCAAACATGCGTCGTAATTGCCAGGATGTTGCAGTAAACGAAGCCTCATGTAATGCCTCACACCACTGTTTATCATCAACTAGCAAACCACAAGCAATACATACACTCGTGAATGTTCGGTATACAACACCCTCAAAAGTTCTCCAATCTTCAAAAGATTTAGCACTCTTTACTATATTAAGTAGCCTCCTTAAATAGTATCAATCACCAAATGAGGGATGTGCATAGTATAATCTTCCAATAGACATTCTAGTTTTTCTTACTATCATATCTTATGTTGATTCCACACCCATTTTGAAGGGAATTCTATAAAAGTCAATGATTTTGCATCTCCATAAATGCGACTGATCACAAACCATTGCAAGAGTTTAAAGTGTATAGTTTGCAATAAATCTAGCAATAATGGATAATTTCCATATTGCATATTATCTGCAGTTCTAACCTCATCAGCAACATAATATTGTGTAGTTTCCCATGGAATCATAGACAGAATTTTTGAGCATCTTCATTTTTAGACATTAAAATGCTTCTGGTCTTTAAAAATTCCCAACACATAATTATTGGAAATATATGGAAATTTATGGTCAATCAATTTCTCAATTGTAGCTCCCGGTGTTGTTACAAGTATATTGGCAGAGAGTTTTATCCAATTTTTTTTTGATCCTTTAGTTAAAGGAAAACTCTCAACTATAGCTTCCCTAATTTTAAGTATCCATTTTGCAAAATCTTCGTGCATGTCATATTGTTGTGATCCTACCTCCTCATATTTTTCATCAATTTTAAGACTTTACATTCTCGCTAGAGTTCAGATCTTTGTAAAGATAAAGATACAATATGTTCTCTGCCTTCTTTTTTTATGACTGGTAATATTTATCTGAAGTCACCTCCAAACACCATTGTCTTTTCACTAAATGGTCTGCAACTTGTTCTTGGTGTTTTAAATTTCAATATATCCCTGAATGTGCGATCAACTGCTTCAGAGGCAGTTTTATGCATCATCGGTGCTTCATCCCAAATTATTAAATTTGCAAATTGTATTAATTTGGACAAATTTGATCGTATGTTTATGGCACATACTGAATTACTTTGCAATTGTATTCGTATTTTAAATCTTGAAGGTGATGTCTGGCCTCCAGGCAATAGCAGTGCTGCTATTCTAGATAATGCCACAGATAGTACAATCTTACCCTCACTCCTCATCTTTGGTATAAGAGTTTTCCGCAAGAAAGTTTTTCCTGTGCTGCTACTTCCATAAATAAAAAAGAATCCTGATGATCCAGTTGTTGTTGAGCTTATGATGGTATCAAATATCTTTTTTTGCTCATCATTAAACATTGGATGGATTTTCATCAATTCACATATTGACATTTCGATATCATATTCTAATTCTTCAAGGATCATATGGTTTCTAAAATCCTCATTCACATTATCTGGTGGTAACAGCATTGGAAGAAATTCATTAATTAATCTTCCGTTCTTATTTAGAATATCTTTGATTTCCTTAAGTGCCAAACATTGTAGTTGTTTTTTTTATCTATATTAGGCATTACATCTAAACCTATTTTTCTTACTTTCAAGAGAAAATCATCTAATAGACATTCCCAGTGCTTCTCCCACACATCCGTTGGGTTTGTTGCAGTATAGTTGCAAACATGTGTCATAATTGGTAGGATGTTGCAGTAAATGAAGCCTCACATAATGCCTCATGCCACTCTTTATCATCAGTTAGAAAACCACATGCAATACATGCACTCTTGAATATTCAGTATAAAACACCCTCAAATGTTCTCAAATCTTCAAAAGATTTAGCACTCTTTACTAAATTAAGTAGCATCCTTAAGTAGTATCAATCACCGAATGAGGGATGCGCATAGTATAATCTTCCAATAGATATTCCAGTGTTTCTTACTATCTATATCTTATGTTGTTGATTCCACACCGATTTTGAAAGGAAATCTGCAAAACTCAATGATTTTGCATCTTCATACATGCGACTGGTCTCAAACCATTACAAGAGTTTAAAGTGTACAGTTTGCAATAAATCTAACGGTAATGGATAATTTTCATATTGCATATTATTTGCAGTTCTAACAACATCAGTAGCATAATATTGTGTAGTTTCCCATGGAATCATAGACAGAATATTTGAGCATCTTCATTTTTAGGCATTAAAATGCTTCTGGTCTTTAAAAATTCCCAACACATATAATTATTGGAAATATCTGGAAATTTATGGTTAATCAATTGCTCAATTGTAGCTCCCGATGTTGTTATAAGTATATCGGCAGAGAGTTTTATCCAATTTTTTTCTGATCCTTTAGTTAAAGGAAAACTCTCAACTATAGCTTCCCCAATTTTAAGTATCCATTTTGCAAAATCTTTGTGCATGTCATATTGTTGTGATCCTACCTCCTCATATTTTTTGTCAATTTTAGGATTTTACATTCTCGCCAGAGTTCAGATCTTTGTAAAGATAAAGATACAATATGTTCTTTGCCCCCTTTTTTACGAATGGTAATATTTCTCTGAAGTCACCTCCAAACACCATTGTCTTTCCACCAAATGGTCTTTAATTTGTTCTTGGTGTTTTAAATTTCAATGTATCCCTGAATGTGAGATCAACAGCTTCAAAGGCATTTTTGTGCATCATCGGTGTTTCATCCAAAATTACTAAATTTGCAATTTGTATTAATTCGTACAAACTTGATCGTATGTTTATGGTACATGCTGAATTATTTTGCAGCTGTATTGGTATTTTAAATCTCTAAGGTGATGTCCAGCCTCCAGGCAATAGCGGTGCTCCTATTCTAGATGATGCCACAGATAGCACAATCTTACCCTCACTCCTCAACTTTAGTTTATTAGTTTTTCACAGTAATATTTTTCCTATGTTGCCACTTCCAAAAATAAAAAAGAATCCTTGTGATCCATTTGTTGTTGAGCTTATGATGGTATCAAATATTTTTTTTGCTCATCATTTAACATTGGATGGATTTTCCTCAATTCACATACTGACATTTTGATATCATATTCAAATTCTTCAAGGATTAGATGATTTCGAAAATCACCATTCACATTATCTGGCGATAACGGCATTAGTGGAGATTCTTTAGATAATCTTTCATTCTTATTGAGAATATTTTCAATTTCCTTAAGTGCCAAATATTGTAGTTGTTTTGGATCAATATTAGGCATTACATCTAAACCTTTATTTCTTACTTTCAAGAGAAAATCATCAAATAGACAATCCCAGTGCTTCTCCTACACATCCCTTGGGTTTGTTACTTCAAAAAACATAAGCATAGTTGCAAACATGTGTTGTAATTGGTAGGATGTTGCAGTAAATGAAGTCTCATATAATGCCTCATGCCACTCTTTATCATCAGCTAGCAAACCACATGCAATACATTCACTCCTAAATGTTCGGTATAAACACCCTCAAATATTCTCAAATCTTCAAAGGATTTAGCACTCTTTATTATATTAACTAGCATCCTTGGTGGCCCAGTACCACCCTGTGCTACTAGTAAATAGCACCCAATTAAGAACTAGAATATCATGTCACAACGTAAGCTGAAATATCATATCAGGTCACAGTATAAACTAGAATATCATGTTAGATCACAGCATAAGCTGGAATATCATGTCACAGCGTAAACTGAAATATCATGTCAGGTCACAGTGTAAGCTGGAATATCATGTCAAAGTATAAGCTGGAATATCATGTCATATCACAGCGTAAGCTGGAATATCAGGTCACAGCATAAGCTGGAATATCATGTCAGGTCACAGCATAAGCTGGAATATCAGGTCACAGTGTAAGCTAGAATATTATATCAGGTCACCCTTGTGGGGATTCATATATCAGATGAATTCGGGAATCAAGAGTCAGGACCATGTATGCACATTTCACAGGGATACTACATGCCACGAAATCAAGATATAAGAAACTTTGTTACCATGTTCCCATAAATAATCATGCCTTCATGCATCATGCTTAATATTTACTTGTCATGTTATAATGAAATGAATAAATATTATTATACTTGTTATCATGTTATCATAAAATAGGTAATGTTAAGAGAATTCATAACTTGTCAAACATTAGCCTCTTTAATTGAGGGTAATACCATGTAGAAATTTAAATAACAGAATTTAAATGAACTGAAATATGCACTTTTTTTACCTCATATCCGCGTTTTTTCTAGATCCACAACTCTCCAAATCTGCGACACTCCAAATCTCCAAGTCTGCAGATCCACGAATTTTCCAAATCTACTCTGCAGATTCACGAATTTTCCAAGTCTGCACATCCACAAATTTGGCTAAGTCTGTAGATCCACGAATTTGGCTAAGTCTGTAGATCTGCGAATTTGACTAAGTATATATATCCACGAATTTGGCTAAGTTGTAGATCCATGAATTTGGATAAGTCTGTAGATCTGCGAATTTGACTAAGTATGTAGATCCGCAAATTTGATTAAGTCTGTAGATCCACGAATTTGACTAAGTATGTAGATCTGCAAATTTGGCTAAGTCTGTAGATCTGCGAATTTGACTAAGTATGTAGATCAACAAATTTGACTAAGTATGTAAATCCGTGAATTTGACTAAGTATGTGGATCCAAGATTTTCCTAAGTATGCGGATCTGCGAATTTACTAAGTATGCAGTCTAGGAATTTTCTAAGTATGCAAATCTGCGAATTTGCTAAGTATGCAGATCTAGGATTTTTCTAAGTATGCAGATCCATGAATTTGCTAAGTATGTAGATCCAGGATTTTCTAAGTACGCAGATCTACGAATTAGCTAAGTATGCAGATCCAATATTTTTCTAAGTATGCAGATCCACGAAATTGTTAAGTATGCAGATCTAAAATGATCTAAAATTATCCATAGAAAGGAATCTTGTACTCATAATACATATCAAATAAGAATTTCAAGAAAGAAACAGGAAAATAATGTGTTACTTGCACAAAATTCATAAAAGAATTATATTTAGTGAATATAGTTTAAAGAGAGACAAGAACAAGGTGTTACTTGCCTCAAACTCCTCTTCAATCTCCTTAGATTTAGTGAATCTTTTTTCTCCTTGCCTTTCTCTTTTCTCCCTTCCTTTCTTTCTTTCCAGAGAATCTGATGAACCAAAGGTTTGAGCAAGGAAGATAGTTTTATTTTATTCTTTGACAATATTTCTCTTTGAGAGAATGAGGTTATATAGGCCTAAGGATAAATTAGTAACTTTGTCCTTTAGCCTTGTCCCAAGGTTTTTTGCACGTATGACAAGTGTCCAATTAGAGTGCCAATTCTCACTCTCCTTTGACAACTCATCACCACTAAATACCAAAGGGATGCCTTTAGAAACTTAATTTAGTTTAGAGGTGTATAGAAAGAAATTTTTAATCTCGATGGTAATTTAGGGTGTTACAACATCTAAACCTTTTTTTTCCTACTTTCAAGAGAAAATCATCTAATAGACATTTCCAGTGTTTCTCCCACACATCCCTTAGATTTGTTACTTTAGAAAACATAACTATAATTGCAAACATGTGTTGTAATTGGTAGGATGTTGCAGTAAACAAAGCCTTATGTAATGCCTCATGCCACTCTTTATCATCAGCTAGCAAACCACATGCACTCTTGTATGTTTGGTATAAAACACCCTCAAATGTTCTCAAATCTTCAAAAGATTTAGCACTCTTTACTATATTACGTTGCATCCTTAAATTGTATCAATCACCAGATGAGGGATGCGCATAGTATAATCTTCCAATAGATATTCTAGTTTTTCTTGCTATCCATATCTTATGTTGTTAATTCCACACCCATTTTGAAGGGAATTTTGCAAAAGTCAATAATCTTGCATCTTCATAAATGTGATTTGTCTCAAACAATTGCAAGAGTTTGGTCTTCTGTATATGCATTCTATTTATCACCAACTCAATTTTTCCATTGCCATTAAAGATAATGTTTTGTTGGTTAGGCAGATGAAATGACAGACTCTCAACCGATGGAAATTGTCCATGCAATTCGAATCGAAAGATTCCCCAACATGCTTCAATAGATGAGACATATCGACATTCCAAAAATTGTTTAATTTCATTACACCGTTGAGCCTGGTCGTTCTCCTCCATAACACTTGTTGTTCGATCATTGCCTTTATTAACATATTTTCATAAATAACGATTTACTTTTGTTTGAGCCACCTTCTCTACGTTTATGTGAGCACCATAATGTGAAAGAAGATCTATATTGTAAGGTACAACTCATCTATTGTCAATGATTTACTCTCCCTTTTTAAAGTGTTTCCATCATTTCTTATTCGGTATTGTATGAATCCATGACTATGAAATGTCGTCAGACTAAAAAATTGCTTCGGATAGTTTTTATTGCATTTTCCATCTACCATGCATGAAGCAATGGATTTAATGTCCCACATGGATCATATGCTTGACAACCAAATCAAACTAAATTAGATTTTTTTTTTTTGTTTGGAAATTTGACACATTTGAAAGAGTCGATATCTTCAGCTATTTTTGGTTTTTCATCTTGTGATACAGTTATCAGGACATGAACATGTGGAAGACCCCTCTTTTGAAATTCAATAACATGAAATTCTGCATAATGAAGTGTATTAGAAACATGGAATTTAAAATGTTTGTATTGTTCAATGTTTAAATTTGTCTCTTTATTTGTCTTGAAAACGAACCTGCTATAATATTCTTAAAAATGATGTTTCTAAGATCCTTGAGGAACTATTTCATCTGTATGTGAAAAACACGGGTGACGATGTCAGGTCGATCCTGGACCGTTTTGATTTGGAATTAATTTCAGAGACTCTGTAATTTCATACCAAGTTGGATTGCAAGTGAAAGTGATAAAATAATCAGGTGGTCCGACCGATCTGCAAATAGCTATGGCATCTTGATAATTCTAATATATATGTCTTGGTCCTCTATAAAATAATGATGGCAGTATGTATCTCCTACCAATTGCGTTCGGATTTGTCTCCCATTTGGTAAGGGTATCTTCTAATTCGAAGAGCAAATCTTGCCTGAATTTCTTTTGATTTAACCTCATAAACTGAAGACGCTCTGATTCAATTTCGGTGTATGCATCAACTGAATATTGTTGAAAGAGTTTTCCACCTTGTAAGAGTTTTTCCCTCATTGTGTCTTTGTTGCATTCTATATGCATAAAATTCTTGTATTGAAATGCAATTTCTTTGTATGCTTTGTTGTTTTGATAAGGAATAGCATTTGACAAACTATCTTCATCATATGGGAAATGAATAGAGTATTGCAAAGTCATATAACTTAGATGTGTCTCTCTGATTCGCTGAAGCGGTCCATCTTTTGTATGAAGAACAATATCTCGACTATTAGCATCATTTGATCCATCACCAGTCATTAATGTTGCAACCTCATTTCCAGTTGAACGTACATCTCGGGCCGACCCTGGACCTTTTTGATTTGGAATTGATTTCAAAGACTCTGTAATTTTAGGCTAAGTTGGATTGCAAGTGAAAGTGATAAAATAATCAGGTGGCCCGAGCGATCTGCAAATAGCTATGGCATCTTGATAATTCTGATACATATGTCTTAGTCCTCCATAAAATGACGATGGCAGTATGTATCTCCTACCAATTGCATCCAGATTTGTCTCTCATTCGACAAGGGTATCTTCTAATCCAGAGAGAAAATCTTGCCTGAATTTCTTTTGATTTAACCTCATAACCTAAAGACGCTCTGATTCAATTTCGGTGTATGCATCAACTGAATATTGTTGAAAGAGTTTTCCACCTTGTAAGAGTTTTTCCCTCATTATGTCTTTGCTGCATTTTGTATGTAGAAAATTCTCTTATTGAAATGCAATTTCTTTTATGTGCTCTAGTGTTTTGATAAGGAGTAGCATTTGACAAACTATCTTCATCATATGGGAAAAGAATAGGGCATTGCAAAGTCATATTACTTGGATGCGTCTCTCTGATTTGCTAAAGCAGTCCATCTTTGGTATGAAGAATAATATCCCGACCATTAGCATCATTTGATCCATCACCAATCATCAATGCTGCAATCTCATTTCTAGTTGGATGTTCATATTATCGTCCTGCTCCATTGTCTAGTAATTTTATTCTCAAATCTATAGTTTCATTAGTGTACAACAAATCTCTAGCTAATCTTAATATAGACACACAAAGATTTATATTATCCAGCATGTCTTGCAGCATTGTCAGCATTAACTCTGTATCTTTTCTAGAGCTGTCATCTATTTGTAATCTTTGTAGACTATTTTCTATCTCAAATATTTGTAATCTTTGTAATCCATTTGTAATCATTGTCATCTATTTTTTCTATCTCCAGAAAATATTTGTAATCTTTTCTGGAGCTGTCATATATTTGAAATCTTTGTAGTCTTTTTTCTAGAGTTGTCATCTATTCTGTGTTTATAATGTACAACTGTGTGTATACTGGTTGCCCTCTTAGACTAGGTAACAAAGAACCAATATGATGATAATTTGCTCCATTGATATGATAGGTATATGTCCCACGCCCATTCTTTACGCTGTAGTCAATTTATCCACCAGTAGATATAAAAGCAAACATATTATTAAATTTCTTATCATCTCTTAAAATTTGAATTTATTGTATCATACTGTTTATTGAACATTTTTTGCAACAACATAGGTGTTTCTAGAAGTAGTGGTAACAATACTCTTCCTTCTCGATAGTACAATATAAACTTTGGATTACGCTTGCTACTTTTGCTGGATCTTTCTTCAATCCACATTAAGGATTTGTAGTAACAACATTCAACTCGATTTTGCGGAGAACCTCCATAGTTCAGTGATTTTCCGAACCGTCATATTTCCTATTGGGATTATATTTGTTAAATAATATATTTAACATTTTCTAGTCAAAATAAAAAGGTATATCATTTGAGAATCTTACCATATTGAGGACATGATTCATGTATATCTTTATTAAGATATAAATTGAAATCTCTATTATCATCATTAGTGTCATTATCATAATCATAATCCATCTCATCCATCTGTCCAATATTGACAATTGAAATCGAAAAGAGGAACATGTCATGTATACTTTCTTTTATATATTCTAGTAGAAATATATACGTGTGTATGTGTGTTTGTTTGTTATATGTAATTACCCATTGAGCAGCATCCATTGTCATCTTGATTTATACAGCACGCTTCAATTAATTTTTTTTTTCCTTTTGTCTTGCCTGCTAGACTCTCTAGTATGAAATGATTGTATGTTCATATTGTTTTGAATGTAATATTCGATGTCAGGTCCATAGTGTTCTTTAGAGATTGGCACTCTCTTTTTTCCCTATATTTGATGGAGATTGATAAACACACGCTGCAAAATGAATATTATTACTTATATCCTTCTAGTATTCTTTGTACGCAAACGATCGGATCCATATCTGAGAATGATTTTCTGAAGCTCGGGTACCATACTTAGTAATTATCGAATGCATGATCTCCATTACATTGAATGCTATGTGGCGTTGATTTTTCCCACATCTTTTATTTTGGACATACAATTTTCTAATAAGACATATTCCTCATTTTAGAAATTGAATGCGGTTATCATAGTGACGATCAGTTGTTCTCCTTCAATTCAATATAAACAACATTCTTCGGTAACATGCCATTATGTTTGAAAGCTTTGTTAAATCTTGATACTTTGAAATTTGCATTTTGTACGTACTGTTAAACAAAAATTTCTTCTATAAACAATGTATGTATGAACAAAATATAATTAATCCTATGGTGTTTATCTAAATTTACTTAAATATGCAAAAACTCTTGTATTTATGCAAGAAATAATACATGAAATTTTACTAACATTGGAAATTCTTATATGTAAGTTAGAATTCTTATCTTAAGTGGTTGTGTCAAAAGTGATGGCTACACTTTGAAAATCTAATCAAAATTTTCCTGATATGTGTTAATAAAAGTAAATAATTTTTTAATACATGAATTAAAGACTATAAATTTGAAATGGATGTAACATGTTCTGTGTAATTTAATATTATAGAACAATAATTACGATTTATCTATATTTATTTTTTTTAGTATTAGATGAGATTATATGGAGTATCATGGGGAAAAAATACAAACATTAATTAAGAAGTTCAGTACTTCAGACCTTTACCTTTTTTTATTGGTTTCATCAAGTTGTTAAAGATTGTTGTGGGAGAGAGAGGGAGACTAACAATAATTTGCATTCACTAGTTATTCTTAGCCAAACTTTGTACTCCAAGTAAAAAAAAAAAATGTGCTGTGAATGTCGCATGTTCTTCTTTGAATACTCCTTTTCTTATGTGTATATATATTTTTGTAAATTCCTTTTTTAATGGAAATAAGATAAAAACTGTTATAATACACTTGACGTTCTCTAGGATTTTAGTCAAGATATAAGTCAAGTGCTATAAATAACAGTATTTGATTGTTTATAAATAACCAAATTGTTTAAGTTTTTGATATTGTGATACTCTGATATAGTGTCAGGACAGCAGTTACCGAAAATATCAGAATCAAAAAACTTTGTTATCAACTCCACCTAAATACAAAGTAGGTATGCCATTCTATGAATGTGACATGCATGATAACCAATCAGGCCATAAAAATCCAAGCTCTTTAAAAAACCCAATATTTAAGGAAAAAAGAAGTAGGATGAAAGAAATAGGAATTAGAAGTCAACCTTTTCGTCGAAAGTGGCTGTGCAGAGAGGAGAGTTCGCCGGCGCTCCGAAGAGAACTCGAGATATGGATGGCAACTATTGAAGAGAGATCGAAAGAAAATTAATAAAGTAAGAAAACTCTAAAGGGAATAAATGTTCAATTATCAATTTTGAAATATGAATAATCACTGAGAAAATTTAAAAATTAAAGAATAATTAAATAAAGATACATATCATAATCTTAATAGCATGCTAGCGACGGTATTATATCTTCAAAATATTCAGTCAATTTTATAGTTTCCACTTGCTAAATTTTGAAAATATTCATTCCCTTTAAGATGTGATAGGTGATAAACGTCAATTCAAGAAACCAAAGTATCATTCTTCTTGGAACATGCAATAAATTTCCTATGATCATGAACACCTCATATGTTCAAGTGCAACGAATTGTCTAAAATAGCTCAAAGTGGTTGAACTGCACAGTAATTAGGTATAAATTGGTGTCTGAGTTCCATAATATATTTACCGTTAACAATTGTTAGCGTATATGTATGCATATTGATCCCTGCGCTATTTTATTCCCATGTAGCTATATAGATAATAATAACATTTATTTATATTTTTAATTTTGAATTTTAAGAAAGGAATGTATCGAAATCTTTGTAGATGACAACTGTGACTTCGAAGAATTATAATAATTCACACGAAAGTAATATTAAGTAATAAATTTTTACTGTACCATCCCAAAAATAAGCACATCCAAGTATTTCAAATATATATATATATATATATATAATTAGTAGATGTTTGGAAATGTCAGCTAGATTTTGAATTCCTATTCAAAAGGAAATTATAAATTCCAATTATAATTAAAAAACCAATATCTTTAGTTTAAGATATTGGTATATTCTCACACAATTTCCCATTTACTGGGGAGAGATTGGCAGCATATGATGAAAAAAGAAGAATGAGGGATGAAAAATATTGACGTAATGAAAAAACTTTTGGGCTCAATTCTATTAGTTATACTCCCATTATATTAGGAGGTGGCTAGATGGTTTCATAACCAACCAACACTCTTTTATTTAGGCAGGTTTTTAAAAATTTTAGAAAATAAAAAAACTAATAAATTAAGAATTGCCCAGTCAAAATTTTCCTGTTTTCTAAATTAATTAATATTAATTTTGTCATTTTCTCTTTTCTCTTTGCTTAGTAATATAGAAGGAAGGATTAGACATGTCGTATTTTGGATTTTTTATTTTGTAAAGATTTAGAAAACCTCTAAAATTAGCGAAGCCCATTCGGATGTTATGTTTTCCTTGAATTTTTTATTTTCTAAATTAGAAATTTTCCCTTTGCCTCATCACTTAGTAATATAGAAAGATATCTAATTTTTTTAATTCCATAAGTTAACTTTGTTGCTCTCTATTAAATGAATTTATTGTGTGCTGCAAGGTTTTTTTTTTTTGTTGAGTCCAAATGGAAAATAATCCAAAATTCTATCTGGTTCTATTTACTTTTGTCAGGATGTGTTCCAGCTATTGCTGATCTCGCCTATATGCGAGATGCAACAAACAAACTTGGTGGTGATTCGAACAAAATCAATCCATTAGTTATCATGCCAGTAAGTGTTTATATTACATTGTAAAAACTATTCTATTAACATCTTCGCTAGACGCTCATGTGAAGGTTTTGTCTAGCAGTCATCTCTCCTTAATTTCAAGTTATACTTTTTAAGTTATGTCTTTTAAGTATTGAAGGACAAAAATGAATAATATATCAACAATTATCTATCTAAAATTCATTTTCTGTATTAAAAAAGTTCTCAAGCAAATTGCTAAGATAATAAATAATTGAAAAGAATTTTGGACATAACTCCAAGCTTCTACATAAAGTTTTGTTATCTTGACCAAACAAAATATTTCCAGCGACACCTACAAAGATAAAATTTAATATAATAAATCATTTCATTATGAAATTAGAGGGAAAAATCATCAAAATATAGCCCAAGAAAATCAAATAAATTGTAATAAAGTTAAAGGAGGTTTAGATGGATGAAGCTCTGGGGATCAACCAAAGAAAAAAATCATACAATCTAGTCATTCTTTGGCCATCCTAGTTTGGAACGAAATATCATAATGCAGTGTCTATGGTGGTCACTGGAACGAAAAATCAAATTTATAGGTTTATAACATGTGCAGACTACGCATTCTGCAGGCAAATTAAAGTTAATTAGATAAGTCCAAGCAATAATAAAATAGGACGTGGTATTAATTCTAAGTAATACTGATGATCTGAAGTAGTGCTTTTGTGTTGCTTATAATATAATTCACAACTGCTTTCAATTTTTTTATAAAAAAAAAAAAATAACATTTTTCGCCAAACCCAAATTGATAGTACGTATATTTTGGTAATGGAGGGGACTTAACTTCAAAAAAGTTAGAAGTCGATAAGCTGTGGTTTTTGGAAAACCTACTGTTTTTTTAACGCAAACGATGTAATAATGAAGCAAGACTTAATTAGCAATCTAAATGGCTTAGTTTTTTGGTACGTTGCTGCTCCAAAATAAATGACGGGCTTAGGGAAATGATTCCTATATGTGGGTTTAACTTAAGCTAAGCCGGATCATGCCCTTAAATAGCCCCAAGCTAATACTGCCCGGCCCATGTTTCTTGATGGGCCTAATGAATCCGCAAAACGTAGGATGTGTAGATTAATATAATATATATATTTTTTTGCACTCTAATGAAATGTTTACGGAGCAGTATTAGTTGTGTTTATAGCCTTATAATTAGTAAAGAATACAATTTATCCAGAAACAATAGCATTGTACCATAATTTATACTAATATAGACTTTTAATTAAAAAAATACTTAGACCATTATATATATATATATATATATATATATATATATATATATATATATATATATATATATATATATATATATGTCCATCAAAATTGCGATATATTCATGATATTAGCAAAAAAAATACCAAAATTACCTTAAAAATCTTAATATTTAAATTTATATTTGAATAAATTTTTAAATATAATGTACTTTCAATTTTGACTTCATAAATAAATAAGAAAAAGAATTTACAATCGGGTGACTTTCAATTTAAAAAAAGAAAAATTTAAAGCTGTGATTTTTTAAATCAAATGAAAAAACATAATTGCCACACTCATAGCCTATTGAAATTATGCTATCACCCTTCTAATCTTGAGTGGATGGCAATAAATACAAAAATAAAAGATTGGAAAATAAATTTATGAGCATAGATCGAAATTAACTGTCTAGAATACAATGACAAAAGCAGAAAAATGAAAGCCTAAAAAATAATGACAAAATATTATTTCTAAAGAAGAATGGGAATAATTTTTTTTTAGATAAATACCTTAGTTAATGCAGATAATTCAGCTACTTTTGTGATCTTTCTCAATCCGAATGTCATCCGTTAAATCCAAATGGCGCTTGTCAAATTTGATCAATCCAAGTCCAAAAGGCCAGTTTTTTTTTTTTTTTTTTTTGTAATTTCTTCTTGAGCTTTTGGGGAGATAATGTAAAACAAACATGTAGAATTAGTTTTTAAACCAATTGAAGTAGAGAAATTGATAGGAGTTGGTGGGTGGTTATTATTAAAATAGTTATCCATCTAAAATGTACTTATATTTTGTTTGAAACAGTTTTCTTTTTATTTTTAAAAATTTTGAAAAGTTAGGATGAGGCAATCCTAATTTTCTGTTTTTTTTCTTTTTTTTAATTTTTAAAATTATATTTTTCTCTCACTTCTTTACTTAGTAATATAGTTAGATTAGCAATTGAAAGAACGAAAGTAAATCTCTCAACGACATAGTAAAATTAGACATATAGAAGAAACCAAAAAATATGAAATATAGATGAGGAACATTTGTTGTCAGCAGGGTGCTTGATTGCAATCTCTCTATATTATTAAGCAAAAGGGGAAAATAGATTTAAAATTTTAAAAAAAATAAATAAATAAAGACTGAGAAGAAAAGGAATACATCATTCCAATTTTTATCATTTCTCAAAATTCTTTAAAAAAATTATTTCAGAAAAATAATTAAGATATTTTAGTTTACACTCATCATAATGAATGGTTGATAATCATTTTAAAAGTAGTTAGAGATAAACTAAATTCTAGGAATAACTACTTCAACAACTACCCACTAACTCCTATCATATCAATCTCTCCACACAAAAAAAAAAAAAAAAAAACCACCAGGAGGCATACCCAAAAAAAATAATAATAATAACGAGTTAATAATCATTTGTTTCACATGACCTCTCCAAAATTCTAGAAAAAAGGGTCAACATCAAATTTAATTAGAGGCATTCAGATTGATCTACAAAAGCAACGGGATGATCTACATAAATTAAGATATTTATCAAAAATAATTTTCTTCTCATTCTTTTTATCAAATAATAATGATATTACATTAATCAAATATTTATGGTCTAAATCAAATATTTGTTATAGGTATTTAAAAAGACCCGACTCCGCATATATGTCACTAGCATCACATCATTTGCGGACTGAATAAAAAACCAGAGAGATATTTGTGGCCTAAATCAAATAACAAGCTCCATGTTGGTGACCGGGTTGACTTAAATAATTTAAGTAAAAAATCGAGATATTTGTCACTTGAATCAAATAATATAGCTTCAAATTTTTGTTAGATGTTAAGCGTGTACATATTTGTTATGGTGGAGCATTGAGAGAACAGAAATAAACTCACTTTCGAGTATTTCCTTTTATTTTCATATTTTTTTATTTAGTTGTTGGGCTTAGTAATAGAAATGACACGAGCCTTCAATTCTTGTAAGGTTCATTGATTTATTCTCCAACTCTGTTCCTTTCGCTTAGTCTTTCTGCTGAACATCGCCCTTTAGAAAACCTTTAGAAATCGATGTACTCATATTTTGTGTCTAATGACCAAAATTATTATATTGAATTTTATCATTGTAGGTGTCACTTGTTTTTCTATTGAGCATCACCCTTTAGAAATCGATGTACTCATACCTTGTGTCTAATGACCAAAATTGTTATATTGAATTTTATCATTGTAGGTGTCACTTGAAATATTTTGATTGAGATGACCAAACTTTGTAAAGATGAATGGAGATAATAACTAAGTAAACTTCTTATATCTAAATTTTCTTTTACAATTATATAGTACCTTACTTCTTTGAAAAAAAAAATTCCAAAAAATTGAATTTTAGATTATTATTTTTTTATTCTTTTACTAGCACAAGATACATGCATTATAGATAAAAATTTCTATATTATTTCTTATAGAAAAATCAAAAGAAAACACTTTATTTTCATAATAAACATGTTAATAGATCCAATTTTTTGTGTTAATATAAATATTAACAACAATCAGATTTTGAAGAAAAAAATTCTAAGAGTTTCAGACTGACCTTTGGGACATGATATCAAAATCACGTTACATAACATAGAATGAGACTCACATTACATGATATCAAAAATATGTATAAAATAAATTCAAACCTTTTTGCCAAAAGAATAATGCAAATACCATCTAAAAATTTATGATTATTTACTATTATTTTTCAATAATATATAAGGCATGAAAACGCAGAGTATTAAATAAGGCAGAATACTAAAATATTTTACTTTACATATGGATTTTTTTTTTTTAAAAAAAAATCTATGCTATAAAATGAATTAGAAAATGTATTTGGAAAAGCTTTATTTTCACAATAAACATGCGAACAAATCCAATTTTTCAGATAATCAAAATAATTATTAAACTAAGCAGATTTAGAAGAGTAAGGGTTTTATACTAAATGGGTGGAATTTGTATCTGGACTAAGATATCGTGTGGTTTCCCAATTAGTAAGTTTGGTGTACCAATCTTAAATCATTAGGTACAAAATAAAATAACAAATGTTAATAGTCCAGTTACATCTTTTTTCAAAAAAAATAAAAAAAAAATAGGAGTTTTATAACAGTTGTACTGGAATGAGTCCTGTTGCAGTCACAAATACAATCAATGATCAAGTACAAACCCAAAAAGTTATATGAAAATGACATACCATAAGAATGTCAACATTCAAACGAAACAAACTTTCATAAAAGAGTACCAAAAAGAAACAACCTTTCGTAAATAATTTCCCATTACAACACAAAACAAAAAATTCACCTGATCAATGTCGTTCTACTTAAATGGAACGATGGAAGGTCCAACCTAAGGATAGCACCACCTAGGCCCGGACCCACCCAATGCTCTTTGATGAGTTTCTCTATCGAATTTGACTTAGGGTGTGTTTGTTTGCATAGAAGTAGAAAGAAAGTAGTAGAAGTGAACTTACTTCTACTATTTCATGTGTTTGTTTGCACAAGAAGTAAAATAGAAGTTATTTTTATAATAATGAGGTGGATCCTACGTGACATTTTTACTTCTCAACTTTACTTCACATTGATTTTGGGTGGAAATAGAGTTAGAAGTAAAATGTAATAATATTTTATTATCTTGTCTTTCTATCTTTTTCTTTCTTCCAAAAAATAAATATTTTATTTCTCTTCTATTTCATCTCTCTTTCAAAAAGTAAAAATACAAACACTAGAAATATATGAAATATGATAATTTCACTTTATTATTTTTGAAAGTTATTTCTAATTTTCTTCCTTACTTCCACTACTTTCAAACACCCAAACACACCCTTAGATTGCGATCGAGATCTGGGCTCGGCCAAGATTGAGATCGCACATAGAAAAGACGCCATTGCTAAAGTAAATTCGAATTGATAGAGAGTGAGAGAGATATGATGAATTTGGATTGGATAAAGAAAAAGTTGGCATTAAAATTTTAGTGGCTTTTGGTTTTATTAACTTTTTTAAACATCCATATTATCCATTTAAATTGCAGTTACATCTTTGACTATTTTAAAAACCAATCCAAATTTAATTATTTATTAGGAAAATAAAACTCAAATGTATATACAAAAAACTTATTTAACTATTCATATTTATGTGATAATCTTAAAAATACAATTTCAAACTTTATTTATTTTAATGTTTATTGTATATATGAGTTCATGGCTAATATATAATTTAATATAAAGAAAAAAGAAAATACAAAAAACTGCAAAGAATGTTTTTATATTTTTCTCTCCTTTACATTCTTCTCATAACACAGGAAAAATGCACTACTGAAAAAATAATCTATAGCTTTTAGTATGATCAATTTTAACTTGTATATAATATAAAATATGAGCATAAAGTTTAATAAAAAAATGTGAAATAAGAAAGAGTCATTCAAAGAGGCACATAAATCTTTAGTTTATGTATCTTTCATTTTACCTTTTGTTGTTTACTTCTTTCTAAATAGAAAAACTATTTGATATTAAAATTTTTTTTAAAAAAACATGTTTTTTTAAATATTTTTTATCTATTTTTTATAAAATTTATATTTAGAAAATAAGATATATACACACACCAAAAGGAGTGTTATTTACTTAAACATGAACATGCAACATTTACATAATAATTTTATACTTGGACGACAAAATTTGGTTAAGATTACCATGTCAATGCAAATTATAAATTAAAATAATCTCCAAAGTCTCTCTCTCATAACAATCTTTAACCTCTTGTTGAAACCGAAAAAAAAGGGGAAAGGTTTGAATTTCTTAGTTTTTATGGTTTTTCCCCCAAAATTAAAAAAAATGTCAATTAATTGTAGTTTCTTTTATATCCTTTTCAAATTTTATATCTTAAATTCATGTACAAAAAATTACTGGATTTTATTAACATAGATTTAGATATTTTTTGTTAGATTTTCAAAATGTAGCCAGTGACATATGAGGAGAAACTATCGTCAGTTTTGAGACTACTACTCAAGGTAAGGATTTTAAATTTCTTAAATGGATTTCTAACATTAATAAAATTTCAACTATTATTTTCTGTGTATCTGCTGAACTTCTTGCATATTTAAGTAAATTTAAATAGACACCAAAGCATTAATTAAATTTTATTCATAAGGTTAACTAACAAAAAGGTTTTTGTTTTAAAAGTACATATAGGATGAGAGTGTCAAAGTATCAAGATTTAACAAAACTCTCAAACACAATGGCACGTTACCAAAAAGTATTGTTTATATTGGTGAACCTGGTCATCAATGTGATACCTGCATTCAAACTCTAAATCCAGGAATACGTCTTATTAAAAAAAATATGTTCAAAACAAAAGATGTGGGAAAAATAAATGACAATAACCATTCAAAATCATAGAGATCCAGCATCTAGTAATTATTAAGGATGGTACAGAATTCAAAAATTTGTCCTGATATATGAGTCTAAAGAATACCAGATGAATATAACTATTAATATTCATTCTGCAGCATGTGTGTATCAAACTCCATCAAATATAAGGAAAAGAAGAGCGCCAATCTCTATAGTATACCGTGAACCTGCCATCGAACATTACGTCCAAAACAATGTGAACATGCAAACTTTTCATACTGGAGAGTCCAGTAAGCCAGACAAAGGGTAAAAAATTAATTGAAGATTGCTACATAGATCAAGTGGACAATGGATGTTTCTCAGCTGGTAATTACATATAACAATATTTAGGCTCATGTATACTAAACACACACACACACACAACACAACACACACATATATATATAGACGCGCGCACACACACATACATGACATGTTCCTCTATTCAATTTCAGTTGTCAGTATTGGATAGATGGATGAGATAAAATATAATTATGGCAATGACACTAATGATGTTAATAGAGATTTCAATATATATATATATATATATATATATATATATATATATATATATATATATATATATATATATATATATATATATATATATATATATATATATATATATATCTGAATAAAAATATACATGAATCCTATCTTCAAGATGATAAGATTCTCAAGTACTATACCTATATACCTATTTATTCCGACAAAAAAATGTTAATTTATTCTTTAACCCATATAATTCCAATTGGAAATGTGACAGTTAGGAAATTCACTGAACTATAGAGATTCTCCGTAAATAGAGTTGAATGTTATTACTACAAATCTTTAATGTGGATCGAAGAAAGAACCAGTAAAAGTAGCAAGAGTAATCTAAAATTCCTAATGTGTTATCAAGAAGGAAGAGTACGGTTACCACTGTATTTGGAAACGCCTATGTTGTAGCAAAAGTTGTTTAATGGAGAGTATGATAAGAAATTTCGAGATATGATAGCTCCATAAATGATATGATAAGAAAAGCTATGATAACGATTGTCAAATTTCAAGATATGGTAAGAAATTTCAATAATATGTATGCTTTCATATTACTACTGGACAAATTTACTACAGTTTAATGAATGGGTATAGGCTATATACATATCATATCAATGGAGCAAATTATCATCATATTGGTTCTTTATTTCCCAGTCAAGAAAGGCAACCAGTATACGCACAGTTGTACATTATAGACACAGAAGTTGAAATAGAAAAAAGACTACAAAAATTACAACTAGATGATAACTCTAGAAAATAATTTCGAATTAATGCTAATAATGTTGTAGGACATGTTAGATGATATAAATACTTACGTGTCTATATTTAGATAGGCTAGAGATTTGTTGTCTACTAATGAAACTATAGATTTGAGGATAAAATTATTAGATAATGGAGCAGGGAAACAATATGTATATCCGACTGGAAATGAGGTTGCAGCATTGATGATTAGTGATGGATCAAATGATACTAATGGTTGGGATATTGTTCTTCATACCAAATATAGACCATTCTACAAATTAGAGAGACACATCCAAGTTATATGGTTTTGCAATACTCTATTCCTCTCCCATACGGTGAAGACGGTTGGTCAAATGTTATTCCATATCAAAATAGCATAGCACATAAAAGAAACTACATTTCAATCAGAGAATTTTATGCATGCAGAACGCAACATAGATATAATGATGGAAAAACACTCTTACAAGGTGGCAAACTTTATCAACAATATTTAGTAGATGCACACACTAGAATTGAATCAGAACGTCTTCAGTTTATGAGTCAAAATCAAAATGAATTCAGGCAAGATTTACTCTCTGGATTAGAAGATGATCTTACTTAAGGGAATACAAATCCCAATGCAATTGGTGGGAGATACATACTGCCATCATTTTATGGAGAACCAAGACATGTATCAGAGTTATCAAGATGCCATGGCCATTTGCAGATCGCTTGGGCCACCAGATTATTTTACCACTTTTACTTGCAATCCAACTTGGCCTAAAATTACAGTCTTTGAAATCAATTCCTGATCAAAAGGTCCAGGATCGGCTCGACATCATAGCCCGTGTTTTTCTAAATACGGATGAAATAGTTTCTAAAGGATCTTGGAAGCATCATTTTTAACAATATTATAGCAATTCGTTTTCCAAACAAATAAATAATGAAAATCTAACTTTAAATAATAAAAATATTTAAAAATTAATGTTTCCAATAAACTTCATTATGCAGAATTTTATGTTATTGAATTCTAGAAGAAGGATCTTCCACATGTTCATGTCCTAATAACTGTATCCTAGGATAAATAACAAAAAGCAGCTGAAGATATCGACTCTTTCATATGCACAGAATTTCCAAATAGAATACAAAATCCAAATGACTTTGCTTTGTTTGTCAAGCATATGATCCATGGGTGATGTGGGACATTCAATCCACATGCTTCATGCATGGTAGATGGAAAATATAGTAAGAACTATCCCAAACAATTTTTAAGTCCGACGACATTTGATAGCCATGGTTTCATGCAATACCAAAGAAGAAATGATGGAAACACTGCAAAAAGAAAAAAAGAAAAAAAAGAGAACAAATCATTGACAATAACTGGGTGGTACCTTACAATATACTTTCATGTTATGATGCTCACATAAATATAGAGAAGGTGGCTCAAACAGAAATATACTGTTATTTATGCAAATATATAAATAAAGGCAATGATCAAACAACTGATGTTATTAAGGAGAATGATGAAGCTCAACGGTGTAATAAAATTAAACAGTATTTGGATTGTCGATATGTCTCATCAATCAAAGCATGTTAGAAAATTGATTACTCTTGAAAATTGTAGTTATTTTAGTTTATTTTATACAAGTATAATCCAATTTTATTGATTAATACAAGAAATTAATAAACAAATATTTTTATTAATCAAATTCCTAACTATGATGTTTTTCTAGTATTTTCTAGTATTTTTGCATGGTTTTATAAGCAAAGAAATTAAAGAATCAAAACGTATCTCAAATATTAGTTCAGAATTGTAATTTTACAGATCTGCCTGTCGACAGCGACCTATTGGTTGTCGACAACCGTCAACTTTAATTCAAACCTAAGAGCCCCTATTAATGGTGCTGTCGAAAGCCAGAGCCGCATATTGTTTTTTTTTAAGATTTTTGAGAGAATATAAAGTTTCCATATAAATAGAATTCCTATTAAGGTTTTGTCAGGTTATAAATATCCAATGTAATTCAGAATTTTAAAAGGGCTTATGAATGCTTTCTAAGTGAAATAGTTTTAAAAGAGTTTAGAGATTTAAGATATATTTTTTGTACTCTTTCATCGAAATCAATAAAAGAATTCTCTTTCCTTTATTCATTACTATGATAAGTATTAGTAGCTAAATTCTTGAGTTGATTCAGATGAGATAACAAACTCTAGGTAATGTACTGGTATATAATTTCTATACTTATTTTTTTTAATTGATTTATGTAAAGTTAATATCTTTGATTCCCTGTTATCTTTAAAAGAATTAAGATATAATTTTGTGTCTTTAATATTTTATTGTTTGACTATATATTTATTACTTAGTTTTTTATATATCATTGACTTTTCAGACACGATGTATCCTAGATTTTGAACGTTTATTTTTGTTATTCATATTGCATACTTAGATAAATTCAAAACTCATATAGGATTAACTGGGAAAAGTTATTCAAAGTTTAAGTTTACAACTTTATTAGATTTTATGTTTCAATGATTTATTTTTCGATTGTAGGAAGACCACATGATATATGCAACTGAAATATAAAAAGCATAAACGCATCCAGTAAATTATTCTATAGGGAAGTTAATCTATCTGACCAACAATTTTATTTCAAGTAAATTTATATCTTTTTAAGTTTAGTTTTAGTTTTAATTAATAAGAATCTAATCTTTATTTTTTTAGTTCCATAATTTATTCTTTTTTGGTATCACACGATAATCAGAACGATCTTCAAGAGAACGATCTTAGATTACTATCCTTCTACTACTTGTCGATGTTTTACACTTGGGAGTACACGATTTAGATCGCAGTCAAGTTTTTAGCGCCGTTGTCGAGGATCGATACTGTTGTGTTATATTTTAGTATATATTATGCATCCTAAGTTATTGATTTTTGTGATTCTGAATTTGCATGACCAGTTGGAGTAGAACTTCAAAACGGTAGACTTATTTGATTGTACTCAAATCCACACACACTTCCAACACACCAAACACCCCACGGCATGGGCACTAGTAATAATAATAATAATAATAATAATAATAATAATAATAATAATAATAACTACATGAATAATAATAATAGCAGTTTTGGAGATAACAATACAAATGACAATAATAGCCATCATTGAGGCAATTAAAGGTCTTTACGAGATTATCTATAATTTGATTGAACAACTTAACTTTCATGCATAGCATTTCTTTTGAATATGGAACATTTCGAGATTAAATCTGAAGTAGTTCAACTTTTTCCTAAATTTCACGAGATGGATTTAGAGATCTCATACTTGCACCTTCGAGAATTTGAAGAACTTTGCTCTACTATTAATCTTCAAAATATTACTGCAACGTAAATTAAGTTTAAACTCTTTCCATTCTCTACTAAGGATAAAGCAAAGAATGACTTCATTCTTTATATCCCAATTCAATAAGAAGATGGGATGAGATGTAAAGAGAATCTTAAAGAAATTATTTCCTTCACATCGAACAAATTATATGCGAATGCAAATTCTCAACTTCCACCTAAAAAAAGATGAACTATTGTTCGAGTGTTGGGGTAGATTTAGAGATTTGCTAGTCTCATGTCCACATCATGGTTTCTAGATATAGAGGACTGTAAGTACTTTCTATCAATACCTAAATAATGCAACTAGGCAAATTGTAGAAACCATATGCATTGGTGAATTTTTAAGCAAAGATGCTAAGAAAGTATGGGATTATTTTGATTCACTTGCTGAAAATTCACAAGTCTAAGAAACTGAGGATTTTCGAATAGACACCAATTAATAGAGAAACCTCATAATAGAGGCGGACTTATTAAATTGGAAAAAAATCGAAGATATACTGTATAATCAATTTTTATCACGAAAAAATTTGAAGAATTATTTACAAAGAAAACTGAAGCAGTTAAGGTAATAGAAGAACTTTTGAAAGTTTGTAATATCTGCGAATTACAAGGACATGTGACTTGTGAATGTCCAACACTTTCCACTTTTAAGGAAGTATTAAACAAACAAGTTAATACCTTTAACACTTTTCCTCAACAAGCAAACAACCCAAATTTATATACATATAACCTTAGTTGGAGAAACCATCCAAATCATTAATAGAAGTAGAATCCTCAACAAAAATTTAATCATAAAAACAAGCCACCCACTAATCTACCTCAAAAATACGTCCAATTTTCTAATCAACCTTCAGTGTACCAACCACCACCGAGAAAAATTTTGAGAATAATTTTTTGCAGATATAGTAGAGAATGGATCACATGATCCAATCACAATATAGTTTATTTAGTCACAGCAAACGATTAACAACCAAAATGTGACAGCTTTCAGTAGTATCCGATCACAGAAAAATCACCTTAGTTCCGCATTGCAAAAGAAGGAAAAAGGTAAATTACCATCTCAATCGGAGGTCAGCACTTTAGGTAAAGTCAAAGGTATAAATACTATTTCTTCTTCCATTGATAATGATATACCTGAAATTACTGTAGCAATAAGTTTGCAAAGTAGTAAAGTGCTTGATAAGCCCATTTCAAAAGAAAATATTTAAGAGAAACAAAGCAATAATTCAATACAACAATCTAAAGATGATAATTCTAAAGAACTTTCTTTCACAAATTATAAGCCATCTATGTCGTTTTTTCAAAGATTGAAAATATTAATGTATCTTATGCTGATATTTTAGAAAATTTCAAACTGGTATAGATCAATATATCTCTGTTGGAAGTAATCAAACAAGTCATCTCGTATGCAAAATTCTTGAAGGACTTATATACCATCAAAAGATGTCACAACGTACAAAAGAAAGCATTTATCATAGAACAAGTAAGTGCATTATTCCATTCTGAAATGCCTATTAAATATATGGATCCTGAATGCTCCACTATTTCTTATGTGATAGGTCAATAGAATATAGGAAAAAACTTTACTAGATTTGGGGGCTAGTGTAAATCTCTTGCTATATTCAGTTTAGAAGCACCTAGATCTAGAAGAAGTTAAACCTACACCAGTCACGCTACAGTTAACCAATAGGTTAGAAAGGCATCTTAAGGGCGTTGTGGAAGATATTTTAGTACAGATCAAAAACTTTTATTTTCTAGTGGATTTTATAATTATCGAACTGCACCTGTAAAAAATTTACATCTTCATATTCCAATTATCCTCAGACGCCCATTCTTAGCTATGGTTAATGCAGTTATAAATTACAGGAATGATGTATTGAAGTTTTCATTTGGAAACATGACCTTTAAACTTAATATTTTTAATGTTTGCAAATAACCGAATATTGATAATGATAAATTGCAAGACATTAATTATATTGAATAAATCCGTGATGAATGAGATATCATATCATTGTGCATGTCTGACCCTTTAGAGTTTGTATTAACAATGAACGATGACTTCCTTAATTATATCAAATCCAAACATATCATTGAAATTATAGAACATTTTACCGATGGTCAATGTTTAAATATCACAAGATAGACCCCAAAAATGAAAGTGTATGAAGAGTTACCTCTAATTACCCATAGTCGAATGAACAAATCAAACTGGCCAATAGGAAAATTAAGCAAATTCAAGAGAAAACAGTTAATCCTCCTCTCAAACATTGATCATTTAGATCAATCGATGCTTTATGGGCTTACCACACTGCACTTAAAACACATTTAGGCATGTCTCCGTACAGAATAGTTTATGAAAAATCTTGTCATTTGCCTGTAGAGATAGAAGACAAGGCGTATTAGGTAATCAAATCAGTTTATCTAGCTGGCCCATTACAAAAATTACACATAAATAAATTGGAAGAGATAAGATGTAATTCATAAGACAATTCACACATTTTGATGGAAAAAACAAGAATATGGCATGATCACCATGTCACACAATGAGTTTTTCATCTTTCCAACAAAGTGCGTCTATAAAATTCATGTCTTCATCTATTTTCAGGAAAAAAAGCTCACGATGGACCAGATTGCTCAGTTAAAACTGTATATCTGCATGGCACAATCGATATCGAAAATCCTAAAAATAATCATACATTTAAAGTAAACAAAAAATGATTGAAACATTACATGGAATTTCCGAAGTACACGAAGGAATCTCACGATCTAGTGGATCCTCCGACATCTCATGAATACGAGTTAAACAGAGATACAGAGTATATTATTTTATATTATGTACTAACAATTTTGTTTTTTAGTTGATACATCATGAGTACCGTACTGAGGTATTTTATAAGCACCCTCTCTTAAATTTTATTTGTTCTCGATTGATTAAATAGAAATATCAATTTATTGAGGACAATGTGCAATTTAAGTTGGGAGCATTGCTTATAAAGGTAACTTAGTTTTGATATCCATGATGTTTTCAATGATTTTGTTCAAAAAAATTGTTTTAGAATTAGAATCAACTTTTATTTTTTTGGTTGCTAATTTTAAAATTAGGAACTAACTTTTAGTTTAGAATTAATTCTAGAACTGGGAGTTAACAACTAGATTTTAGGAATAATATTAGTTTAGAAACTAACAATTAGAAAAAATAAAATTTAAAATTTAGGCTTGACACAGCCCTCAAACAGAGAGCGATTGTCAAAGTCACTATTGAAGTTGCTATCGATAGCTGCCAACTATAGAGCAATTTTTGCTCTGTCCGAGAGCGGCTGTCTACAAGGCTATCGACAGTCGTTGATAGAGAGCCCTTCTTATAAATAGATGTTCGAATTTCTTTTTCTCTACAACTAAAACCAAGCCTCATTTCTATAGCACCTTAGCACAAATATCTCTCCTTTTGAAGGCTAAAACTTAACCCAATGCATTTCGTTTCAAATTGTCAAAGATCTTCAAGTAAGTTAATCTTCCTCTCTTTTGTTTTTCTTTGAATTGCTCTTTGTAAAATGTAGATTTTTGTTTTAAAAACCTAGGTCTATGATTTATACGAACAAATTCAAATAAATTGAAGATAAATTTTACTTCTTAGTAGATTTGGAGTGGTTTAGCAAATTTTTATGGATTTTGACGAATTTCATGGAATAATTAAAAAAATATGCTGATTCAAGGGTAAAAGAAATAAAAATCTCAAGTTTTTAGCATAACAGTTCATGGGTTACTTGAATAATTAACATATATCAAACTCATGCATTAATGGTAACATAAATGTAAAGTTTGATAAATTTTTGAAACAGGAGTTAGAAATTATGTAATTACAAAAAAAGAGGGGAAAAACGAAAGAAATTGAGCAAAACAAAATAGAATAGAATGACATAGTATGTGTATTAAATTCATTTATAATTTTGAGAAATAATAAGATTATATTAAGATGTATTTTTGTAATTAATTTTCTAGAATGGGACCAAGGAAGCAAACCGTTTCCAAGAGCCCACCGAGAGTGGGATTTCATGCTCATCTTCTCCAAGAGGCAAAGATCTATAAAAGTTAATGAGAAACTATTGGAAAAGTATGAGGAATTTTAAGTTTTGGCCCAAACAAATGATTCATTACTCAACGATACACAAGTATGTTGTCTTTAGAGTACAAATGCCGGCTGCAGAATAAGAAGTATATACAATGTATAAACACGCGCAGGTGTGCAACGAAATCATGCATGAATTTTATGCTAATTTGCAACTGGCACTGACCAACATGCATATTATGTAGTAAGGAGCAGGAAGGTACCATTGACAAGATTGGAGATCTTAAGAGCCATTCCTCTACTCGATGTGTCTGAGGAGCATCCATTTTTTGTTGACATAGTGAATGAGATACCAAGCGGCTTCTGCTGATTCAAAGAGCTCTGTGCAAATCTCAGTGATGTTGCTTTCAATGAGATCTTCTTGAAAGTGGGCTTCATGAGGTAGGAGTACGTATTGGTAAGCCTATTTATCAAATATAGCATCTTATCGTCCTCTACAACAATGGAATTATATTCGAGGAACGTGGTGTTATTAATATGATTTTGAAAAGGCTCCCGTTCGATGTTGCTTCCATCATGCACCTGGCAATAGTTGAATGCATGGGTCAAGCGCGTGAATGTATCTAGCATTCGACATTGGCAAAGCCATACTTAGTTCTGCCATCTCTGATAACAAAAAATTGTATGAACAATGGGATCAATTTGTCACCGATGACACATTTGGAAAACCCATATAACCATTTATGCGTATGACCATTTAAAGGAGCATGAGCACTCGACATGCCCAGTAGAAACAGTAGATACAACAAGAGTAATATCAAGCTGTTGCCCTGTCAGTCGGTCACGAAAAACAAGATCCAGAACATGGCGAGCAACAGCTAGAACAAGGAGATGCAATAGCTGCGGCGGGCTAGAAGAGATTACACTCCAAATGCCGAATGAGTCGATAATAAGGATAACAGACATATTCAAAGAAATACTTCAAGTCATCGAGACTCAGTAAGCCCAAAGTGAGCATCGTCAACAACATTATTATTAGCTTCTCACCAATGTATATAAACAAATGGCTTGTGAGGATGCCCCCTTTCTCCCAACAAAGATGACGAGATGAGTCAGGGGACCACAGAGTTCCACTGGTGTCAAGAATGCAAGTGATGAAAAGGTCCTCATCAGAGACATTATTAATATCGACTACTAGTGGGAGTGAATTTATTGAAGAAATGACAAAGTCAGGTGTTTTTTAACCTTAATGTCTTACATTTTTGTAATGCCCCCATTTTTTAGCTGCTTCCCAAAATAGATAACGCTACTTATATTTGCATTAGACAACCTAATAGTCACAGGAGTTTGGAATAAACCGTAACAACTGCCACAATTAGGAAAAGAAATAACATGTCTGAAACTTAAAGAATTTCATTCATACAGAGAGTTAATTATACAAAATGACACAGTTCTCTAATACGAACACAAAGGAGTCAAAAGAGAAAGCAGTGTCTAGACAAAAGGAAATATAAACAAAATATATAATGATTCTTCAGAAAATACTTCACTGATTACTGTCGCTCCGTCTGATCGATGAAGTATGGATCTTCAGTCGGGGCTACTTCTCTTTCATCTTCTAAACCTGGGTTCAAAACCAAAGGGATTAAACCAGGCAAGTAACACAAGAAAAATATATGTACTATCACAGTAACGAAGATAAAGAATATGTGAATAAGTTGTGTTCGTGTCAAACGTATCACGTGAATAATGAATAATAGAATCGCAAGGCTATGTATGTCATTTGCAAATTTTAGGTAAATATCATGCAAAAATAACAAGTCTAGATCATATCCTTGTTAGCATTTGAAACTAAATAATGAATAAGATGGCACGCAGTTTTTCATATTGTACAAATACCTGTGCATACCCGGGACCCAGCCTCAAACTCATGGCACTGAACCATGCCACACTATTAGGTGTTCAAGTCAAATCCCGTACTGTGAAGCAGTAACGGACATCACCCTTGTGGTGACTCATGTATCAAACTGTGGCTCAGTACCACACAACGTTGTTGCAGTATAAGTTCTCAGTACCTAATAAGAAATAGCCAATATGATTATCATACGATACGGTTCTTATCTATCATGTAGTTTTTCCTAATCTCCGTGTCAATAATACACGATACACATGAACTAATAAAAATACATAACTTGTCAAGTCAGACTGTATACATGTCCTTCTTACAAAAAAATATGGATTCAGGAATAAGATTTAGGATCATGTACACATGTATCACGAGGATACTTTATTTCACGTAAACAAGATATAATAAACTTGTCATCATGCACCATGATGATCATGTCATCATGTATCTTGTATGTCAAAATTATGTTCATTATTTATAATGTTAATAAATACAAATGCCATAATTTATAATATTAACGAATGATCATGTCATCATTTATATTTGTATTAATAAAATACATTGTCACAATTTATAAATTCCATGTAAATTTGTGCTTATACATGCTGCAGTCATGCCATACATGATTTTTGCTATTTGCTGAATAAATGGATAAGAGGATAAATATATAATTTGCGTACATAGGAAGCAAGAGAAGACCAAGATATTTTTTTATGATATCCCAGCAAAATATGCAAAGTTTCTGGATCATGGAAAGTAAAAAAGTTTCATTTATTGAAAGTTAACTGAAACAATTTTTCTTGCTTCATCAAACACTAGAAGAATGCATGCCACATCACACAATTAAAAAAAACACATATATATCCAGAACTAATTTAATAATATTACAGGTTGTTGCCCATAACATATTATGCATGCAAAACATTTTTCCCACGCAAAACGTATTTTTCTTTTTCTTTCGTTCATTCTTCTTTTTATTTTTTTAAATAAAAAAATAAACAAATATTACAATATTTATATATCAAAATTGACTCCTTAATCTTGTTCAGTTCTCAATATCAATCAGTGGCCCAAAAGATGAACTAAGCATTTTTGCAAATAAATTACATACACAAATATAAATTAAATAAATAAATGAATGAAAAATAGTAGTATTACTTGGCTTGATATAATCTCGAATCCTCGGTTCGGTTTATTTTTCTTTCTTCTCTCTCTCTTTCCCCCGTTTTTTTTTTTTTTTCTCTCTTTTTTTCTCAGCTTTCTAGTTCTAGCCAAGAGAAAGAGGAGGAGAGAGAGAGAAGGGATTGAACTGGGTGGGGTTTATTTATTTATTTGGCTTTTATTTTCTCCAGTCACCCCTCACTTCCTTCTTTTGTCACCTAGGCTTCCCGAATTGCCACCCTCTTCTTAACCTTGACAGCACAGCAAAGCTAAACGCCTCAGGTTATTTCAATTATTTTATGTTTTTCGGTTGCATATAACGTTCTCTAAATACTACCAATTTAATGTAGGGCATGGTACTCAACGAGAGAAATGTTAAAGAATTGTCCTTTTGTTATTTCGATATCCGGAATAAATAAACTAAAATTCTAAAATAATTAGAAGGTTAATTTTAATATTATTAAATTAGCAATTTTGGGAGTATTTTTTTGGATGTGCAAGGAAAATTTTTAAAAATTCTAAATATTAAAAAACTAATAGCCATAAAGACCGAATGTTATTTAAAGTTACAGATTTAAAGTTACTTCCACTGAAATTTATTTCGGTGTCCAACATTGATTTCGGTAGACCTGTTCGGCATGACAGGACTCAAAAGAGAGATATAAATAGTTCGAATTTTTAGGATATTACATCCTGCCCACTTAACAAAAGAATTTCGTCCTCGAAATTCCAAATTAATGGACATAACACTATATATGGATATTGCTGATAAAAATAAATTCAATTGGCTTACTTTATCATGAGAAAAGGTATGAGTATTTTATTCTGATATCTTTCTCAAACTCCCAAATTGAATCTCTTGGTGATTGGGTATCCCATGGAATAAGAACAAATGGTATTACTTTGTTTGTTAGGACTTTCTCCCATCAGCTGATAATTACTATGAGTTGCTTCTCATACTTTATGTCTAATTTCAAATCCATTTTGGACATATATACTACTTTGTATTCTTCACCCAGACATTTTCTCAACTATGATACATGGAACACATCATGAATAGTTCCTATCTTTGGCGGTAATGGTAATTTATAAGCGAAATTTCCAATTCATTCATTGATCTCAAATGACCTAATGTATCTTGGACTTAACTTTTCTTTCTTACCGAGTCTGATCGCACCCTTTATCGAGGATATCTTAATAGATACGTTATCTCCTACTTCAAACTTCAGTAGTTTTCGGTGTTGATCTATCCATTTCTTTTGCCTGTCTTGAGCCACCTTCATATTTCTCTAATAATCTTCACTTGTTCTGTTGCTTGAGTAATCAATTCTGAACCCAAAATACTTCATCCCAACACAATGGAGATCTGCATTTCTGACATACAAGACTTCGAATGGTGCCATTTTGATACTCTCCTGATAACTATTATTATAAAAAAAATTCCACCATATACAAATAGTCCTCCCAAGATCGATCAAAATCCAACACACATGCTCTAAGCATATCTTCAAGTATTTGGATAGTCCATTCTGATTGACCGTCTGTTTACGGATGATAAGGTGAAGATAGATCCAAATATATTCTTAGACTATCCATCAATGAACGAAGAAGATTTCGAGTTCGAAATAACTCCATTGGTAACAAGCAGTGATGTTCTTGATGTAACCAATACTGCTAATGAAGCGGAAGAATGGTTTATCAAAGAAAATCTAGATTTTGCTTACGTTCCTGCTATCACTTCAGACTTCACACCATCTTGCACTAGTAAAGAAGTAGATAGCATGTCTGAATGGGAAATTTTAGCAACCTTCTATCTACCAATACGGTTATCACTTACCATCCAGACCGAGATACATAGTGCAAATGGGGCTATTTTTGAGGTGTCTACTTGATGGCCAGACCAATGACCAATAATATTCAGAAGAGTAGAGTCACGATCCGAGTTAAGAACAGAGAGTGAAAGTGACAATCAAACAACACCTCAGTTTAGCCATTATGAACAAATTTTCCATCAAATAATGAAGAAAATGGATTACGACTTGACCCATAAGCAAGGGTTAAATTTTGGAAGGGAATGACAAGACCTCTTACATTCATTCGTCCCGCAAGGAAAGAACCCCAACTATTACTACAAAACCCACATAGGGTTGGGGTATATTACTACCTCCACATCTTCAGAAAAGAGAGTACGAAGAATCAACTAAATCAGAAAATTCAAAAGAAGTAGTTGAATAGGATTTTGATATCAATACAAGCATGGTGTTCCAAGCCCTTGCTGTAAACATGGTGTCAGTAAGTCACGAAGAGCTAGACGATGCCTAGGCTCATCACATGGACCTCCAATGAGATATCTGATTTGAGTAGCGAGAGCCACCCACTGAAGACAAGGTGGTCCAAATTAATGGGAACTGAAGAAAACCTGAAGCCCATCTTTATAAGTGAAAATTTAAATCATCAAGAGAAAGAGAATTTGGTGGCCCTCTTAAGAGAATACGTTGATATCTTCGCATGGACCTATGAGGGCATGCTTGGTCTAGACCAGCAAGTTACTATGCACCGACTCAAAATTAAAGTGGATGCTAAACCCGTGAAGCAATAACGAAAGCATTTTAAACCAGAATTGATGGAGGCAATAGAATCTGAAGTAAAGAAGCTTATAGACTTGGAGTTCATCTACGAAGAGCAATATCCTGACTGGGTAGCAACCATTGTTCCTGTCCCTAAAAATAATGGCAGAATAAGAATATGCATAGATTTTCGAGACCTCAATGCTGCATGTTCAAGGATGAGTTCCTGCTTCCCATCACATATGTTATGATTGATAACACATGCGGGATTGAATGGATGTCCTTTATGGATAGTTTTGGGGTATAGCCGGATTAAAATGTATCTGGAAGATGAGAAGCATACGCATTTAGAACACAGCTCGGGATATATTGCTATACGGTGATGCCCTTTGGATTAAAGAATGTCGGTGCCACATACCAATGAGCCATGATGTCACCTTTCAAGAACATTTGCATAAAACAGTCGAATGTTATGTGGATGACCTTGCGTTAAAAGTAAGAAGAAAAAAGATCACCTGCAAAACTTAAGGGTGATGTTCAATACTATGAGGAAACATTAATTAAAGATGAACCCTACCAAGTCCTTTCTCAGAGTATCTAGTGGAAAGTTCTTAGGGTTTGTAACTTTGAAAGAAATCCACCTCGACCCTGATAAGATTAAAGTGACAAAAGAAATGCAGCCACCATGAGACCTGAAGAAACTCAGAGGGTTCCAGGGTAAGGGTAAGCTGGCATATATATGACGGTTTATAGCAAATTTGTTAGGAAGATGCCAGCCGTTCACAAAATTAATAAAGAATGGCGTCTCATTCATTTGGAATGAAGCCTACCAATAGACTTTTGAAGACATCAAAGATTATCGTATAACACCACTTGTATTGGTGGTACCTGTCTCAGAAAAACCTTTCCCTTTTTACGTATAAGTAATAGATCACCCTTTAAGTGCTCTATTAGCTCAACATAACAAGCAGGACCAAGAGCAGGCAATTTATTACTTGAGCTGAACAATGATCGGTGCGGAACATTGGTACAATCCAATTGAGAAAAAATATTTGGTATTGGTGTTCGCAGTTCAAAAAATGTGATCTAGCTAGCCAGACAATACATGTCATTTCCCAGGTAAACCACTGAAAGTACTTATGACCAAGGCAGGCTCATTAAATAGCAGGCTCGCAAACTGGGTGTTGCTTCTATCACTCTACGATATGCATTTCATACATCAAAAGGCAACAAAAGGCCAAGCCATAATAGATTTCCTCGCAGAGCATCCTATTTCAAAAAATTCCAAACACCATAGTGACATTCCAAATGAATTTGTGAAGGTCAATGCGGTTTCAAAAAGATAGATGCGGCAACTGTTCTTTGATGGGGCAACAAGAAGAGATGCAGTTAGTGTGGGGTGGTGCTGGTATCTCTCTATAAGCATGTGGTGCCTCTGTTGGCAGTGAAAATTTCTAAGTTAAAAAGATTTTCTACAACAGAACGCGGAGCTGCGACTGGCTAGTTTTAGCCTCGTGATGAGTAAAACACGGGGCTATCAATAGCTTCGCGTTAGCTCCACATTCTGGTTATTTAGCGCCGCGTTTTGATGCGATTAGCTCCGCGTGAGCAGATAACCAGAATCTCAAATTGATTGAGACTATGATTTGGGGCTTATCCAAATATCCGAATTGAATCCAATCAGAATTCCAAATCAAGAGATTTAAATCAAAACTAAGATATTTAATTGGAATCTTTAATGAATACGAGTTCTATTTAGATAGAAACTCTTGCATTAATCTGGAGCTATAAATACCTTCTTGGTGAAACCCTAAGGGTCTTCTTTTCGGCAATTGAGATCTTTTCCTCTTGGAGAATTCAAGTTACGCACAGAGCCTTAAGTTCGTGAAAGACCAGAGAAGATCGTCTACAGTCGGCCGCCACCTTCAAGAGAAGAAGAGTTCGACGCCCGATCGTCCAAAGGAACTACTATAGATCCCATCGCCACATATCCTACAATTATTTTGTAAAAAAGAGAGATTGACATATAAAATCCTCTATTTTGTTCTTTTTATCTTGTTCACTTCTATTGTAATCTAAGTTGTATTCAATGGAAGGAAGCAAAACTTTTGCGGCAAACAAACTGGCGACCACAGTGGGAGCCATCTCTTTCACTGATGAAGAGATTGTGGCGCAATCGGACGTCGATTTGATCGGATCCGACGTAGACATGCTCGTCGTTGAAATTGACCAGCAGAAGTACGAGGAGTACCTCTTCTCTGGATCATCAGGTGACCTGAATGACACACGACACTATCGTTGCGTGCGCTCCAATACCCGAGCAACTAGTAAAAAGGAATCCACCGAGAAACAGGGATCAGTGGAGACTGCGGCCATAGAGCCGATGTTTGGACAGGAAATCCTAGCAGAAGATGACCTCCCTACTACCGAAAAAGACCTGGGAACTGGACTGACTAGAACCCAACTCCGAAATAGAAATCGGAGAGCGAGGCGAAAAGCCCTCAAAGCCAGCCTTGGACGCGAGGCTAAAGAACGCGAGGCTATGGTCCCTCGCAAACTGGCTCGCGCTAATTGCGAGACCAGTCATTATCGCGTTAAAAGCGAAGTTACAACTTGCGTTAATTGCAAGGAAAAGCCAGCGTGTGATACTCCGCGCGAGGCTATTACTGAGCTTAGCGTGAGACGCGAAACTAGTAAGATTTGAGCTAGTCGCAAAATTTCTGACACTCGTGAGAAACGCGAGTATAAAATCTCTTTAGAGCCAGTGTGTGATACTCCGTGTGAGGCTATTACTGAGCTTAGCGAGAGACGCGAAGCCAGTAAGATTTGCGTTAATCGAAAACTTCTGACACTCGCGAGGAACACGAGGATAAAAATTCCTTAAAGCCAGCATGTGATTCTCCACGCGAGGCTAATACTGAGCTAAGCAATAAACGCGACGCCAGTAGTACTTGCGAGAAATGCAAGACTTTTGACACTCGCGATAAACACGAGGATAAAGATTCAGATTCCTTAAAGCCAGCATGTGATTTTCCATGCGAGGCTACTGCTAGGCTTAGCAAGAAACGCGAAGCCAGTAGCACTTGCGATAAATGCAAGATTTCTTACACTTGCGACGAACGCGACGATAAAGATTCCTTAAAACCAGCGTGTTATTCTCCACGCGAGGCTAATACTGAGCTTAGCGAGAAACGCGAATCCAGTAGTACTTGCGACAAACGCAAAATGCCTCACCTCCACGTAAATTGCAAAGATGATTGGCAGATTGTCGTCAATCGTAAAAATCGCGCTAGACGCGAAATTATGACTTATGTTAATCACAAGAGTTAACCAGCGTGTAGGAATTTTCTTCCATGCGGGGCTAAGATTCCAGAAGGTAAACTTCTGAAGAAACGTCAAGGCAGCGTAAAACGCAAGGCTAGCGTAGCAAATCGTGAAGCTAACTTCAGGCCAGCGTGTGATGGATTGTCTCCACGCGAGGTTACTGAATTTAGTTATGAAACTAGCCAAAGTGCCAAAACTCGAGTAAAACGCGAGCATAAGCCAGCATGTAATAAAAACTCCCCATGCGAGGCTATTGAATTTGAACAAAAACTTGAGCCAAGCGTTAAACGCAAAGCCAAGGATTCTTGCGCTAATCGCAAAATAATGCCAGCGTGTGAGGATACTCCTTTACGCGAGGCTAAACAAACAGAAGTTAAACTTCTGCAAAAATACCCAGTCAGCATAAAACGCGAGGCTTGCGTAAAATGCGAGGCTATGTCCCAACCCCGCGTAAATCAGCCATTATGCAGAATAAAGGTTGATAGGTATAGCACAGGTAACGCCACCAGTCATAGGGGGTTACAGCAGACTCCTGGACTCCTCCATCAGCCAAGTGGGCCCCATGTCCAAAATATAACTGAAGATTCTCTATTTTCTAAAATACTTGATCTCAGAGATTATTTGACGAGTAAAAAGAAAACAAGTCGAACTCAGTCACATTCGACATGCCATTGCGAGTAAATAATATCAGCTGTACTAAATAGTTGCTGCTGTGGTAAGAAAAGAATTTCTTTATTTAATAGAATGACCGAGTCTCATACTCTGAAAAGGAGGAAGAATAATCTGAGATATCAAATCAAGGAAAAAGAGGTAAAGGCGGTGACCTTAAATATGATCGGTAAAGGTAAGAAGGCCATGGAAAAAAGACACGAGTCAGATGCAGATGATGAACAACCTCGCCATCTTACTCGACTCAAATCAGGTGCTGTCGCTCCTCGGAATTATAAGAAACTTTCAAAAGGTTCTTATGATGATGACAGCGACAATTCAGCTATAACTTCCCCAAAATCTCGTGCATCTTCCCGACCATGAAAATCAGCGTCACATATGGTGGACAGGTCCGATGACATTAACCAGAGGATGAAGCCCAAGAGCAGATGATTCGAGGTCAGCAGAAGGCCATTGATGACCTCAAACTAATGCTTCTAAAAGTGATCGAAAATACTCAGAAGATAGCCGATGATAAGGCTAAAACTTTTTTGGAACCGCCACCTAAGACAAATGAAGAAACTAAAGAAGAAAAGGCTTGTTCGATACATGAGTATGATGACAAATACTCTTTCCATGATCCACATGGAGAAAAAATTGAGAAATTGCAAAGCCAACTTGATACCTTGATGCATAAGAAGGAACTGAAGGAATCTGGGGTTTCAAGGCCATATCCGCTTGAATGGGACTTCGCCTCTTATCCAGAAAAATATAAACCCCTCAAATTGGAGTCATATGACGGGAAGGGGTCCCCAAGCCAGCACTTATATTACTTTTTATTGCAGGCAGGTCATCTAATGGGAAATGATCCAATAATGACCAAGGTATTTGCGAGCACCCTGCGAGGGCTTGCCTTTATATGGTTCATGCAGTTGCCCCCAGGTACTATCAATAACTGGTATGATGTCGAGAAACAGTTCTTGGCACGTTTCTTTGAGGATGATACCGAAATATCGGTTCATTCCCTCCTTGTGACAAAACAAGGGAAAGAAGAAACGGTTAAAAATTTTATTGAACGCTTCAGGGAAAAGTCCGTGTATTGTGGACATGGTATGACCCAGGAAACCCTGGTGGAAACCTGTAAGCATAATTTCAGAACCGGCGTACTGATAAGAATGGGAGCTGTAGAGTCCAAAACTTGGAAAGATCTGCTAAGACAGGGAGAGCAGGCAGAAGATATAATTCGTCGGATTGAAGAATCTCGTAGCACGAGAAACTCTACCAATAACATGCCATATCCACAGAATCCTAAAAATAAAGGAAAAGCTGTGATGGCGACAATTGCAGATCTAAAACCAAGACCTCAGAATCCGAGATGTGCAGGTCAAAATAGGCTCCGACAAGATAAAACTTATACATTCAAGATTGAGCAGACTGGTACTCTGTTCCATCTCCTCCTCAGAAATGGCTTGTTGAAACTTCCGGAGAATAAGAAGCTAGAGGACGCTGGTAAGACCAACGACCCAAACTATTGTCTGTACCATCGGAATGTTCGGCACCCAACCAAGGATTGCTATCCTCTTAAGAACCGAATTCAGGCATTGATAGAAGCCGGAGTTCTCACACTTAAAGAGGAACAGAAGAAAGTTTCTGCAAATATGGCAACTTTGGTTGTAGGAGCCAATGAGTTCTCTACTAGAGTAACCGCTGTACCAGTAGGAAAGCCAATATCGATACCAAGCACGGGCAGCACGCACTTGCAAACTAGCCCCTTGGGTATGCTCCAAACCACAGCTGCGATCGAATCGTCCTCATTGGTTAACAGCCAGATTTGGCTGGGGGTGCCGAAAATATTGACGATGATAAACATCATGCTCCTATTATTCTCAATAGCCATTGGAATGGCTAATTGGGTGCTATAAATAAAATTTTTTGCCCAATGCTGTTAAAGTGGCGGGAAGAGGAGATCAAGTTTCTCACCAACCCTATCATACTGGGGTAAAAGTATGAAATCAATTGCCCAATGTTGTTAAAGCAGAGGAAAGATGAGATCAAGTTCCTCGCCAACCCTATTATACTGAGGGTAAAAGTACGAAATCAATTGCCCAATGCTGTTAAAGCAGCGAGAAGAGGAGATCAAGTTCCTCGCCAACCCTATCATACTGGGGGTAAAAGTATGAATTAACTATCCAATGCTAATTAAAGGCAAAGGGGAGAGGAAATCAATTCCTCAACAACTCACCATGCTGAGGGGAGTAGCATGGCTAGCCCAACGCAAACGGCGATTGGTAAAAGCTAATCAAATCCGTTGATAGCTGGGGGTTTGCTAAAAATCCCATAAACTCTGTCATGTTAAATTCCTACTTCTGACAGTATGATTTGGATTATTCTCATCTCCGTTCAAATTATACATGAGAGCACTTGAACTAGGCATGCACAATTAGGCACCTCTGCCGAAATCCGATCATCGTGATGTGCCCAGTTCAAGTTATGCATGAGAGCCTTGGACTGCCTCCATTTGTTCAAGTTACGCATGAGAGTCTTGAACCGCCTCCACTTGTTCAAGTTACGCAGATGAGCACTTGGACTTCTTCCTCAGGCATGCGCAATTAGGCGCCTCTGCTGAAATTTGGTGATCCTTACCCGATTACCTCGGTATTATCAGTCTAAGTTACGCAAATGAGCCTTAGATTGTTTTACCAGAACAATGAGTTATTTATTTGTTCAGCAAGCAAAATTTTTGAAGCCAACAGATAAAAAGAAAAAGAATTATTTTTATTCATGAAGCAAAAGATTACAAAAGAAGAGGGGGATATAACTCTCCCAAAAGCTTCTACATATTCATCACTCATCAATAACCTAACGGTGAGATTCCTCCGCGGGGTGTTGAAGTTCAATTTCATGATTCACATACAAGAGATCTCCTCTGCAAATGTCAGCTATGATCTGTTTAAAGTTCTTAGTGGATCATCTGAAGATACTGCTACAAGAATCCTAATGAAGATGCACAAGTTAGATTCGACATGCTACAAGCCCTTAGATGATCATCTCTATCGATTTGGAAAGTAACAGAGATTGTCATCTAACAGAAATGGTCCTCAAGAAAACTTAATGAGCTGCCGTAGAGTTCTTGAAACTCCTTCAAAAGTTTATCTTTTGGAACCAGAGCTTGAAACCTACAACTATATTGTAAAGCATATGCTTCTGGCTTCCTTAGAGTTACTTTTGCTGACGAAGACTGGTAAAACCACATGCACTCCTCTTCAAGAAGATCTGGTCCAAGTACTTCACTGCAAAAGAAGAAGTAAGAGTTAGAGAAAATTCAAAAATTTTTCTAAGTATGAAAACACAGAACTAAGGATAAACTCTGCGCGCAGTTGAGGAAATAGCCTCGCAATTAAAATGCGACTGCTAGTCAAAATAGCCTCGCAATTAAAATGCGACTGCTAGTCAAAATAGCCTCGCGTTGAAACGTGACTGCTAGTCAAAATAGCCTCGCGTTGAAACGCGACTGCTAGTCAAAATAGCCTCGCGTTGAAATGCGACTGCCTGTCAAAATAGCCTCGCGTTGAAATGCGATTGCCAGTCAAAATAGCCTCGCGATTGAAACGCGACTGCTAGTTATAGCCCCGTGTTTCAAATACGAGGATGACGCGATAACTTCGCGTAGAAGAAAATCAGAGTTTCTCTTCGTCTTCTCCTTTCTTCCCAAGCCTTACGGCCGGAGAACGGTGATCTCACCGGTTCAAAAATGGCTGGTCGGTTAAAACCGAGCCAAAATACTCCAAAATTGATTTAAGGAGTTTAAAAGTGGAGAATTTATACCTCCAATTGGTGCAGTAAGGATTGGCTCACCATTGTGGCCACTGCCTCGGCCGCTGCTGCCGTTGCTAACGCCGGCCGCCGATGGTGAGGAGGCGGGCAACGCCGCACTCTTTTTAGATGACATCCTAGTGATGGAAAATCTTTGGAAAGTCGAAGGAAGCTCGGTCGAAGATCATCCCTTCAAATTGATTCGCCTGAATGGCCTGAGCTCTGAAGCTATTGAATTCTTCGGATGAAGTGAAGAAGAAGACAAGTCAAAGACTCTATTTAAATAGATGATCCGCCGCTTGGTATTCGGCACAGAAGTTCAGGCTAATGAAGCAATTACTCGTTTCACTAAAAAAATGAAGCTAATTAGCTCCGCGCAAGTGAACGAAAAATGCGAGATATACTTGGTATTTTAACTAAGCGTTTTCTGTTTGAAGATCCAAAGTATTTCAAAATTTGCTAAGTTCTAAGCCATTTTGAAAACTTTGGAGGGGGTTCTGTTGGCAGTGAAAATTTCTAAGTTAAAAAGATTTTTCACAACAGAATGCGGAGCTAACTCTGTAGCTCCGCGACTGGCTAGTTTTAGCCTCGTGATGAGTAAAATGCTGGGCTATCAATAGCTTTGCGTTAGCTCCGCATTCTGGTTATTTCGCGCCACGTTTTGATGCGATTAGCTCCGCGTGAGCAGATAACCAGAATCTCAAATTGATTGAGACTATGATTTGGGGTTTATCCAAATACCCGAATTAAATCCAATCAGAATTCCAAATCAAGAGATTTAAATCAAAATCAAGATATCTGATTGGAATTCTTGATGAATACAAGTTCTATTTAGATAGAAACTCTTGCATTAACCTGAGGCTATAAATACTTTCTTGGTGAAACCCTAAGGGTCTTCTTTTCGGCAATTGAGATCTTTTCCTCTTGGAGAATTCAAGTTACGCACAGAGCCTTGAGTTCGTGAAAGACCAGAGAAGATCATCTACAGTCGGCGGCCACCTTCAAGAGAAGAAGAGTTCGACGCCCGATCGTCCAAAGGAACTACTATAGATCCCATCGCCACAGATCCCACAATTATTTTGTAAAAGGGAGAGAGATTGACATATAAAATCCTCTCGTTTGTTTTTTTTATCTTGTTCACTTCTATTATAATCTAAGTTGTATTTAATGGAAGGAAGCAAAACTTTTGCGGCGAACAACGTCAAGAATATTCATTGATCAAGTCAGGCACAAATAATATGGAGGAATATAATGCACTTATAGTTGGCCTTCAATTAGCTTGGCAGTTGGGAGTAAAACATCTCAAAGCACATAGTGACTCAAAACTAGTCTTTAATCAAATGACTGTAGAATATAAAGTAAAGCATGAAATCCTTATACCATATTATCGAATAGCAATACAACTAGCCAACATGTTCGAAGAATTTTATTGATCATGTGCCAAGATACGAGAATACATACACGAGTGCATTAAATCATTAGCTGCAACTCTGGCATTACCCATTGGGCCAACCAAGCATATTACCATCAGGAACCACGAACTTCTCACCCAAGGCAATTATGGAAGTAAGTAAAGAATGCCAAAATAGAATAAAGTTTAAACTATGGGATTGGCACTTTCCGCTTGTAAACTATGCATTATACGGCATCCTTCTAGAAGACTCTAAAAAAACTGTCTCCATAAGAAACATGACAACCAAGTTCTATTATAATTCCATGCTGCGAACTCTATATCGAAAGTCTCATGACAACATCCTACTCCGTTGTTTGTCAAAAAGGGAGGCCCAAGAAGTGGTTAAAGAAACTCACAACGGAACTTGTGGGGCCCATTAGCCATGGCCAAAACTCTGGGATCACATTAGGAGCCTAGGGTATTTTTGGCCCAAAATGATTACAAATGCTATAGCATATGCAAAGTATTGTCATGCCTGTCAGGTGCATACCAGTTTCATACACCAACCACTGGAGTATTTACATAGCTTAACTTCTAGTTGGCTGTTCGAGACATAGGATATGAATATTGTCGGGCCAATCACTCTGCCATCCTCCAAAGGACATCGATTCATACTAACAATAATCGACTATTTCTCCAAATGGGCAGAAACTATCCCTATGAGAGAAGTAAAGATGACGGATGTAGTTAAGTTTATTAAGCATCATATGATTTATCACTTTGGTGTGCCTCGATGGATCGTCCATGACAATGGACGACAATTCGTCAATCAAGCTTTGTGCAATTCTAAAATAAATTCAGGATTCAAGATGTAGTTTCGACTCCTTATAATCCGGCAGCCAACTGGTTGGCCAAGGCTTTTAACAAGATTATTGTGAAACTCCTCCAAAAGTTTGTTTCTTCAAGTCAACGTGATTGGGATGAAAAGGTAAGCGGGTGTCTATGGACTACCGTACTACAGTACGAACCCCACTAAAGCCACACCCTTCTCTTTAGTGTATGGCTACGAAGCCATTTTACCACTCGAAATTCAAATCCGTCCCTGCGTGTGGCACTAGCTACGAGGATGACGACTGAAGAAAAATATCGACAACAGGTTCAAGAGTTGGAAGCTTTAGATGAAAAGCACTTGAGCACGCAACAACAAATCGAGTTGTATCAATCACACATCTCAAGGTTGTTCAACAAGAAAGTTAAATGAAGGACTTTCAAAGGGGGAGACTTGGTCTTACCTGTCAAAAAACTAATGATCATGACTTACAAGACTAAGGTAAAGTTTGAACCCAAGTGGAAGAACCATTTGTGGTGAAAATCGTGTACTCAAACGGAGTGTATCGTCTAATCAACCAAGGCGGTGACAAAATAATGATAACCATCAATGGAAAATTCTTGAAAAAGTACCATATATAGTCTCCAAAAAAAACTCTACCAAAATGGTTACATGTATGTATATAATGAATTTCGCTACCTAGAGCCGTTAAGGCAATGGAAATTGAAATCAAAAATTTCTCGCTAACCCTATCATACTAGGGGCAAGAGTATAAAGCTAATTGCCCGTAGCCGCGAACGGCAAAGGGAAGAGAGAACGTTTGGTATTTAAGCCCAAATAAAACCCTCAACAAACTAAGGAGAATAGCATGGCTAGCCTAACGCAAATGGTGATTGATAAAGGCATATCAAATCCGTTGATAACTGGGGGGGTGGTTTGCTCAAAATTCCATGACAAATCTATCATGATATTATCCTATAATGATACATCATTGCCCAATGCTACGAAAGCAAAAGGAAGAGAACAAGTTTCTTGCCAACCAATCATGTTGCGGTAAAAAGCCAAAAAAGCAAAAGGGGGAGGAAATCAAGTCCTCGATAACTTCTCATGTTGAGATAAAATCATGAACTGCTCAATGCTGATAAAATAAAGAGAGGAGGAAATCAAAATCCTCACCAACCTATTATGATAAGGAGTAATGTGCGAACATACCAACGCCTTCGAGATAAGGGGGAGGAGGAGGCTAAAATTCTCAATCAATCCTATCATATTGGGGTAGAAATATGAATGTTAATAGCTTGATGCCGAAAAGGCGAACGGAAGAGAGAACGTTTGGCATTTAAGCCCAAGCAAAACTCTCGACAAACTTATCATACTGAGGGGAATAGTATGGCTAGCCCAACGCAAACGGAGATTGGTAAAGGCATGTCAAATCCATTCATAGCTAGGAGTTTGTTAAAAATCCCGTGGACCTATTATATTAAGTACTTAACTCTGGTAGCAAGATTTGAACCATCTCACCTATATAACCTCATATAATTAAACATGTCATGTTAAGCTATTACCTCTGACAACGAAATCTGAATCATCTCATACACTACCATAATAATATCTTTTGTGATCCGATCATCCTGGCTATGTCTATTAGCCAGACGAGTTACTCTTTGGTCCTAGTCCGACCACTGGCTCTGCTTATTATCCAAGAAAGTCACTCTTTGATCCTAACCCAATCATTCCGGCTCTGTCTGTCAGCCAGACGAGTTACTCTTTAGTCCTAGCCCAACCATCGACTTTCTTATCAGCCAAGCGAGTCACTCTTTGATCTTAACCCGATCATTCCAGCTCTGTCTGTAAGCCAGATGAGTCACTCTTTGGTCCTAGCCCAACCACTGGTTCTACTTGTCAGTCAAACTAGTCACTTTTTGATCCTAACTCGATCATTTCAGCTCTTTCTGTTACTAGACGAGTCACTCTTTGGTGCTAATCCGACCACTGGCTCTACTTGTCTGTCAAGCAAATCACTCTTTGATCCTAAGCTGATCATTTGGTCTGTCTGTCAACCAAACGAGCCACTCCGTGAACTAAACTCTATCATATTGGCATCACAACCAAAACACTTCGCTTGCTAAGGTGTTCCCACACCCTTAGTAAGTTTCCATTTGCATTGGTCCCACTCACCAATCCCGAAAGAAAATCCATTCACCAACTTCAGTCTTAACAATATTGTCATCAAAGTATTGCAAACATTTATTCATTCCATCAAGTCTGTACTATGTATCAAGAAGGTTGGAAATAATGCAAAAAGATTGAGAGGCAAAATAACATGTTTCTTTATGTATGAAAAAAAAGAGAAAATACAAAGTGTGTTAAAAAAAAAAGAAAGAGAAGAGATACAAAGGGTATTTCTCAGTGTTCGGCCAGAGCTCTTAGCCTCTCCTCCACTTCTCTCAAGCTCTTTGAACGAGTTTCTTCAGCAACGACAGTTGCTTGATGACATAGCACGTCTTCATCAATGATAAGGCATTGTGCTGCTTCAGCACGTACATAGTCCAGTGCCTTATTCCACATGGCCACTTCCTGTTGGATCTACGCTTGCTAGTGATTTAATGCCTCATGATATTTCATGATTTTATTAAACTTCAGCTCTTCAGCTTGAAGGACAGCGCAGGAAATGGCAATGGTCTTACGGGCGAGAGATTATTTTGTGTGGCCTCCACTTCAAGTTCAGCCTGCTCAAGCTCATTGCCTATTCGACTTTGAACATTGGCCAAGTCCTGGAGCTCTTGATTACATGTCTCTTCTTTCTTCTTCAACTCCTTTTGGAGAAGATATAGTTCAACGTGGGTTTGGGCAAACTCAATGTCAATGATGGCAGATATGTTGGCCTGGCACAAGTTGTTCATATTCTCAAGATGGTGGTCCAGTGCTTGAAGACGTGCACGATAAAAAGAAGCTCGATCAGGACTACCGATTCTCTCAATATTCTCAATGTAACTCATCGGACAGCCTAAATCATAGGAGTCCCATGTAGTCAAAATCAGTGACGTGCAACAATTGAATAGCTGGTGGAATCCACCGAGTGAAGAGTTGCAAAAAGTCCTCCATAAGATCGTTTGGGCATGCCAAAGGCATGGAAGGCGCCACCATTGCAATGGTAGAGGGCGCGATTGGAGGCAGTTGAGGTATAGTGGACTGAGGCAGGAGCCCTGTCAGATGAGAAGCCAGGGTCTGCAAGAGGATGTCAACGGATGAGCAGTTGATGACGGTGTGGCAACCTCATCAACAACAGCAACACCGGTCCCAGCAGGTGTTGTCTCATACAGTGGACTCTCCTCGAAGACATTCCTTGTAGCTGAATCACCCTCGAAGGAGAATATGAGAGATGAGTTTGAATATGTGGGCACAACACATGGCTCTATCGCACTCCCACCCTCTACATGGGCAATCATAACCGTAGACGAGGTGACGACTGCAATGACTGGGGAGCTTGAAAAGGAATGGGAATCATCACCAAAGAGTCACCCGCTTCAGCCAAAGTGGTAGGTGTTGGCGAAGGCAAACTAACGGTTGTCGTACATATATTGACAACAAATACCCTTTAAGAGACCAACACTTTAGTAAAATAAAGTAATAGGAACATGTGCTATAGGGATTAAGCAAGCACCTGTCGTAGTGGCACTTAGAACCAAGGTGCCTTCAGGACCTGTCGGTTCTATGTCTTCAAGACAAGGTGCTTGTCGATAGTGGGTTCGAAATAATCGGTATCATATGCATTGATATCACTATAATCACCACCAACGTTCTGATCCAAACTGCTTAACCCAGAATAATCTACTAAGTCAAGTGAGTCTGATCAAGCCAAAGTCGAATGCACCTTATTAGAGCTGGCCCCTAAGATACCAAGAGAGGAAGAAGATAAGGTAATGCTACAAGATGTTTGCTAAAGCAAAAGAGTTGGCATATTTCATTACCTGGAGAAACTAGTGCAGTAGTTGGACTATAGGGTGGTGCCAAGATAGAAGGTATTAGAGCCAGCAGAGAAGGAGGAGCGTCAGCTGCTTGAGATGCAAACACAAGCCATTCAGGAGCATCAGCAACTAGTGGTGGTGTGTCATGTTCTGAGTGGGCTGCGGCCGCTGGCTTTGATGTAGTAATCCTTAACACTTGACTTGCACTCTCTGGCACCTGATGTGCCATCTCCGTTTCTTGGGGTACCATTTCCTAAGCATGTGCCACCACTTCATGTCTCTAATTATCATCTGCAGCCACGACTATTGAGAGAGTGGGAACTGGTCAAGACTTCTTCTTCTGTTTGCCTTCCAAAGGAGTGGCCTCACTGGCTCATGGTCTTTTATTGGTGACACCCCGAGTAGTGACACTAACAGGGACTTCTTCACCCTGAGCCTCTGCCCCTGTTCTATAGCCATAGAGTCCCTTACTTATGCTCCTTCATCTTCTCTGGTTGTTGCTTCATCTCTGACTCTGGCAGCTCCTTCCTCGTCCTCTGCTTCGTTATCATCTTTTAAGTTAAGAAACACGTCCATGCCTCTAAAATGAGACCTTTTTTGCATTTTTATTTCTAGAGTAGATATAGTCATGATTGATACGGAAGCCCATGATGGCACTGCCAGAATGATACCAGGTACATAATCCTAGAGAAAGAGATAAATTTGACATCTTGTGTAGAAGGATAAACAGGGCACCTGTACCACCAGCACAAAAGTGATACCACGTGCAGGCTCCTTCGAAGAGGTTGCCTTAAAAATTAAGCTTCTGATTTGGGTTCCCCACATACAACTGCGAGTAGCTAAATTGACGGGCAAACCGACTTGACAGATACGACTCTATGTGGCAAGTCATTCCTTGATGATACACCAGATGTCCTAGGTGAATATTAATAAGCCACCAAAAGCAGTCAGAAGATAGCAATTTGAAACCATCTAGCCCTCAGAAGTCATGGAAGCTGTCGTCATAGTTGCCATTAGGAAACTCGGGGAAGCTACGATGGATTTTATAATTCTGATGACTCCGAAGGATCCTGTGGATAGCAAACATGTAGTAGCTCATCTAGTCAGAGTTCTCATATCGATCTAAATAAGGTAGAGAAGTTAGCCTCTTTAGAAGTCGGGCTCGTCATCAAGCTGGGGTAGTGAAGCACGAACCAGACCATCAGATATGTACATGGTAGTTCAACTCAGGGGGTCGGAGTCTTATATACCTTCTCCCCTTCATCAGAGACTTGGCTTGATAATGGAAGCTCTCGAATTGTGAGCCCGCCTTAAATCCATCTTCATCAAATTTGGCAACATAAGATGTACCTCCCAAGTCTGAAATTCTCTCCTGGATAGTTTCATCACTCAGCCCCTCATATCTAGCCACTTTGACACGGATTTCATCCAAATTACTAAACAAGTAAAAGACCGACGTCTTTTGCTCAACTCCTTGACCCCTCATCCCGGAAATCTCAGTGCAGATTCTAAAATAGCATAGCATCTCCCAGTATGTCTCATATGCAACCATGTCTTTCTCCTTTAGTTGATCTAGCTCCTCTACAGTTGGCACGTACTCTTCATAAGGCAACTCTCCCATAGAGAATAACAAGACCTCAAACACCTCATGAAGTGCAAATCCGAGCTCCCCTACTAGAGTGAAGAAAGTGTCGGAATGCGGATTGAACATCTCAAGGACGCTGTACAGGTGACAGGCGTTGTGTAGAAGACCGAACTGGACGTTCCTAATAGCACCATAAAGAGCAAAACTTTGCAATGTATCTTCGAAGGTGGTCAGTACGAAGTCTACCATTCTACTCCACTACATGTTCTTTGTCGAATGAATCTTGCCAGGGGTTCTGAAATAATGAGCCAGGTACTGCCATTTTTCAGACAAGAACTTGTTCAGGAAAGTATTGGCTCTTTGAGAAACTTCACTAAGGGGTTTATCCTTATTGAATCTGCTAGGAAGAAGTTTAGTGATGATCTACTAGGACCGTCTTGATAGGCACTGATAGTCCCAAAATTGCCAACTACTACATCTTCTTGCTTTATGGTCACATTCTGGTTCATAAGACGAGGAACTGACAAATTCTGAAGATATGCTAACGGATATCTTTTTGCCATATCAAGAAGAAACATCCTAGCACCCTCCACTTCCTAAAGCCACTTATGTTCATCTACGTACAGAGCTTCATTTGAAACCGTGACTCGGTCCCCAAACAAGAACACAAATTTCTCCAAAAGACGACGGTTTGACCCTTCTAGTAGAGCATCAGTGAGTAATTCCCTCAGAGTCATTTGGATGCTTTGAGAGAGTCTTTTAACACAATCTTTGTAGTTGTCTGGAGTAAAGTTGGCACGGGCTTCCTAAAATGGAATTGGATGGTACTATCGGGCCCTCCTCTTTATCCCAAGTAGTGGCACTTGGGGAGTGCATCACTAGAATAGTTAACTGCCAAAACAAGATAATGAAAATCAGAAAAGTCACGAATAATCAAAACAAACTAAGTCAGGAAAAACTAACAAAGGCATGGGACACGCAAGGCTATATAAGCCTCGCACAGGCAAACAAAGATGCGTGAGGCTATCTAAGCCTTGCTGAGGCAAACAAAAGCATGCAAGGTTGTTTAAGTCTTGCACAAGCAACATAAAACATGTGAGGCTGTCTAAGCTTCATGCAGGCAACAAAAATACACAGAGCTAAAATAGCCTCATGTTGAAAATAAAAACTTATGAAGAAGTTGGGTTTTAGCTTTGAGCAGAACACGATATTCTCGACCAAGGCTTAAGGGACGCGAGGATATTTAGCCTCGCACAATACAAAGATACTTTTGTACGAAGAAATTCTAAGGCAAAGTTGCGACTCTCGCGCAAGGCTAAAATAGCCTCGCGTAAGAAGGAAAGTTCTGGAGCTCAAAATATAACGCGAGGCTATTTATAGCCTCACGTAGCAAAGAAACCCTGAAGGCTCAAATCAAACCAGGAAAGGCGGAGTTACCTCCAACTGGCATGGCCGTGGTAGTCACCGAAGGCCCTACGGCCGGTGAACAGCTGTCACAACTGGAAGAAGAGCGTCTGGAGGCCATGAAGGTAAGATTGGAAGGAGAATTCAGGAGGAATCCCTATTTTCTTGAAGAGTTGGGAGGAAGATTTTTCGGGTCTCAAAGATCTCAAACGAAGAAGATGAAGTGGGGCTTATCTTATAAAGGGGGAGATGAATTTTGAATTGATGGCCCATATTGAAGGCGGCCATCTCGAGAAGAAGATCAGAAGGCAGTCACCCACAAACTTGCACGAGGCTACCATAGCCTCGCGAAAAACAAGGGTGAATGCAAGAATAAAGGAAAAGAAATTAAAAACTAATAGAATAAATCCAAAGTATTTTGAAATTTTACTAAGATGTGGAAGCAAAATTTCAAAAACTTTGGAGGGATCATGTAGAACGAGAAAATTTGTGCATAAAGATGATAACTCTGCACCACGAGGCTATTTTAGCCTCGCCGGCCACGAGGCTACTTTAGCTTCGTGGTTTGCAAGGCTATTTTAGCCTCATGAGCTGTGGATCTATGATGAGCTTCACGCGCCGCGAGGCTATTTTAGCCTCGCGGGTAGCCAGTTCCGCACTACACAGATTGGAATAGAATCCTAATAGGATACTAGTTGAAATTTTGATTAAATCCAATCTGATTCAAATACAAAATTAAGATAAAATACAATGAATCTTAGAACTAGATCTACTCAAATAGAAAATCATATATTTGATGAAGATTACAGTCAGATTCCATCTTTATCTACAAGAAAACTACTATAACAACATTATGCCTACAAATAGCTATATGAGAAAACTCAAAAGGGACCTTTTGGTAGAATATCTTGTGCAAGGAGCTCGCAACATTCCTCCGACCAACAGCTAAAAGAAAGGGCCAGCCCTAAGAATCTCCATCGTCAACCCTTTTCAATATCGGATCGTCAATGAAGATCGAAGCAACTTCATAGCAACCAAAAGATTCCACGATCTTCTATAAAAAAGAGTGACAATCTATAAGTCCTATTATATTGTTTGTTTGTAATGTTTCTCTTTCATTGTAATCGATTAAACTATTCTAATCTATTTCAATGGCAATGAAAAGAGAATCGAATTTCTTCGAAAATAGGCATAAATTTTATTGTTTCCTTGATGGTTATTCTACATGTTATCAAATTAAAATTGCTTTAGAGGGCCAAGAAAAGACAACTTTTTTTTACCTGTCCCTTTGGTATTTTTGCTTTTAGAAGAGTGTAATTTGGATTATGTAATGCATCTACAATATTTCAAAGATGTATGACAAGTATTTTAGTGATATGATGGAAGATTACCTTGAGGTGTTTATGGATGATTTTTCTATGTTTGAAAATAATTTCAAGTCATGTTTGACTAATTTAGGATCTATACTTGAAAGATGTCAATAGAAAAATCTACTCCTGAACTAGAAAAAATGTCACTTCAGAGTTATAAAAGGTATTGTGTTAGGCCACATAGTTTTATCTAAAGGAATAGAAGTGGATAAGGCTAAAATTGAGTCTATTTCCAAAATACCAATATTCAAAACCATGAAAAACATACATTCATTCCCAGGACATGCAAGTTTCTATGAAGGTTTATAAAGGATTTTAGTACTATTGTTAGAGCCCTTTCTCACCTTCTTGCGCAAGATGTGCAGTTTGAATGAACACAACATGCCAAACAACTTTCTAGACCCTCAAGAAGATGCTCATCACCGTGCCAATAATGCAACCTCCAGATTGGACACTTCCATTTGAAATCATGTGCGATGCAAGTAATTATGCAATTGGAGTTGTACTATGAAAACGAAGAGACAAAAAAGTCTTGCATGGTTTACTATACTAGTAAGACTCTCAACGATGCTCAGACAAACTATAACACCATAGAGAAGGAGTTTCTAGTTGTAGGTTTTGCTCTTGATAAATTTCATTCATATATTTTGAGCTTGCATGTAGTTGTTTTTAACAAATCATTCAGTGCTCAAATATCTTTTATTAAAGAAAGATGCAAAGCCATGGCTGATTCAATGGTTCTTATTGCTCCAAGAATTTGATCTTGAATCAAAGATAAAAAAGGGAGTAGAGAATGTGGTTGTAAACCACCTCTCTATACTTACTTTTGAAAATAATAAGTTACCAATTAGGGACTCATTCCCTAATAAGTAGCTATTTTCAATTACAATAACTCCCTAGTGTGCTAACATCATTAACTTTCTTATTACAAGTTAAATGCCAAATCATTGGAGTTTGCAAGACAAGCGAAGGTTCTTATACGAGGTATGTCATTTATTTTTCGACAACCCTTACTTATTTAAGTATTGCTCATATCAAATCATTAGACATTATGTGCCCGATGACGACATTCAAAGCATCATTACTGTCTGCCATACAAAAGCATGTGGGCATTACGTTTCGTCGATGGTAGCCAAAATACTCCAATGTGGTTTTTATTGGCCATGTTTAGAGATGCATATGAATTTTGTAAAAGATGTGAGTCTTGTCAGAAATTAAGAGTATTAACCAAGAAGAATGATGTGCATCTAACACCCATATTGATAATTGAGATATTCAATTGTTGGGGCATTGATTTCATGGGACTGTTTCATATTTCTAGTGAATATGCTTAAATCCTCGTATTAGTCGATTATGTCTCTAAATGAGTAGAAGTTGCGGCATGTAGAAATATTGATCAACAAACTGTTATTAAATTTTTAAAGAAACACATATATTCCAGATTTAGAGTTCCTAAAACAATAATAAACAATGGGGGCTCACATTTCTGTAACAAAATCTTTGAAAACTTAATGAAGAAATATATTATCACGTACAAGATTTTACACTATATCATCCACGGTCAAATAAACAAGTTGAGCTAGCTAATAGGAAAATCAAGCAAATACTTGAGAAAACGGTTAATCCCTCTCGCTAAGATTGATCATTTCGACTGACAATACTTTATGGGCTTACCGTACAGTATACAAAACATCCTTAGACATGTCTCCATATAGATTAGTCTATGGAATATCTTGTCATTTACCTATAGAGATAGAGATACAGTATAAAGTGTATTGGACAATTAAATCAGTAAATCTTCATCTCAATTCAGCTGGCTCATTATAAAAGCTACAAATAAACAAGTTGGACGAGATAAGACGTGATGCATATGACAATTCACGCATTATAAAGGCGAAAATAAAAATATTGCATGATCATCATATCACATGCCGTATTTTTCATCCTTCCGAACAAGTGTTTCTATATGATTCACGCCTTCATCTATCTCCGGGAAAATTACATTCATGGTGAATAGGACCATTCATAGTTAAAACTGTGTATCCCTATAGTGCAATTGATATTGAAAATCTAAGAAATGGTCATACATTCAAAGTAAATGGGAAACAATTGAAGCACTTCTTGGAATTTTCAAAACACTCGGAGGAATCTCACGATCTAGTGGATCCTCCAACATCTCATTAATACATGCTAAATGAGAATACTATGTATATTATGTACTAACAATTTTATTTTACTAATTGTTACATCATGAGTACAAGACCGACGTAATTTCTAAGGTTTTCTCTCTTAAATTTCTACTTGTTATTGATTAATTAGATGGATATATCGATTCATTGAGGACAATATGCATTTTAAGTTGGCGATGGCTTATTAAGATAACTTAGTTTTGATACTTCCGATGATTTCAACAATTTTCAATAAAAATTCTTTTTTCTTTTTGTTTTAAATTTTTTTCAAAAACAAACAAAAAAATCTTTAATTGAGATCAACTTTAGAGTTAAGAACTAATTTTTAGTTTAAAATTAATTTTAGATTTAGGAACTAATAACTAGATATTAGGGATAACCTTAGTTTAGGGACAAACAACAACTAAGTAAAAAAGAAAAAATAATAAATAATAAATGGCTTGACACAGTTCTAACAGAGAACTGCCATTGAAGCGGCGGTCGAAGCTGCTATCGATGGTGGTTCTTGTAAAGGCAAAAAAAATTGCCTGGCTGAGAGTGTCGGCAAAAAATTCTGAAAAATAAAGCAGATCCACGAATTTAGAGCTGGAGATCCGCGACTCAGCAGATCCGCGAACCTGAAGATCGAGGTTCACGACCCAGTGATGACAGAGCAGGTTTGCGAATCTAAAACTTAGATTCGCGGTACTACCCATGACCTTCGGGTAGGAGTTTAATACAAAGTCACCCGACCCGAATAAGAGAGTTGCCACATCGGATCGTGGAGCTAACTGCCAAACGAATACAGCGGCATTACTTCGATCGTGGGAGCAACCACCTGACGAATATGATGGCACTTCTCGAGTAGTGGGAACTAACGGTCAAGCAAATAAGGCGGGACGTTACCCTAAACTCCTATAAAAGGCGGGGAGCGAAAGAGAGACAGACACAGACGGACACACAGACGAGGGGACACTCAGATCAATCATCTTCTTCTATCTCGTGTGATCAAGAGTCTAGAGCTTTTCTTTTCTTAGCCAGAGATTGTGCGGAGTGTAAACGGAGAGCAGGATCGTCCTCCACAGCTACATAGGAACCCAGCTTTAAATAAAGAGGAAATCTATTTTTTTCATCTTCTGTAAACGGGAAACCTTTGAATTGTAATCCTTTATTGAAAAAATTTTAATAGAGCGTCATTTGCAATTTCCATGGCGGACAGAGAGGGCCTTCAAAGGTGCCGTCGATGCGCCTATCGACAGCCATCGGTACAGACAGCTATAAATAGATTTTAGAGTTCTTTTTTCTCCACGAATGAAACCCTCGTTTCTTTCAACAACACCCACATCTAAAAATTCCTCCTTTTGATAGCCAAAATTCTTCCTGTGCAATTCTCTTCAAATTTTTATCAATTTTCAAGCAAGTAAGTCCTCTCCTCTTTAATTTTTCTGTGATTTGTTCTTGGTAAAAAGTAGATTTATGTTTTAAAACCTAGATCTACAATTTATATGCATGAATTTGAGTAAATCAAAGTTAGTTTCTTACTTTGTAGTGGATTTGGTAGAGTTTAGCAAAGATATGAGGATTTTTGACGAATTTTATGGATTTATTGTCATAATATGCTAAAATCAAGGGTAGAAAAAGTAAAAAATATGACCTTTTTAGCATTATATTTCATTGGATGCTTGTATAATTATGATATATCAAATTCATGCAATAATAATCACATTAAAGTGGAATTTGATAATTTTTGAAGAAGACATTGGAAAATATAGTTATGTGGATGGATTTAATTCTAAAAAAATAATTAAAAATATAATTAAAAAAGAGAAAGAAATTAACCAAAAGAAGATAATAAATAAAATAATTATGTGATACATTCATGCATAGATTTTTAAAATAATAATTATTCTACGTTAGAATTTTTGACTAATTTTTGTAGGATGGCACCAAAGAAGGTTTCTAAGAGACCAAGAGTAGAATCCTTTGGCCCGTCTTCTCCACAAAGAACTAGAATTGCAAAGGCAAACAAGAAATTTTGGAAAAGTATGATGATTTCAAGTTTTGGCCCGAACATGCAGTAGATTACTAAAATTAAATGAAAATTTGGCCTTTAGAGTACAAATAATAGTCTCAGAGTTGGAAACATAACAAGATATGAATATACACCAGCATGCAATGAGATCGTGCATACTTTTATGCTAACTTCCGACCAACAATGGGAGATCAACATCGATACTCCATAGTCAGGGGCAGAAAGATACCTTTCACAAGGGAAGAAATTGTAAGGATAACCCTTGTACCCATTATGCCTGAAGAGCACCCTACTTTTGTAGATATCGTGAATGAGATATCAAGCGACTCTCACTATTTCAAAGAGCTCTGCAAGAATTTAAGCAATGTTGCATTCAATGAGAGCTTTTTGAAGGTTGGCTATGTTAGGAAGGAGTACATCTTGGTAAGTCTTTATATTAAATATAACATACAACCATCTTCTACAACAACGGAACTATATTCGAGAGGCGTAGTATTGTTAAACATGAGTTTGGAAAGACACGCGTTCGATGTTGCATCCATCATGTACTTCATGATAGTTCAATGCATAGGTCAAGCACATGAGTTTATCCAGCATCTGAGATTGGCGAAGCCTCACTTAGTTTTGCCTTCTCTAATTACAAAGATTTGCATGAATTATGGAGTTCGTCCATCATGAGGTAATACATTTGAACTTTCTAAACAACCATTTACGTATACCACTATGCAAAGAAGCATGAGTGCCTGACAAACCTACCAAGAGTAACAGGTGCAACAAGAGCAAAATAAGTTGCTGCCCAACCTACTAGTCATAGAGAATAAGATTAGGAACATGACGAACAAGAGTAAGAAAAATGAGATGCAGCATATGGGGTGGCATATCCAGATGAAGTAACACTCCACACTATAAACAAGTCAATCATAAAGATGACGAACACCTTCACTGCGAGAATGAGCATACTTGAAGATAGGCAAGCCCAAACCAAGAGTAATCAACAATGTTATTATAAGCTACTCACCAAATTATTCAGACAAATTGCTAGTGAGGATGCTCCTGTTTTTACAAATGAAGATGAAGGGACGCTCTAGGGAACCATAGGGCTCCCCGGTATCAAAGATGCAAGTAACAAGTAGGTATTCAGAAATGTTATTGATATCAACTACAAAAGGGAGTGAGTTTTTTTAGAACTAACAAATCTAGATGTTTTCTAAACTTAACATCTTACATTATTTCTTAGTGTATTACTTTTATAGTTATATTTTTGATGCACTGAGGATATTACATAATTTAAGTTGGGAGGTGGGATACATACACTGTACTTTACTTTATCATAGTTTAAAAAAATTAAAATTTTTCATTTATTTGAAGTAAAAAGTAAGATTAGAAGTATTTTACACTACATATTTATGAGATGGATATCTTAATTTTGATACTTATATTATAATAGTTTTTATGTAGCCTTAATTGAGATTTTAAATCCGACAATAAGATATATAGATACTTAAGATTAGAATCAACTATACACTCTACATAGTTATATAATAAGTCATGAAAAGTTGATGACAAAGAGAAAACTTAAAAGGGAGACCTATCATATATGTATAAAAAAATAACAAAGTGAGCGTACTACTTAAGGCAATATCTTTTAGATATATAAAGTATATATAATAAAGAAGAGAACACAAGTGTTAAGTAGTTATATTCATACGTCTCGGTAAGAATGCATATTCACATGAATGATACTTATGGACTTTTATTATAGTTATGAGTTGAGTAACTACGTTTTGCGCCTCGGTAAGTATAAATGTTCACATAAAAAGCAATTATCTATTGAGAACAAGCAAGTGTCTATGAATTTTCATAAGTATATACAAGAGTGCATAGAAGAGGATAATTAAAAGTAAAAGTATATCTATGATATGATTTAAATGATCAAGATAGATACATAAGAGTATTAGATTATAAGTGATTTATTAAGATTGATATTTTAATAAATATCTATGTATATATCTCTAATTGTGTTTGATATGGAAAATAAGTGAAAACCAAGAAAATATAAGTATAGTAATAGTATAGATAGTTAATAGAATACTAACATTTTCTTTATTTTACAGTTATCCTTATTTTTTTTATTTATTTCTTAATCTCAAACATTTCTTGATGTTTGTGGGTAAAATTACTAGAAACTCTTAAGAGACAATACTCGTCCACTAGGATAATAAAGGGGTTCAACAGCTTATTGCACGTGCTAAGTGCAATTATAATTCCTACGAATGTGAGATAGGATTTATTTTTTATATTTTTAGTTTATTTTCTTTAATTTATTGATTTTCTAGGGACTAGCAAAACTTAAGTTGGGAGGTATGATTACGCTTAAAAAGTGTAATATTTTTAGTTTATTTTGTGTAAGCATAATCCAATTTTGTTGATCAATAGAAAAAATTAATAAAAAATTATTTTGTTAATCAAATTCCTCACTATGATATTTTTCTAGTGTTTTCTAATATTCTTACAGGGTTTTATATGCAAGGAAATCGAAATATCGAAACGTATCTCAAATATCAACTCAGAACTGTGCATTTTCAGAAATGACTATCGACAATCGATAGCCTGCCATCGATAGCCATCAACTGAAAGTCATACTTGAGAAGCGTCGTCAATATATCCGTCGAAGGGAGCAGCCACAGACTTGATTTCTGAACATTTTTAAGAAGAATTAAGAGTTTTCATGTAAATAGTATTCCTATTAGGGTTTTGTAAGACTATAAATAGCCACTGTAACTCAGATTTTCTAATACTTGACAACATTTGAGAGATAATAATATAGAGTTTTATAGTTTTAGATTCAAGATTAAGATTTGTACTTGTTCATAAAAATCAATAAAAGAATTTTTGTTCTCTTTATTCATAGCTATGATGAGTATGAGTAGCGAAATTTTTGAGTTAGATTAGATGGAATAACGAACTCTATGTGATTTATTGGTATGTATTATTCTATGCTTATGGATTTTAATTGTTTTATGTAGAATTGATATTTTTGATTCTCTACTATTTTTGAAATGTTTAATATGATTTTGAGTTTTTGATACTTTATACTTTGACGATATATTCGATACTTAGTTTTTAATATACTGTAGACTCTTTAGGCATAGTCTATGCTTAAATTTTAAATGTTTATTTTTTTATTCATATTGCATGTTTAGATAAACTCAAAATTTATATAGGATTAAGTGGGAGAAATTGTATGCCCGAAAAATTGAATCTTTCTTTATATTGCCAATTTGATTTTGAATACAACAATAAAAGAAAAATTACAAGAGAATAATTCGAGATTACAAGAATGGGGAACGATTGATTTTGATTCCCCTTTTTTAATTGTGGGTTCTGGCAGCGGTGGAGTTTTGATTCTGTATTCCGTTGACGATCAGATCTGGATTGGGATGAAAATTGAAAATTCTCCTTCTGGATTTTTTTTTGGACTTCGGTCTCTGGAAAATTGTTCCCCTCTGTTCTGAACTCCGCTCCCAATTTATAGATTGAGGAGCGTTTCCAATCCGGCTCAAATTCTTCTCTCGAATCCGATTAAATCTACATAATTAATCCCCAAAAATTCGGATCACCATGCAAGCGGAACGGAAAGCGGAGGACATCCTGCGGGTTGCAACCCGTAGGAGCTTCCCGTGGGTGCCCACCTGCAGGAGCTCACCCGCGGGAAATTCCCGCAGGTGCCCACCTACGGGAAATTCCCGCGAGTGCCCACCCGCGGGAAATTCCCGCAGTTGCCCACCCACGGGAAATTCCCGCGGGTGCTCACCCGCGAGAATTATCCCGCGGGTTGCACCTGTGGGAATTATTCCCGCGAGTGGCAATCCGCGGGGTTATCCCCAATTTTTTTTTCTTCTTTTTTTTCTTTTTTTTTTTTGGATATCTACATAACCCCCTCCAAAATTTTCGAAATTCTATATTGAATTGTAACGAATTTTGAAACACTTTGAACTCTTTGATTTTAGCTCTGTAGTTCTCATCATGATTTTTATGGTTTACTGTGAACCATATTCTGAAATCACTATCTTCCAGTTATTTTGTTACTTGAGATATACTGTTGAATCTCTTCGATGTATCAAAAATTGCTTCTAACGAGTTTTCTTGATGATGGCCATTGTAACTGTGCGGCCGAGCCAAACTTTTGCTTGTAGCTTTACTTCAGAAAATTTGTTGTCTGCATGCAAAAATATTTTTGACGTCTCGTTCAGAGGCTAAGTTCATGACAGACATGTAATAGATTTGATAGACAGAAGTAACTATTAACGTGTCTTTTGGAATATGAGCAGAGGTATGATGTTAACATGCTTATTCGATAACAAGCAGAGGTATGATTTTAACGTGCTTATTAGATGACAAGCAGAGGTATGATGTTAACATACTCATTGGGTGACAAGCAGAGGTATGATGTTAACATACTCGTTAGGTGATAAGTAAAGGTATGATGTTAACGTACTTATTTGAAGTCAAGTAGAGGTATCATGCTAACATGCTCATTAGAATCCTAACCGTTCAGTGACATCTAGTATGATGGATCAGGAAAAGGTAGAGGTGTCATTAAACATGTCTCAAAAGTCGACCTATTCAGAGAATCTGGTCATGATAGGAATGAGTTAATTAAATAGAGGTGATGGTTAACATATTTAGCCATGAAATTTGACTATCAGAGATAACTGTTAACTTGATAGGGAGATGCTTTTCGTCAGAGGTAATTTTTAACTTAACGATATCAAAAACAAGTTCATCAGAGGCTGTAATATTGGACTTGATAAAGTGTGAGTTTTCTTTTCTGTCAGAGGTGAAAGCTTAACATGACAGGAGATTTAATCAGATTTTATCTCATTTAATTTTGAATTCTGATGTCAGAGTTATGATTTTAACTTAATAAATATTTTGGAGTGTCACTTGCTCTGCTGGAGAAAAATGACGAGAAAAAAATTTATTGTCAAAGGTGAAATCTTAATATGACAAGAGATTTCTTTGGGCTTGATCTCATGGAGAAAAATGATTTGATTTTGTATTCGGGTGTCAGAGGTATGATTTTAACGTGATAAGTATTTTGTAGAGTCACTGGTTTTGCTGAAGAAAAGTAGCAAGAAAAGTCTTGCTGTCAGAGGTGAAATCTTAACATGACAGACGATTTGATTGAACTTGATCTCATGGAGAAAAATATTTTAGAGACCTACTGGCACTATCAGAGAAAATTAATGGAGAAGTTTTACTGTCAGAGGCAAAATCTTAACTTGACAGGGGATCGATTTGATTAGGGTTTTTAGCAAACCCTCAGCTATCAATGGATTTGATTAGCCTTTACCAACTACCGTTTGAGTTGGGCTAGCCATACTATTCCCATCAGTATGGTGAGTTATCGAGGATTTCGTTTGGATTTAAATGCCAAACTTTTCCTCTTTCTTTTGCCTTAGCAGCTTAGGGCAGTGATATATCTATATATTCGGATAAGGATACTGTTGTGATAGATTTGTCATAGAATTTTTAGTAAACCCTCAGCTATCAACAGGTTTGATTTGCCTTTACTAACTACCGTTTGAGTTGGACTAGCCATACTATTTCTCTCAGCATGGTGAGTTGTCGAGAATTTCATTTGGGCTTAAATGCCAAACTTTTCCTCTTTCCTTTGCTTAGCAGCTTTCGACAGTTTATGCTATTTACCCTCAGCATGATGGGGTTGGCGAGAATTTTATTCTCTTCCTGTTACCTTGATGGTGTTGGGAAAATCATGCTTTTACCCTAGCATGATGGGTTGGCTAGAAACTGGTTCTCTTCCCGTTACCTTGATGGCATTGGACAGTTCATACTTTTACCTCCAGCATTATAGGGTTGGTGAGAATTTTATTCTTTTTCCGTTGCCTTGATGGCGTTGGGCAGTTCATACTTTTACCCCCAGCATGATGGGTTGGCGAAAAACTGGTTCTCTTCCCTTTACCTTGATAGCATTGGGCAATTCATACTTTTTACCCCCAGTATGATGGGGTTGACTAGAAACTTGTTCTCTTTCTGTTACCTTGATTTACCCCTAGCTTGATTAGGTTGGCGAGAAATTTTTTCTCTTCCCATTGCCTTGATGGCGTTTGGGTAATTCATACTTTTTACCCCCAGTATGATGGGGTTGGCGAGAAATTTCGTTTGGACTTACAAACCAAACATTTTCTCTATCCATAGTCGTAGAGACGGATCCATTTTCATTTTATGACCCAAGTTGAGGTGCGAAGCTACACCTGAGCAGCGGCCAGCATTTCCTTATTTGCTGTGTTGAAAAAGAGGTCAGATGACTTCATTCCCTTAAAAATAATATTTCTTGAGGAATTTTCTATTGATCTGTATCATCATCTGGTCACCGTATTGATTGATCAATCGGTATGCTCCCTTTGGATAGACCGTCTCTACACAAATAGGCCCTTCCACTTTGGCTGAAATTTGCCCGTAGTCTTGTGTGTCATGGCTAAGACCAAGTCATCCATTTTGCAAGTTCTTTCTTGTACTTTTTTTTGTTGAAGGTGCTCTCAAGGTTTGCGCTTGATACAACTCTATTTTTATTGCGCATTCAGGATGAAACCTTAGCCCTATATTTGAGGGCTTAGTCTCGTATTTTAAGATGGCAGAGCCTCGTGACTGGGCTAGTATAACTTTGCATTATACGTTGGGTGGACTTGTGTACAGATTTAGCCTTACACACTGAGTTAGTTTCACATTTTAGTTGCGGGCATAAATTTGCACTCCGTGCGGACCTAGCCTCGCATTTAGATGACTTTACGCTGGCTTAGCGTCGCATTGTATGCAGAGTTTAGTTTTATTCGCCATGTTTACTGGACGTGTGTCTCACCCCCTAAGTGGACCACATTTGACTGGTTACGAGCCCATTGTAAGTCGTCGGGCCACCTTCTATTTCATCGAATATTACGCAAGGCTCCTGTTGGTGCCTTAAGTTTCTGACGCAGATCTTGATCTTCCGCCTCTTAAAGTCTATGCGGGGCTTAGAGTTAGTTTTACATTTTGGCCATGAGTATAACCTCACGTTTAGATAACTTTATGCTGGCTTGGCCTTGTATTGTATGCAAGCATAACTTTACATTCTGGCTTCATATGTATCAATGTTTGGCTGGATGTGGATCCCACCCCTTGTGTGGGACTTATTTGACTGTCCATTGAATTCGTCATGCAGTAATAGATTACTTCTTTTGTAGTGGGCTACGCAGGGTTGAACCTTAGCCTTGTATTTTTGTTCACTTTTGTACTCTGGATGAGTTCTGTGTACTGGCTTAGCATCGCTCACTAGTATAACCATGCACGCTGATTTAGTTTCGAATTAGCCTCGTGTTTGGTGACTTTACACTGGCAGTCTCGAATTAACTTCATGCACTAGATGATTTTACATTGGTTTAGCCTCACGTTGTACGTGGGCATAGCCTCGTATTCTTGCTTTGGGCTTAGCTCGCATTATACGCGAGGTTCTCTGGTTGTGGGTTTCACCTCCTGTGTAGACCTCATTTGGCTGATCAAGGAGTCCGTCATAGGGTGAGCCTTGCGTTCTGATACTTCTAGATGGGTATGAGTCTTGGCTTCATATCTTGACACTTCTGCATTGTGCTGGACTAGAACTTGACCTTGCATTCCAGTTAACTTTAGGGAACTTAGGCTCGACTTTGGATTATAATTGAACCTTGCCTATGAGTCGGTTTAGATATGTGCATTGGCTTAGCCTCGCGCACTGAATTAGACTCGTGCGCTAGTTTAGCCTCGCGCACTGAATAAGTCTCTTGCTTCACTTGCAGACATAACCTTGCGTCTGGCTGACTTTAAGCCGGCTAGGCCCCGCATTTTATGTGGGGTTTAGCTTTGTACTCTGGATGGAGTCCTACCCCCTGTGTGGATCTCATTTGGCTTGCACACGGGTGAAACGTAGCTTTGCTCTTCAGGCATGGGCATAAACTTGCATTCTGGATCAATTTATACTGGTTTGGTTTTGACTTAGCCTCGCATCTGGATAACTTTATGCTGGCTTGGTTTTGAATCAGTTTTGCTTCAAAACCAGCTTTGCGTCTAAAATAACTTTACGCTGACTTGGCCTCGCATTGCATGTAGGCGTAGCCTCGCATTTTGGTTCTTTTGCGCAAGACCGACACATAACCTCATATTCTGGTTCTGGACTTAGCCTCGTGTTTCAGTCGTGAGCATAGCCTTACGTCTGACTGGCTTTATGCTGATTTGCGAAGGCCCGATGCATGGGATCTTGTTCAAGGGAGTTTATGCCCTGATCTTGAAGCAGTCTGGATGGACAGTTTGGTATACTAGAGGAAACCTCTCTAGCTTGGCAGAATCTCCTTTTTTTTTTCACCTGCTGAATCTATCTCATGATATCGTCTCTCAGGCAATAGAAATGACTCAACATGGCCTTGGACGCCAATGCTAAGTACATAGTCGCCGAGCCCTGACCCGTCATGGTGAAACTGCTACCAACATTTGTCCACTATATCTCTTGTACCTTTTGTCAAGCTTTCACAACATGGAGAGCAACTTCGCCCCGTGCTTCTGGTGTTCCAGTACAAGTCCTTCGACTTCAATCGGACAATTTTGTAGCCACCATAGTATTCTAATCGAGATCGGACCGATCGGCCCCGCCTTCACTACTATTGCCGACCCGACCATCTTAAGGTTGAGGATATCAATGTTGAAGGTGAGGTCGGAGAAGCGGATGGCATGGTGCTAGTAAGAGTCCAACTGCCTGGCGGCTTCTAGAGGGCTCGGACTGCAGGGTGTTCTCAGTGTTCTGAAACAAAATCTCGACAAAATCGTGCAGATTGAATTGAAGAGCAGAAGCAGCACTTGATCCATAGCTTTTAGACTATCAAATCCACCAAGGCTTATACTTTCCTCCATGGTCGTTGAAGAGGGTGCGCTAGCCCTGTTGCTACTTTTGTGTGAAGTATCTATTAAGAAGAGACAGGGAGGGCATCACGGTCATCTAAGAGACAATGACATTCATTTGGGCAGGTCGCTGACTTGAGGGCGTTGAGGTCAATAGTAGGGATGGTTTAACTTGGCGGAGATGATCTTGATGATGGCATAGACACGAGCCTCCTCCTCAGAGACGCCCTCCGGGATGGCCACGTCGTTGCGGCCTAAGTTGGGAGTTGATCGGGATCCCGGACTTCGCCGTTGCAGCCTTAGAGTTGGAGCAAAGGTGGAGGATGTTATGGATGATTGAGAGGATCTTAGACCCGTCGGCAATCAGTTGCTCCCCCTATGGCAGGTGATGGAGGCGAGCTTCGACAGGAACGGGACCTTAAGGTTCATTGGCGGTAGTAGAGGCAACGCCAACGACCCTGCTCGGAGGCTGCTGTAGTTTGTCGCCGCTATCTTTGAAGAGGAAGAAGACGAAGCGATTGAGACGGGGATTTGGTAAAACCCAAAGCTCAAGAACACCACTTTTTTTTGAAGGTGAATAATTTCTTCTTCTTAATTCTTCTCTCAAAAACCTCTGTACAATATATGAGCTTAGTCAATAGTTTAGGCAAACAACCAAAACTATTCTAATCTGCCTCAATGGCATGCTTCGGAAAGTACAACACATATCCCCCCTTTGCCTTCATCTAGATCTCGAGATCTGATCTCCAAGGAGAAAGAGAGATATTTTATTCTTATTTGCCTTATTAATAGATAAACAAAATAATTTTCTCTTTTTCATTTTCATTTTTTTTTTTTGGCCTCCTTGCGCCGGGGGCTCCGCGCAGTGCATCTACGAGTGCAACCTGTTTCTCTCTTTTTTATTTATTTATTATTTATTTTTATTTTTAGTATTTTTTAATTTTTTATTAATTTTTTTTGAATTTTTATTTATATTTATTATTATTATGTTTATATTTTTATTTTTTTATTTATTATATATGCACATATATTTATTTATTTTATTTATTATTAATTTTATTTATTTATTTATTTTTATTTTATTTTTATTTTTGTTGTTTTTTATTTATATTTTTATTGTTTTTATTATCATTTTTATCCTTTTTTTTATTTTTTTTATTTTTAAAATATTTTTTATTTATTTTTTTTATTTTTTATTTTTGGCAACCCTGTTCGTAGCAGAATTTCTTTGCTTTCCTCCCATTGAATAAACTTGAATTACAATGAAAGTGAACAAGATAAAAAGAAGAACAAAATAGAGGATTTTATATGTCAATCTCTCTCTTTTACAATATAAACGTGGGATCAGTAGCGATGGGATCTATAGTAGTTCCTTTGGACGATCGAATGTCGAACTCTTCTCTCTTGAAGATATCGGCCGATTGTAGACGATCTTCTCCGGTCTTTCCCGAACTCAAGGCTCTGTGCGTAACTTGAATTCTCTAAGAACCGAAAGGAAGAAGAAGAATACCTCTGACTTCAAGGCTCTCTCGCGTACTTGAATTATCAAAGGATCCAAAAAGAAGACCCCTAGGGTTTCACCAGGAAGGTATTTATAGCCCCAGGTTAATTTGAGAGTTTCTATCTAAATAGAATTCCCTCTCATCAAAGATTCCAATCAAATCTTTAATATTGATTTAAATCTCTTGATTTAGAGTTCTGATTGGACTTGATTTAAGTATTTAGATAAGCGCAAATCATAATCTCAATCAATTTGAGATTATGATTATCTGCTCACGCGGAGCTTTAATAGCACCAAAACGTGGCGCTAAATGACCAGAACGCGGAGCTAACGCGGAGCTATTGATCATCTCCGCGTTTCACTCAAACGCGAGCTAATACTAGCCAGACTTCGGAATCAACGCGGAGCTATTAAACATCTCCGCGTTTTGTTCAAACGCAAGGTTAATATAACCAAAAGCGGGGCTATTTGAATTAGCTCCGCATTCTGTTGTGAAAAATCCTTTTAACTTAGAAATTTTCACTGCCAACAGAACCCCCTCCAAAGTTTTCAAAAATGGCTTAGAACTTAGCAGATTTTGAAATACTTTGGATATTTAAACTGAAACGCGGAGTTAGAATACCAAGTCTATCTCGCGTTATGCTCGCTTACGCAGAGCTACTTTTTCAGTGAAATGAGTAATTGTTTCATTAATTACTCTGAATTTCCGCGCCGAATACTAAGAGGTGGAAATTTTCTTTAAATAGAGTCCTTGACTCATTTTCTTCTTCATTTCATCCGAAGAATCTAAGAGCTTCAGAGCTCAGGCGACTCAGGCAAATCAGTTTGAAAGAATGATCTTCGACCGAACTTCCTTCATCTTTCCATAGATCTTCATCACTGGGATGTTATTTAAGAAGAGTACGGCATCGCGCGCTTCCTCACCATTGGCGGCCAGCGTTAGCAACGGCGGCAGTGGCCGAGGCAGTGGCCATAATGGCGAGCCAATCCATGCTACACCAATTGGAAGTAGAAATTCTCAACTTCTAGACTCCTTAAATCAATTTTGGAGCATTTTGGCTTGTTTTAACCGACCAGCCAATTTTTAGCCGGCGAGATCGTCGTTCTCCGGTCGTAAGGCTTTGAAGGAGAAGGAGAAGTCAGAGAGGAACTCTGATCTTTCTATACGAGAAGTTATCGCGTCATCCTCGCGTTTTGAAGCACAGGGCTATTTTAACTAGTAGCTTTTCAATCGCGAGGCTATGTTGATTAGCAGTCGCGTTTAAATCGCGAGGCTATTTTGATTAGCAGTCGCGCTTAAACCGCGAGGCTATTTGGATCTACTGGGTGCGGAGTTAATCCTTAGCTCCGCGTTTTCATACTTAGAAGATTTTTCGAGTTTTCTCTAACTCTTGATTCTTCTTTTGCAGTGAAGTACTTGGACCAGATCCTTCTTGAAGAAGAGTGCATGAGGCTTTACCAGTCTTCGTCAGCAAAAGTAACTCTAAGGAAGCCAGAAGCATATGCTTTACAACATAGTTGCAGGTTTCAAGCCCTGGCTCCTTTTGAATGAGTTACAAGAACTCTGCGGTAGCCCATTAAGTTTTCTTAAGGATCATTTCTGTTAGATGACAATCTCTGTAAAGGCTTGCAGCACTTCGAGTTCAACTTGTGCATCTTCATTAGGATTTTTATAGCAGTATCTTCAGATGATCCACTAAGAACTTTAAACAGATCATAGTTGATATTTGCAGAGGAGATCTCTTGTACGTGAACTCTGGAACTGAATTGCAACACCCCGCAGAGGAATCTCACCGTTAGATTATTGATGAGTCGATGAATTTGTAGAAGCTTTTGGGAGAGTTATAACTCCCTCTTTGTAATCTCTTCTTTTATGAATAAAGAGCAAATTATTTTTCTCTCTATCTGTCGGCTTCAAAAATCTTGCTTGCTCAACAAATAGATAGTTTATAATTTTGGTAAAATAATCTAAGGCTCATTTGCGTAACTTAGACTACTAATACCCAAATGATCAGATCAGGATCATCTTAACTTTGATGGAAGTGCCTAATTGCACTTGCCAAAAATCCAAGTTCTTCATAAGAACGCGAAGCTAAGGCACCGGGTTATCCTCGCGCCTTGCATAATTGCGGGGAGTTAATAACTTCGCGTTTTCTATCATCACGCGAAGCTAATTAACTTCGCGTTTTGGAGAGTAAGTGATCAGTCATTTTCTCCGAAATCCATGCCAAATTGCATGAGGCGGTTTCTTTCATTTAAATGAAATCTCTATTCTTTATCCTTCTCACTTCACTTGAGAATTTTTCAGAAACTTAGAGATTCAGGTGATCATAGTTCAGGCGACCCGAGCTTTTTCCGAGCGAGTTTCTCCCGATTTCCCATCGATTTTCCTCAGGTTTTTAAGCAATGGCACCCAAAACCCGTGCTACTTCTCGCGCAGCTCCATTATCGGCGACTGGCGCAAGCAGTGGCGGCAGCGGCTATGGCAGCGACGCGCCAGCCCACATTTCGCCTATTGGGGGTAAGAATCTCTCTGTCGAGAATCTTTAAAACATTTCTAGAGTGATTTGGCTTAATTTTAACTGATCAATCAACTCTTTTACCGGCGAGATTGCCGTACTCCTGCTGTAAGGCTTGGAGAAGAAGAAAAGTCTCTGACTTTCTTCTTACGCGAAGTTATCGCGTCATCCTCGCATTTTGAAGCATGGGGCTATTTGATTTAGCAGTCGCGTTAAAACGCGAGGCTATTTTGAGTAGCAGTCGCATTGAAACGCGAGGCTATCTTTGAGTAGCAGTTGCGTTGAAACGCGAGGCTATCTTTGAGTAGCAATTGCGTTGAAACGCGAGGCTATTTTTAGTAGCAGTCGCGTTGAAACGCGAGGCTATTTTTAGTAGCAGTCGCGTTGAAACGCGAGGCTATCTTTTAGACATCTGCGCGGTCTAGTTTTTAACTTCGCGCGGAGTTACTTTTAACTTCGCGTGGTCTAATTTTTAGCTTCGCGCTTCCATACTTAGAAAAGTTTTCTGTTTTGTAAAAACTTCTCTAACTTTGATTTTCCCTTTTTGCACTAGGGTATTCGGCGGAGGCTCTTCCCCATAAGCACTATTTTGTCTTTGCTGGTGGTTCTGATCCATCAGCTCAATTTCGCTTCACCACCATCCTGGCCGCATACAAACCTGACTCGAGAGGGCGCAGGGAAAAGTTGATCAAATATCATCCCACTACTGCACGTGAGATTATCACTGATGCAGCCTTCGAAGATGTGAACAGAGAAGCATTAGAAAAACCCGCATTTCTCTTCGGAGATCATATGGAGCAATCAGATGAGATCCTCTCTGAACAGGATTGTATGTGGCTCTACAATTTTGGTGAAGCTTTAATGTTTCTTCCTGAAATGGATCGTGGTTACCCTCTGATCTACCTTCAGAGGTTGGCGATGCCCCGTGAGTTAAAGTGGGGACTATCTCAAGAAAAGGATGGCGTCCCAATGGGCAAATTTGGTGCACAAGGAGTTTATCAAGATGGTCCCCGCAGATGCATTGCTGGTTTGCTTCCAGGCCATTTTGGCAAGGAGCTCCCAGTAGGAGAGGTTCCGATCCGTGCAAGAACTTTCTTAAGTGAGTTCCTGGCGAAAGAAGGTCAATACCCGGCTAGCGACTTCAGGATGCCCGGCTGGGTTTACTCTTCTGGCAACATGTGGTGGGCCTGCCTTGTCCAGTACATGTTGGACTCTCATGAACCCATCCTGAAGGAAATTGGTCTATTCAGGGCCATCAGAAATGTCCAATTTGGATTCCCTCAGAGCGCCTATCATTTCTTCTGTTTCCTGGAGATGTACAACCCTGAGACATGTACCCTTTTTATGCCCGTGGGTGAGCTAGGGTTTGCTCTCCACGAAATGTTTGAGGTATCTGGGCTCTCAATGGGCGAAGTCCCCTATGAGGAGTATATCCCCACCACCGAGGAGTTGAACATGCTACTGGCGAAAGATGAGCGCATCTATGCCACATATTGGGAGATCATGTGCCACTACCACATCTGTGATGACTTAGCAGGTGTGCGCAATCAAGGTATCGGCCACAAGAAATGGGCTGATTACCTCTTTGCCAATTTGAATTCTAAGGATAGTTCAACGACCGTTCATGGCCACACTCCTGTCTACATCACAGAGATTGAGCGCCACATTGCCAAGACCCGGCTAACGCTCTATACTACTGAATCCAACGAAGGTGGATTCGGTCCTGGTATCTCCTTAAAGAGTTACCATTATCAGGCTCAGTCCGCAGTTTCTAACAGAGACCTTATTGCTGGGTTCCTGATGTTGTGGCTAAAGAGATGTGTGGTGTCATCATTGCCAAAAGAGGCAATTGCGATGACTGTGGTCTATCCAGCAGTCCTCCTCGCATACGGCGAACCTTTCAGACTTCTTCCTGCCATGGTGTGCAATCTACAACATAGATTGCGAACACTCTGTAATGACTTCATCCCTACTGACAAGGGCAAGGGAAAAGGGAAAGGCAAGTTGAAGGAAATCGCTCAAGTAAAGACTCTGAACCCTAGGGTGGAGCTTCCTTACACTTATCTGATGGCATGGCTCGTAATGCACTGCCCTTCTCTGATGAGTGCTGCTTCACGCCGCTCAGGTGACAAGTGTTATCTTGTGGAGCTATACGAGCATTCCTCATGGAAGTAATATTATATGTCCCAAATCCGTAAGACTTTCCGGCAACACCAGAACTATGAGATTTTCATGTGCTTCCCTAACTTTTCTGGTGGAGGATATGGATTGAAGTTGAAGGATACTGTAAGAGCAAACAATTTTACTGCCTTATCCTCAGGAGCTTTCTGGTGGCTTCTTAATATTCGGCCCGGGCATCTGGTGTACCGTCAAGACAGTAAATGTCTTATCGAACCGTACAACCCGAGTCGATTTGCGCGCCAATTTGGATATTCCCAACTTTATGTGGGCAATCCAAACAAGACTTTAGCCTATTAGGGCAATTTGTATGAGGGTGCTCGCGGCTGGTTTCATTTCGTAGCTGGTGGAACTGGAGCTGAATTCGCCCTGCCCCAGAAGTTGCCGGAATTGGCCATGACTCTCAGTTTTTGCACGTGGTACAGCGTTGCTACTGCTGACGTGCCTCATTTTTTGATCAACAGAAGTTGTTGCAAGGAGATTGAGGCTTTCTACATTAGCCGCCAGGGTGTTTCCAGAGTTAGAGTAAAAGGAATGGTGAGTTCCTCGGCGTGGCGGCTGAACCATCAGACGTCGGCGAGTCTGGCGATGATGATGATGACAATAATGACGACAATACTGATGTCGGAGGTGCTCCCCAACCTGTCGTCATTAGTCCCTGGAGCCCGACCCCTAAACGCCACGGTTCCTTAAAGAAAGGACCTGTCAAAAAGAAGCCAAAGTTGGCTCCGGGAACCCTAATAGCCCCCCAAGAAGTGGCTATTAAGTTTGCTTCGGATCTGCTGGCTTCAACTCTACCTCCAGCGCCTGTAGGGGAGATTGGACCTGTTGGGGCTTCAAGTGCTTCCGAAGTTCTGGCTCCTCCAACCGCAGAACCCGTTGAGCATCCTGCTGTGCAACCACCCGGTGATGAGACGGGTACACTCCTGGAGATGACGGTGGCTCCTCCTTCAAGTCTGACAACTGGACTTGTATCTCCTGGTATGGCTCTCTTAGATTTTGTATCCTGTCTTCTATTTATTATTATTTTATTTTATTTGTATGTATGTAATCCTCTTTATCTTGCTTTTCTGAGGTGCAGGTGGCCAGCTCCTCTCGCCAATGCATTCAACTACCCAGGTGGAGTCTGATGATAAAGTGGACTATTCGGGCACCACTGGCTCAGTGGGTGGTTTGGGTAGCTCCGCAAGCGATTTCGGTACAGACTATTTTACGACAACTCCTTCCTCTGTTCCTTCTTCGGTTCCCCCAATTGATGAACTTGGGAGTGATGATAGGACAGAGGTGATTGTCGCAGCTGCGGCAAAAGAAACCACTCCGTCTCCAAGTTTGTCGTCTCCAACACCAAATGTCTGTTCTGACGAAACTTTTCCAGTAATTGTCGGTGTGCCTTCTGCTCCTCAGCCAGCAATATTAATGCCTTCTACCATAATGGCTGTTGAAACACCTGTAACTCCTCCAGCTCCAAGTCTTCTAGCAGGGGCTGAGGAGAATTTGAAGTTCTCCTTCGAAGCTACTTCTGTCACCGGAGGAGCTTCTGGTGGAAATACTCCCTCATCCTCTCCTGTCAGTGGCGCTGCCAGGGTGACTTGTACCGGCGATGCTCCTCGAGTTCCTAGTTCCGGTTCATCTACGTTGGCCGTACTGGCCCCGCATATCATGAACCTGGTGCAAGGACGGGCTCCTTCTTCTTCAATTCCAACGGATGCCGCCCCTCCTTTAGCAACATCTTCTTTAGCGCTTCCTGTTTTAAATGCAGACACCGTGGATCCTTTTGAGAACTTTTCAACTACAGTGTCAATGATTTTATGTGGTTGCTAAGAAGATGTATTGAGATGATTTCTGGCGGACTAGATTTCTTTAGTCTCGGCCGTCCGATGTTATCCAGTTATTTGGAAAATATTGAAAGAGTCGGGCGACAGGACTGAGCAGCTCCTTACCGGGCCCGTTTTAGAGCTTTAGAAGAGCAGGTGAACATACTCAACACAGTTCGCCAAGCGGATGTTGAGACGATTACTGGGATCGAGTGGGCTCGTCTTCGGGTGGAGTTGGTTGCTCGTCAAGAGGAATTGAGGCGCCAAGAAGAAGAATGGTCTCGAGCGTTAGCGGAGTTCCAGGCTAGTCGGGAGTTCATTCTTAGGGGTTTGGAGTTGGTGAACTCTGAGATTGAGGGGAGTCAGGCTGCCATTCTCAGCGCCCAGGAGACCATTGCTAGCGCTTGGGCGATCTTAGTAGCCAGCGAGCTTCAATTAGGGGAAGCCGTTAAAAAGCGGGAAGTGCTGATCCTTCAACGAGAGCAAGTTGATCAGGAGGAGACAATAAGAAGCCATACTATGAAAGAGTCTCGCCAGCATCTAACCCAGCAAGTTGCAATGAATGATGATGACTTACTCCGGCAGGCTCAACACTCAGTAGAAGCAACTCGTCGTCGAGTGGTTGACGAAGCGATGAGTAAGTTAAAGCATCTAGGAGATCCATAGTTTTCTTTTACTCTTTTATTGCCCATTCCTTTTGTAAGAACTTGTAATAAAGAGAGAACTTTTTGTTGCTTCATTCTCCATAGATGAATAAAGGTAATCTTTCCGACTCTTTTACCTGTTGGCTACCAGCTTTGCTTGCATAACAGATAACTTATCATCAAAAGATTTAGTTGTACTGGGTAAGTGGTTCGAGGCTCATTGGCGTATCTTGAACGAAGATGGGAATAATCCAAATCATACTGTCAGAGATAAAAGTTTAACATGACAGGTCCACGGGATTTTTAGCAAACTCCCAGCTATCAACGGATTTGATTAGCCTTTACCAATTGCCGTTTGCATTGGGCTAGCCATGCTATTCCCCTCAGCATGGTGAGTTGTCGAGGAATTGATTTCCTCTCTCCTTTGTCTTTAATCGGCATTGGGTAATTGATTTCATACTTTTACTCCAGTATGATAGGGTTGGTGAGGAGTTTGATTTCCTCTTCCCGCCGCTATAATAGCATTGAGCAAGTGGATTTCATACTTTTACCCCCAGTATGATAGGGTTGGCGAGGAGTTTGATCTCCTCTTCCCGCCGCTATAATAGCATTGGGCAATTGATTTCATACTTTTACCCCCAGTATGATAGGGTTGGCGAGGAGTTTGATCTCCTCTTCCCGCCGCTATAATAGTATTGGGCAATTGATTTCATACTTTTACCCCCAGTATGATAGGGTTGGCGAGGAGTTTGATCTCCTCTTCCCGCCGCTATAATAGCATTGGGCAAGTGGAGGCGGTTCAAGAGTCAATGGTGAAACTTTGAACTGGGCACACCACGATGATCTGGTCAGGATTCATCAGATTTAGGTCAGAGGCGCTCAATTGCGCATGCCTAATAAAAAGACTGGAGGCGGTTCATAACTTGAACTGGGCACACCAGGTTTTTAGGTCAGAGGCGCTCAATTGCGCATGCCTAAGAAGAAGACTGGAGGCAGTTTAAACTTGAGAACTGGGCACACCAGGTTTTAGGTTAGAGGTGCTCAATTGCGCATGCCTAATAAAAAGAGACTGGAGGCGATTCAAACTTGAGAACCGGGCATACAAGGTTTTAGGTCAGAGGCACTCAATTGCGCATACCTAATAAAAAGAGACTGGAGGCGGTTCAAACTTGAGAACTGGGCACCCCAGGTTTTAGGTCAGAGGCGCTCAATTGCTCATGCCTAATAAAAAGAGACTGGAGGCGATTCAAACTTGAGAACCGGGCATACAAGGTTTTAGGTCAGAGGCGCTCAATTGCGCATGCCTAATAAAAAGAGACTGAAGGCGGTTCAAACTTGAGAACCGGGCACCCCAGTTTTTAGGTCAGAGGCGCTCAATTGTGCATGCCTAATAAAAAGAGACTGGAGGCGGTTCAAACTTGAGAACTGGGCACACCAGGTTTTAGGTCAGAGGCACTCAATTGCGCATGCCTAATAAAAAGAGACTGGAGGCGGTTCAAACTTAAGAACTGGGCACATCAGGTTTTAGGTCAGAGGCGCTCAATTGCGCATGCCTAATAAAAAGAGACTGGAGGCGGTTCAAACTTGAGAACTGGGCACACCAGGTTTTAGGTCAGAGGCGCTCAATTGCGCATGCCTAATAAAAAGAGACTGGAGGCGGTTCAAACTTGAGAACTGGGTACACCAGGTTTTAGGTCAGAGGCGCTCAATTGTGCATGCCTGATAAAAAGAGACTGGAGGCGGTTCAAACTTGAGAACTGGGCACACCAGGTTTTAGTTCAGAGGTACTCAATTGCGCATGCCTAAGAATAGTATTTCTTTAGAAACTTGCCATTGATCGGCATCATCATCCTATCGCCATTTTGATTCATTAAGCGGTAGGCTCCACTGGAGTATACGATTTCCACAACAAACGGTCATTCCCACTTGGGTTTAAATTTACCCTTAGTCTTGTGGGTTAGAACCATTGGCCTTTTAACAGTCAGAACCAAGTCTCCTTGTTTAAAGATCCTTGGTTTAACATTTTTATTGAACGTTCGTGAGATTCGGGCTTGATACAACTCAATCCGTTGTTGGGCCCTGAGACGCTTTTCATCCAACGCCTCTAGTTCTCGCAGTCTTTGTTGATGGCGCTCTTCTGTCGTTTTCACCTCTCTCATGGGCACGGCTTCAGCCCATCTTGAAAAATAATCAGTTATCGCAAGGATAAACCGATGTCCTCTGGATGATGGGGGAGTTATAGGCCCCACGATATCCATTCCCCATGCCTCAAATGGCCAACTAGCAACAGTGTTGTGTAAGTATTCTGGGGGTTGATGGATGAAGTTAGCATGTATCTGACATTCATGGCACCGTTTAGCATATGACATTGCTTCCGTAATCATGTCCGGCCAGTAATATCCCAGCCTTCTGATGCGGTCTCCGAGTTTTGGGCCGGGCTGATGAGCTCCACATACTCCATCATGTGTTTCTCTCAGCACTTGTTCTGCTTCTGCTTTCGATATGCAGCGTAGTAGCAGACCATCTCTTGATTTTCTATACAAAGTCTGAAGCTTATGGTCATAATAAAATCTCTGGGCATTCCTCTTTATCGAGGTGGCTTCCTCTGGATCTTCTGGTAATATCCCGTGTAAAGCATAATCTACAAACGAAAATCGCCAATCACGGGGTTCCAACATTAAGCCTGTCTGGCATACCTCTTCGTTTTAAGACACCGCATCTGGGTGGAGGAGTTCTCTGCTATCAATAGTGATGCTTTTAGCTTCACCTGGCGGAATCGCTAGTGTTGCGGCTAATGCAGCAAGAGCGTCTGCATAGACGTTCTCATTCCGGGATATATGATATATGTAAAACTGTTCAAAATATCCTGCTAGCTCAATAGCTAGCTGATGATAGGGAATGAGGGCTTCATGTCTGACTTCATACTCACCTGTCATCTGATTGACGATGAGCTTAGAGTCTCCATATGCCTCTAGATGGTTCACTCCCAGTTGCAGAGCTATTTTTAAGCCGATAATGAGCGCGTTATATTCCGCCACATTATTCGTACACGGCTCTGTTAATGAGTAACCGTTAGGCAATATATGTTTATGTGGGGATATAAGCACAACCCCCACTCCAGCAGCAGATCGTCTGGCAGCCCCATCAAAGAATATCTGCCAAGGTTGTTCTTTGCAAACTGTGTTGACGTCTGACGTCTGTTTGGACCAAATTGGATGGTCCGCAAGGAAATCAGAGATTGCCTGTCCCTTCATGGCTTTTTGAGGGACAAAGTGTATGTCATAGGGTGACAGTAGCAAGGCCCATTTAGCTAATCAGCCGTTTAAGGATCCTGGTTTTGTCATGAGGATTTTCAAGGGGTTAACCCGTGATATGACATGAATCGTTTGCCCCGAAAGGTAGTGTCGCATTTTCTGAACAGCAAACACTAGGGCTAAATATTCTTTTTCAATCGGGGTATACCGCTGTTCGGCCCCAATCATTATTCTGCTTAAATAGTAGAGGGCATGTTCATGGCCGTGCTCATTATATTGAGCAAGTAATGCTCCTAAAGCATTATCCATAGCCCTTACATATACAAGGAAGGGCTGCCTAGGGGCTGCTGCCATAAGTACAGGAGGCTTAGTAAGGTACTCCTTGAGGTCATCAAATGCCTGTTGACATGCCTCATCCCATATGAAAGACACTCCCTTTTTCATAAGTTTTGAGAATGGCTGGCATCGTCCAGATAGGTTGGAAATGAAGCGTCGAATATAGGCGAGCTTTCCTTGTAACCCCCTTAATTCCTTAAGATTGCGGGGAGGCAGTATTTCGCTAATTGTTTTTATCTTTTCAGGGTCGAGGAAAATTCCTTTTGAGGTAAATATAAACCCAAGAAATTTCCCACTGGACACCCCCATGAATGACTTGGTAGGATTCATCTTCAGATGATGTTTTCGCATAAAATCGAAGACCACTCTTAAATCATGAAGATGATCTTCTTTGTCTTTGCTTTTGACTGCTAAGTCATCCACATAGCACTCCACTGTTTTGCACAGGTGTTCTTTGAATATGATACTCATTGCGCGTTTGTAGGTGGCACCTGCATTCTTTAATCCGAACGGCATCACCATATAACAGTATACCCCCAGCGGCGTTCTGAAAGCTGTATGCTTTTCATCATCTGTGTGCATTTTAATTTGGTTATAACCTGTGAAGCCATCCATGAAGGACATCCTCTCATAACCACAAGTATTATCAATCATCACATCGGTGATGGGGAATGGAAACTCATCCTTAGGACATGCAGCGTTCAGATCTCGAAAATCGATACATATCCGGATTTTGCCGTTCTTTTTACGGACTGGCACTATGTTAGCCACCCAATCAGAATGTTGTTCTTCACGGATGAATCCAGATTCAATAAGCTTATTGACCTCGGCAGCTATTGCCTCCATCAATTCCGGTTGGAAACGCCTTTGCTGTTGTTTGACAGGCTTGGCGTCTTCTTTAATATTTAACCGATGTGTGGCAACTCGAGGGTCAAGTCCGGGCAATTCTTTGTAACTCCATGCGAACACGTCTATATACTCTTTAATAAGAGATATTAGTTCCTCCTTTTCCACAGGAGTTAGCGTGTCGCTTATGAAGATGGGTTTCGGATTTCCTTCCGATCCCATGTTAACTTGTACTATTTTGTCTTCTGTGGGCGGGTCGCGCTGCTCAAAGCGGACATCCCAGAGAGTGTCCATATGCTTGGCCCAGGAATCATCTTGAACATCAATTGGTTCCTCGTCACTTTCTGGTGCGGCTGAAACCATATTGGCTATGAACGATTGAAACCAAGCACCGATACTTATGTCTGAATCATGGCCGGGTGAAGATGTATCTTCTTTGGCCGAAGAACTCTCTTCATCTTCTGATGGTGATGAGGGAGGGATTGTTACATAACCCAACCCCCTGCGGGTCTTTTGATAATAGTCTGGGCTCTTTCCTCTTGGTCTAAATGAGGGTATAAGATTGCGTCGCCCTTTTCCAAAGTTTAACCCCAGCTTCTGGGTAAAATTATAACCCATTTTCTCCATCATTTGCCGGGATTTCTGTTCATATAAGTGAAATTGAGGTAATGTTTGTTCATCACTTTCACTGCTTTGTCTTTGTCGAGGCGACATAATTACCCTGCCGAACATGATCGGCTTTTGGGATTTTTGTCGAGAAGGTACTTCGAAGTAGTGACCTTTTTCCTTAACTATTTTAGACCAAGAGAGGAGAGATGACCTAAGTGGCAAATGGTATGCCGCCAGAACTTCAAGTTCGGATAGGTCATCCATTTTAGTGGAAGTACAAGAAGGTTCAGACTCAGTAGCTACAGTATGCTCGTAGACTAACTTTATGTTTTCATTTATAATCCACTCTTCCTCTATTACATCAGCTATATTAAGACTCAAATTAAAATCTAAGTGAGGGTTGATTTCATAATCACCCCCGTCGTCTTCTTCTGGAAGTTCGTATTCAGTATCGGCTTCATTGCCGCCTTCATCAGGCTTTGGAGGCTTGCTTGGATCGTCATTAGAGGCTTCATGGGCTGGCTTATAGAGTGCAGCATCTGTGAAATAATTCTCCAGCCTTTTGAATGGTTACTTATCTGCAATAAGTGTCCGGACTTCTCCTTCCTCATCGCAATATTTCATGCATTGGTGAAGAGTCGACGGGACTATCATGTGAGCGTGGATCCAAGGTCATCCCAATAAAATATTGTATGAGGTATCAGCATCAATAACGTAGCATGTAACCTCCGTTCTCAAGTCTCCAATTTGACACCGTAATCGGATCTTACCAAGAGGATGGCTGTTATTAGCGTTAAATCCATAAATAGTGGTGTTTGTAGGCGTCAAGCGATGAAGGGAAATTCCCAACAGCTGTATCAACCTTCTGGGCACGACATTGAGTGCAGAACCAGGATCAATTTGAATTCGGTCCACCTTTGTAGACCCAACATATCCGGTGAAATATAAAGGTCTGTTATACTTTATATTCCTCACCTGCATGTCCTCCAGAGAGAAGATGATTTGTGGAATCTGCCTCCTCACTTGATGACAGTGGGGGCAAGAGTCCCGTTCTTCGATGGCCGGCTCGACAATCTGAGCTAGGAATGACTCAGAGTCTGCCAAGGCCTCTCTCAACGCCTCATGAGTTGACTTTGACAATCGAAGCAACTCGTACAGTGTGACTCGCGCTGGAATGTTAGCCAGCTGAGCTACTATGTCAAATTTGAAGGAAGTCTCCTTGGCTTCTTCATCTCTAATAGGATTCTTCTGGAAGCGAAGTCCTTTCTGCTTTGCGGGTTTCGCAAGTTCCGCATATATATCTTTTGGATCTACTCTGGTGTAGTCCTTGAGATATGTTTTCCCAGATCGAGTACCGGAAGGGCATGCCCCATCTTGATGAGTGGCCATAGTTTCGGGCTCTTCTTCAGAATCTGTGAAGGCTCCCGAAATTATATATTCTTCCCTTATCTCCGCGGAAATGACATTAACAGTTCGCTTTTTCCCATGACCTGTGGTAGTCTATTGCTCATCTTCTAATAAGTCAGGGTGAACCCACATAACTTCCCCCCTCTGGGTTGTTACAGGGACGAGTCCTTCTTGAGCTTTGTTGTGCAGATCAAGGTTCTTTATAACCATCCTACCCTTTAGGACTGGGGTCACTCCTGTGGGGAACTCATGGGTTCCAACCACTATCGTTGCCATGTTGGCGGTGACCTTCTTTTGCTCTTCCTTAAGCGTCAGAACTCCAGTTTCTATTAGTGCTTGAATTATGTTCTTAAGAGGGTAACAATCCCTAGTCGGGTGCCCAATATTCTGGTGATAAAGACAGTAATTAGGGTCATTGGTCTTGCCAGCGCCTTCTGGCTTTCTGTTCTCCGGAAGTTTCAGCATTCCCTTCCTCATGAGGAGGTGAAAGAGGATAGGCGTCTGTTCCGCCTTGAAAGTATAATTTCTCTCTTGCTGAGGTCTATTTTGCCTTGTGTCCTGCTGATTTTGGGGCTTCGGCTTTGGTGGAGGGTTTGTCTTTTACAGAGCATCTTCTGACGCCATTACCACTTTCCCTTTATTCATATTGCTGCTATTTTGGGTATATGGCTTATTACCTCCAGTACTTCTTGATCCGCGAGATTCTTCAACTCGCCGAATCAGCTCCTCAGCTTGCTCTCCCTGTTTGAGAAAATCTCTCCATGTCTTAGACTCTACGGCCCCTATTTTTAGGAGCACATTGGTCTTAAGATTGTGTCGACAAGTCTCGACTAGAGTTTCCTGGACCATTCCGTGTTTGCAATGCACGGACTTCTCCCGGAACCTTTCTATAAAATCTTTTATCGTTTCTTGTTCCCCTTGTGTAGTCGCAAGGAGGGAATGAACCGTAATCTCGGTATCATCCTCAAAGAAACGCGAGAGAAATAATTTCTCAACATCGAACCAGGTATTAATAGAACCTGGGGGCAACTGCATGAACCAAATAAAAGCAGGCCCTCGCAAAGTACTTGCGAATACTTTGGTCATAATCGGGTCATTACCCATCAGATGTCCTGCTTGGGACAAGAAATAATAAATGTACTGACTGGGCGATCCTTTCCCGTCGTAAGGCTCTAACTTGAGCGGCTTGTACTTCTGAGGGTATGGCATCACATCCCATTCAGGCGGATATGGCCTTGAGACCCCTGAATCTTTCAACTCCTTTTTATGCATCAAAGCTTCAAGTTGACTTTGTAACTTTTCTATCTTTTCTCCATGCGGATCATGGAAAGAAAATCTATCGTCGTCCTCGTGCATTGAGTGGACTTTCTCCTCCTGTTCTTCTTCATTCAGAGTTTCTTTGCCCTTTTTGGCATTATTCTCAACGAACTTTGAGAGCATCCTCTTAAGATCTTCAATCGTCTTTTGTTGCTCTCGAATCATTCTTTCTTGAGTTTCAAATCTCTGATAGATATCATCAGATTTATCTGCCATGTGTGATGCCGATTTCTGTAGCCGAGATGACGTAGAGGATGGAGGCGAGGCTATGGCTGAATTATCACTATCTTCGTCGTAAGAACCCTTCGCAAGCCTCTTATAATTTCGAGGTGGGACGGCTCCTGATTTAAGTCGAGTGACGCGAGGAGGTTCTTCATCGCTTGATTCCGAATCATCATCCGTTTCTAGAATCTTTTTCCCTTTTCCCACCATATTGGAGGTTACGACTCTCCATTCTTTTAGGGAAGCGGTTGTTGTCTTCTTAGTAGGGTTCTGGTTTGACTCGTTTAATCGGTCGAACACAGATACCCTGCTCTTGCTGCAGCCACAGTTGTTCATTACGGCGGACATCGCTGTCATAAGCTGCTGACAGTGACAAACAGGTTCGGCTTGAAGTTGTTCTATGCTCCTTTTCTTGGACAGATACTCCCTGAGATCAACGTCTTCATCTATGGAATCATGGGACCCATTCAACTTTTGAGAGAGTCTAGGAATCCACTGAAGCTTCTTAGGATTACTGGAGTCCAGTTCTGGTCTGCTGACGCGAGGATCTACCCTGATTCTGCAGTTGGGTTGATCCACGCGGATCTTAGAAGTAGCTTCGCGTTTTATCACGCGGGGCTGAGGAATAGCTCCGCATCTTGCCATTTTAGCTTCACGTTTCTCGCTGGCTTGGCTTGTCTTCAGAAGTTTAGCTTCTGGAATAATAGCCTCACGTGAAGGAAAATTCTTGCACGCTGGCTTATCTTTGCGATTAACGCAAATCATAGCTTCGCGCTTAGCGCGGTTTTTACGACTGACAACTATTTGCCAATTATCCTCGCATTCCTCGTGGAGAATCTTGCGTTTCTCACAAGTATTACTGGCCTCGCGTTTATCGCTTGGCTCAGTATCAGCCTCGCATGGAAAACCACACGCTGGCTTTGAAGAAATTTTATACTCGCGTTTCTCGCGTGTGTAAGGAGTCTTGCGTTTCTCGCAAGTATTACCGGCCTCGCGTTTATTGCTTGGCTTAGTATCAGTCTCGCGTGGAAAATCACACGCTGGCTTTATTGAATTTTTATACTCGCGTTTCTCGCGAGTGTTATAAGTCTTGTGTAACTCACCAGTATGACTAGCCTTTCGTTTCTCGCTTGGCTTAGTATCAGCCTCGCGTGGAAAATCACACGCTGGCTATATTGAATTTTTATACTCGCGTTTCTCGCGAGTGTTATAAGTCTTGCGTAACTCGCCAGTATTACTAGCCTCGCGTTTCTCGCTTGGCTTAGTATCAGCCTCGCGTGGAAAATCACATGCTGGTTTTTCTTTGCTTTTAAGGCAAATTGTATCTTCGCGTTTAACGCGATAGTGACTGGTCTCGCGATTAACGCGAGCCAGTTTGCGAGGGAATATAGCCTCGCGTCCTCTAAGGTTAGCTCCGCGTCCAAGGCGGACTTTGAGGGCTTTCCGCATTAGTCTCCGATTCCTGTTTCGGAGTTGGGTTCTGGTCAATCCAGTTCCCAGGTCTTCTTCGGCAGTCGGAAGCTCATCCCCTGCTAGGACTTCCTGTCCAAGCATCGACCCTATAGCCGCAGTCTCCAAGGATCCCCGTATCTCGGTGGATACCTTTTTACCCGTGGCTCGGGTATTGGAGTACATGCGACGATAGTGTCGCGTCTCATCCAAGTTACCTGATTCGGAGGAGAGGAACTCCTCATACTTCTGCTGGTCGATTTCAACGACCAGCGTGTCTACTTCGGATCCGATCATGTCGATGTCCGATTGCGCCACAATCTCTTCATCAGTGAAAGAGAACGCTCCCACTGTGGTCGCCAGTTTATTCGCAGCAGAATTTCTTTGCTTTCCTCCCATTGAATAAATTTGAATTACAATGAAAGTGAACAAGATAAAAAGAAGAACAAACGAGAGGATTTTATATGTCAATCTCTTTCTTTTACAATATAAACGTGGGATCAGTGGCGATGGGATCTATAGTAGTTCTTTTGGACGATCGAATGTCGAACTCTTCTCTCTTGAAGATATCGACCGATTGTAGACGATCTTCTCCGGTCTTTCCCGAACTCAAGGCTCTATGTGTAACTTGAATTCTCTAAGAACCGAAAGGAAGAAGAAGAATACCTATGACTTCAAGGCTCTCTCGCGTACTTGAATTGTCAAAGGATCCAAAAAGAAGACCCCTAGGGTTTCACCAGGAAGGTATTTATAGCCCCAGGTTAATTTGAGAGTTTCTATCTAAATAGAATTCCCTCTCATCAAGGATTCCAATCAAATCTTTAATATTGATTTAAATCTCTTGATTTAGAGTTCTGATTGGACTTGATTTAGGTATTTAGATAAGCCCAAATCATAATCTCAATCAATTTGAGATTCTGATTATATGCTCACGCGGAGCTTTAATAGTATCAAAACGCGGCGCTAAATGACCAGAACGCGGAGCTATTGATCATCTCCGCGTTTCACTCAAACGCGAGGCTAATACTAGCCAGACTGCGGAATCAACGCGGAGCTATTAAACATCTTCTCGTTTTGTTCAAACGCAAGGTTAATATAACCAAACGCGGGGCTATTTGAATTAGCTCCGCGTTCTGTTGTGGAAAATCCTTTTAAATTAGAAATTTTCGCTGCCAACAAACCCGTGGTTAGCACTTGGGGGTTGCATTCTGCAGGAGCATCGCGCAAGTATACCTCTTGCAGGTTACATCCCGCGGGTGTACCTCTTGCGGGTTGCATCCGAAGTTGAATCCCACGCATCGCACGGCTTTCTCTTTTTTTTCAGAGCTTTGATCCTTTTATTATTATTTTTATTTTTTTATATCTTTTTCTTTTGTGATGACGTCTGACTTTTTTCTTTTTTAAACGATAACGCCTTTTGAATTTTTTTTATTTTTTTAGGTGATGACGTCTAGCTTTTTATTTTTTTATTTTTATTTATTTTGATAGGCGATGAGGCCTTGTAAATTTATTTTTATTTATTATTTTTTGTTTATTTTTATTTTAATATTTTATTTTATTTTTTTTTATTATTTTTTATTTTTATTTTTATTTTTTTGTTTAGCATCCGCGGGTGCATCCGTAGGATGCAACCCGCGGGTGCATCCGTAGGATGCAACCCGCGAGTGCATCGGGATGCAACCTGTGGGTAGCACCCTCGCACCGCGTGTTTTTTTTTAATTTTTTGGATAGCTTTGTCATTTTTTTGTTGGCGATGACGCCTCTTTTTTTTTTGATTGGTGATGACATGTTGTTAATTTTTTTTTTTTTTTTATTTTTTTTTATTTTTTGGGCGATAACGCCTCGCTTTTTTATTTATTTATTATTTTTTATCGTAGATGAGGCATTTTCAATTTATTTTTATTTTATTTTAATTATTATTTTTTATTTTATTTTATTTTATTATATTTATTACTTCTTATTATTATTTTTGTCTATCAGATTCGGTATCCCGCTAGTTGCATCCCGCAATTGCACCCCGCGGGTTGCATCCCGCGATTGCATCCGCGGGTTGCGTTCCGCAACAGGTTGCATCCGCAGGTTGTATCCCGCACTTGCATCCGTGCATCCGTGGGTTTCATCTCGCGGGTTGTATCCAGTTTTATCAATTTTTTTTGGGTGCTCAAAAAAAAAATTTTTTTATGAGCGGTAATGTTTCACTATATTTTATTTGACAGACGATGACGCCTTTTTTTTATTATTATTATTATGGGTGATGATACCCCATAATAATTTTTTACTTTTTAGACAGACGATGACGTCTTGTCAATTTTGGCAGGTGATGACGCCTCACATTTCTTTATTGTTATCCGACGATGACGCCTAGGCTCCGAATCAAAAAATTTAAAGATCGGATTGCACCGCCCAAATTTCCACTGTGGTCGCCAATTCTTGTATGCCCGAAAAATTAAATCTTTCTTTACATTGCCAATTTGATTTTGATTACAGCAATAAAAGAAAAATTACAAGAGAGTAATTCGAGATTACAAGAATGGGGAATGATTGATTTCGATTTTCCTTTTTTAATTGTGGGTTCTGGCAGCGGTGGAGTCTTAATTCTGCACTCTGTTGACGATTCGATCTGGATTGGGATGAAAATTGGAAATTCTCCTTCTAGATTTTTTTTAGGACTCCGGCCTCTGGAAAATTGTCCCCCTCTGTTCTGAACTCCACTCCCAATTTATAAATTGAGGAGCACTTCCAATCTAGCTCAAATTCTTCCCTCGAATCCGATTAAATCTACGGAATTAATCCCCAAAAATCTGGATCACCATGCAAGCGGAACGGGAAGCGGAAGACATCCCGTGGGTTGCAACCCATGGGAGCTCCGGCAGGTGCCCACCTGTGGGAAATTATCCCGCGGGTGCTCACCCGCGGAAATTATCCCGCGGGTTGCATCTGCGGGAATTATTCCGTGGGTGGCAACCCGCGGGGTTATCCCCAATTTTTTTTTTTCATCTTCCTTTTTTTTTTCCTTTTTTTTGGATGTCTACAGAAATTAATCAAATTATCAAGTTCACAACTTTATATATTTTGTGCTTAATTGAATTAATTTTTGGTTCTAAAAAAACCACGTGATCTATACAACTGAGATTAAAAAAAAAACATGAATATATAATATAAATTATCCTATGGGTATTTACATCCATCTATCCAACAATTTTAATATAAGTAAAATTTTCAACTTTAATATTAGTTTAGTTAATAAAAAATCCAATGTTTATTTTTATTTATAGTTCTGTAATTTATTCTAGTGTCACACAACTAACAAACGATCCTCGAGAGAATGATCTTGGGTTACTATTCTTATACTACTTGTCGATTTTTTACACTTGAAAGTGTATGATTTTGATCGCAGTCAATTCTTTTTATTTGTGGAAGTGGCGGCACAGGAAAAACTTTTCTTTAGGAAACTCTTATACTAAAGATGAGGAGTGAGGACAGGATTGTGCTATTTATCATATGGAATAGCAGCATTACTATTGCCTGGAGGGCGTACATCACATTCGAGATTTAAAATACCAATATAGTTGCAAAATAATTCAGTATGTGCCATAAACATACGATCAAGTTTATCTGAATCAGTACAAATTGCATATTTAGTAATTTAAGATGAAGCACCGATGATACACAGAAATGCCTTCAAAACAGTTGATCGAATGTTCAAGGATCTATTGAAATTTAAAACACCAAGAACAAGTGGGCAACCGTTTGGTGGAAAGACAATAATATTAGGAGGTGACTTCAGCTAAATATTACCAGTTGTAAAACTGGGTGGTAGAGAACATATTGTACCTGTATCTTTACAAATATCTAAACTTTGAAGAGAATGTAAAATCCTAAAATTAACAAAAAAAATATGAGGGTTCGATATCGGGAGGTGAGGTCACATAGATATGACTTGCACGATGATTATGCAGAATGGATACTTAAAATTGGGGAAGGAATAGTTGAGGGTTTCTCTTTAACTAAAGGAACAGAACAAATTGGATAAAATTACCAGGTGATACATTTATAACAACTCCTAGAGTTACAATTAAGAATTTGATTGACTGCACATTTCCAGATATTTCCAAGAATCACATGTGTTGGGAATTTTTGCAGACTAGAAGCATTTTAATGCCTAAAATGAAGATGTTTACCAAGTCAGCTCAAAGATTCTATCTATAATTCTAGGAAAAACTACACAATATTATACTGCTGATGAAGTTAGATCTGGAGATAATATGCAACACGGAAATTATTTATTACCGTTAGAGTTGTTGCAAACTTTACACTTTAGTGTCATACCACAACGGTTCTTGGAATTAAAAATTGGAGTTCCAATCATCATGATTAGAAATATTAATCAATCGATAGGCCTTTGTAATGGAACAAGATAGGTTGTTCAATAATTGGGTAAGAATTTTATAAGGGCAACGATAATCAATAGAAGTAATGTTAGAGAGATGGCATATATTCCAAGAATTATAATGTCACCAATAGATTCTGATTTTCCTTTTGAATTTAGAAGGACACAATTTCCTATGCGGTCTTACTTTTTGCATGACAATTAATAAAAGTTAAGGACAAATATTACAAAATGTTGGTTTATACCTTCCATGACCTGTTTTTTCTCATGGTCAGTTATATGTTGCATTATCTAGGGCCACTTCATGAGACGGTCTTAAAATGCTTATCATTGATAAAGACATAAATCCAATGTATTACATCAAGAATGTTATTTACAAAGAAATTCTCAATGAGGTGGAACACTCATTGAATTTGAGTTAAAAAGGTAATAATATGTAAATTATCATGCTATTATCTAATTATTAAAAAATTACTTGTTTATGTCTATTTTTCACCTTCTTTAGGATAGACGAGAGGTTACTTTATACAAAAAGTCCGTATCTTTTTTTAAATTAATGAAAACAACAATCAACATTAGAATCCATCTTATTACTATGTCCAAATGAGAGAACATGTCCACTTATTATTAGTTCTCCAAACTTTTATGAACCCATCAGAGTACCATCAGATATATTCCGTACTTATATTGTTCGACATGCAAAATTATATTTATTATTAATTGCAACGACATTTATTTCATATTCCAAGGTTATCAAAATATATTTGATATTTTAGGTTAAGAAGTTGATTTTAGAAGAAAATCATATTAATGAACAAACTTTTGATTATAGGTTAGAATTATTTTTGTTTGACTTTTTTATTCTCGCATGTTACTCTTATATATGATACAAATATTTTACAAAATGGATCATAGATGGAAAGACAACGACTACGACATATATGAGAATGAATTACGGCAACTACAATATTGTATCAAGTATTATTAATTAAAATTTAACTCGGTTATTAAAAAAAAACTACATGATTATAATTGATGACATAATGTGTCAGTTATTCTTATGTCTTTGGAACATTTTAAAGTTTTTTGCTATATAGAATGGAGAGTTACGCATGTGCACTATTTCTTTAATGTTACGTCGCTATAATATGAGTTGGAATATTAAAGGCAGATTACTAAGTAAGTTAAATGTGCAAATAATTAGGAAGCACAGCAATGAGATTTCTTTATGGCGAATGGTTTTCATACATGAAGAGGTAATGAATAATCCATAGACACAATTAAAGTAAGCTTGGGATATTTGTACAAAAATCTTATATTACATATTATTAATTAATTTTTATTCATTGTAGCTGGACGAAATTAAAGCTTTTGTATGTAATGATGATATAAAACTATTTTGGAATCTAATGCATGATGGTGAGATTTACAAACTTTCTAACATAATGATCTATGATAACAAAAAGAAATGATTTAAGATTAATTCTTAATACATGTTCAAATGTGGAAATATACACAACATAATACTCAAGGATACCTACTTATAAATATAATTTTGTTTATCTCAATAAAGTTGTATCATTCTTAATCAATCCAAATATATCTTTGGTAAGCATTATATATTTGTTAATGATTGTTGTCATATATAGTTATTGTTTTAAATATGAGAGATTAAATTACTTTCAATTACAAGCTGAGCTTGTATATTGTTTCTATATGAGAGATTAAATTACTTAAAATATTTGTTAAAGATGATTCGCTGAAAATTTATTTACAAGTTCAGCGGATCATCCAAAAAGTTATTGCATGTGAGGATAAGTCAGACATTCTATTGAGGGCTATTAAAATTAACTTGAAAATGCTTGATATGCAAATTAAAAATCTGGTTAAGATGGTAATTTTGGATTAACGTAAAATTTTCCTAAATTTGATGAACATTTATTTATTTTCCTAAATTATCTCATTGGTTTTTTTTTACAAAATACATATTATCATGTGATAACTATAATTAGTAAACTATACACTGATAGATCATTGTGGTACACTGCTTGCACAAGCTGCAACAAATTGGTGCAAGGGAGGGAGAACATTCCATATTTTGAAATTTATTGTATTGATAATCCAAATAATTTCACAAGGCATGCTTCACACTTGCTTACAAACTTAAATACACAACACATTTATTATACTCATTTGTAAGAATTTTTTTTTTCTTTAAAGGTATATACTAAGGGCAAATGTCAAAGATTATAGTAGAGAGATATTGTTTACAATTTTGATAGTAACGCAGAGTTTTTTGTGGAGATGTCAGCAGATAAACTTCAGTTGTTAAGAATGCATGTAGATTATATCTAATTTTACTTTGGGAAAATACATACATTTTTTTATTTTTAATCATTATGTGTGTTTATTTAGGACGGTGGAAGTAAAATATTGGAAAACTTTATATGCAATATTTTATGACAGTTGTTTACATTTCTTATGTCAAGTGAATTAAGAAGAAGTAAATTAGATCATAAAAGTAGATTTGTGATCTATTCAATACATGATCTGGACTATGTCGAAAAAAATTATAAAATGCTAAAAGCCATTGAAAGGCTGGAGAATTTTCATGTGAGGTAAGAATAATAAATTTGCACTAATGTTTAATTTTATGTCGGTTAAACATATGAAACGTAATAGACAAAAAATATATTTTATAGGAAAAGGAAAAGATGATAACAAATGAGCGTAAGACGGATTTAGAGTGCTATTTTTAATTTGAAAATTTGTTTGTACATATATTAGTATTCATTACTTATTAGAGATTTTGTAAAAAGTTTTTTGTTTCAAGAATCTTAATTAATGTTGTGTATTTATTGTATATATTGTTTCTTTTAGGCACATTTATAGTTATCCATTGTAATTTGTTATGTACTTTGCTTATCTCATATCAGCATAATATCTCTATATATTGTCATTTATCATTATATTAGTGAAAATTAGTGTAACACTTATATTTTAATACATGTTTGAATGCATAAGAATAAAATTAACTTATTCTTTTTAGAAAATAACTACTTAAAAAAATGTTGAGCATTTGTGTGGGTTTTCCACTTGTGGAATGCTAACAGGTTTAAAGAATCCCTCTTGCTGATTGTAGAAGAAAGTTCTAACTTTTAGAAAAAGAAAAAAAACAAAAACAAAAAGAACAACGATAACATTAAATATGAGCAATTGTGCAAAATCTACAATACATGTTGATCATTAGCTTGGAATTGACATTCGACTTGATTTTATTTTATTTGTTGTATTTGTTATTTGGACTACCCTTGTAAACTTCAAATTCATAAATAAAAGGGATACTTTGGGGCTATATCAATGGCGATGAAGAAAACATTAGCAAAAAGAATGTAATTAAGGAACCAAAATGGAGATTGATAGAAAAGAGTACCTCAATGGCGATCGAGAAACCCTAGAACTCTGAGAGTGAGTGAGAGTGAAGGGAGAAAGGAGCGACTTGGAAAGAGAAAAATACTCTCACTATCTCAGTTTGAGAGAGATTTGATTCCTATGGAGGTAATTTCGTCGTTGTTGTCTTCTTCGGAGAGCGAGCAATAGGGGCAGATTCAGACATTCAAACCACGGAGATAGAGTTGGATAGAGTTTTTTGGGAGTCAAACTATCCGAATAACTTGTTGAGGTGCCGAGAGGTGAAATTATAAAATTAAGGATTTTGGATGGTCAATCTTGAAATTTAGAACATAATAGGTTTAAAAAAAATTGAGGGGTAGCAACTGCCCTCTACTCGCCCCAACTACATTTGGGTCTGCCCTTGGCGCACGGAACAAAAAGAGAATTGGGATTGAGTCATAGGATTATTGTATTTGGTGAATTTTCCTTTGGACTTTTCGGAGTTTGGACATGTTCAAACCCTATTCGACTTGAAAAAAAATACCCAATTGATTTAGCCAGATTAAGCTGAAAAGGAGATATCAATGCCTAGCCTTTTCAGGTCAGCCTGATTGAGCCTTGGACTAGCAAGGATTCGTTCTCATTCCTACTCTCACTATTATAAGCAAATACATTGAAGTCGATTTTAACTAGTTTTAATCAGTTGACTATTCATTATGCTCCATTAAATTCACTCATATTTTTTTTAAATATTATCCAACTAAGTTTCCATTAAAAATTTAATTTAGAATCTCTCATATATTAAAAGAAATAATGTTACTGGAGATAAAGGCCCATTGGCTAAACCACTTTATTTGATAATCAATTAAAGCGAGAGAAGATGGGGGTAAGAATCCAGAGAGGCTGTACCCGTCAAATGATGATGCTGTGTGGGCCCCTCCCCCACGTGAGGAATGGACTGACGTACCTAATATCGGGGACTCGTGTTTCTAATGTTGGTAGAGCCAGTTCCCTGAGTCCACTCCAGTCCCGCGGGCGCTTGGACTCCCTTAACACCATCAGGTACCGGATGGTACCATGGAAGGGACGGGTGGGTTCTAGAAATTCATAATGGATCCGCATGGGTATTCTGTTCTAACATCCAACCCGCTGTCACTCTCCCACTCACCGCTCTTGACCGAGCTGTGACTCCCAATAGACTATTACTGTCTCTCTCTAACACATAAAGACAGAGACAAGCACGAAAGAGAGGGACAGTAAATTACTAAATCATCATCATAATCCCATTATCATCTCATCCTATCCTTCCCTTCGCGGCCATTCCAATCTCAATCTGGTTTGGTGCCCCCTTTCTGCGCTCCCTCATTCTCTTGCAGTTGCAGGTAGTTTTCAAGACTACCTTTGGAGGAGGTTAGATTTAGATTATTATCATAAAAAAAAAAAATTAGAAAGAAAAAGAAAAGAAAAGAAAAGAAAAGAAAAGAAAAAGCTACTTTAGCAGCGAAGAGGCGTTTGATTCTCATCTCCTTTGGCCTCTTTTCCTCCATTTATTGTAAATGTACGAATATTTTATTGGTGTAGGTGTTTTCGGATCTCCACTCACTCGAAGGCTGGCAGGTAATCTCTCTGCGTCAGCTTTAGAAACGCCAGCACTCCCAAACTTTTTCACTTCACTTCTTAAATAGATTGAAGAACCACCTACCCACAGAGGGGAAAATGAAAAAAAATTAAAAGAAAAAGAGAAAAAAAAAGAAAAGAAGAGGAAACTGAAGGCGATGGGAGACAAGTCGGAGGTCTTGGAGGCCGTGCTCAAGGAGGCTGTTGATTTGGTCGGTGAACCCTCATCCACTCGCCTTCTTGATTTTCTCTTCCTTTTGATCTTTTTTTGATTTCCCTTTTTCTTGTAAAAATATTTCAGGAGAACATACCGATCGAGGAGGTATTCGAGAATCTGAGATGCAGCAGAGAGGGGCTCACCAGCGAGGCTGCGCAGGAGAGGCTCAACATCTTCGGCCACAACAAGCTCGAAGAGAAGAAGGTCCTTCTCCTCCCCTTTTTTTTTTTTTTTTTCCTTCTTTTTTTCTGTGTCTTTTCTTGATTTATCTGGGAGTTTTATTTTCTGGTGTCTATGTTTTCTTCTTCTTTTTTTAATTTGCAGGAGAGCAAATTTCTCAAGTTCCTGGGATTTATGTGGAACCCTCTCTCATGGGTCATGGAGGCCGCTGCCATCATGGCTATAGCCCTTGCCAACGGAGGGGTGAGACTTTAGATTTATTATCATTTTAGTGTTTTTCCTGATTTTGTTTGGAGATTTATTCGATACAAATTTGCATTCACGTTAGAAAATTAAAAATGAACAAAGGGAGGCTTGTTTTCAATCTTTTTTTTTTTTTTTAATCCATCATTTTTGGTAAGTCTCGGTTTCTGATATTAACTAAAAAGAATCTAGCCAAGAAAAATTAAATCAGTCAAGGAGGAAAAGGTCCTTACTCTCAAAGAAAAAGGAGTGAAAAGTTCTTTCTTTCAATTACTATACTTGTTGAGGACCTTTTCAATTTTGCATAATTCATATTATGTTCTGCTGTTCATTTACCAAAAATGTGACTGTTTTTTTGAATCATTTACTAGTTTTCACTGCATTATTATAATATGAAGGAAATCGTGAATTTGCCAAATATGATAGAAAGAAGTCATTAGAACAGGAGCTTATTTTTATGTAATCCTTCTTTTCAAATTCAATTAGTTCTTTTGTTTGCCATTTCTTAAATTTGTTATTTATCAGGGGAAGCCTCCAGATTGGCAAGACTTTGTCGGAATCATAACCTTGCTCCTGATCAACTCTACAATCAGTTTCATAGAGGAAAATAATGCCGGTAATGCCGCTGCGGCCCTCATGGCCCGGCTTGCTCCCAAAGCCAAGGTTTCTGAATTTTTGGAACTCCATTCACTTCTCTCTTTAGAGCAAATGGGTCTGTGGTTATAACTTTTTATATTCCGTGCTTATGCAAAAACCTGTAGGTATTGAGGGACGGCCGGTGGAGTGAGGAGGAAGCAGCTGTTCTTGTCCCTGGTGATATTATCAGCATCAAGCTTGGGGATATTGTCCCTGCTGATGCCCGGCTCCTTGATGGTGATCCATTGAAAATTGATCAGGTTCTTACTATCATGTCCTTTGGTCTACCATTTGACTTTAGTATCTTTGTTTCTCTTAGCTGACTGTTTCTGTTTCCTTGGACATCTTTTCCATGTATCCTTGTACTCTCTGCATGTAGTCTGCCCTTACTGGAGAGTCTCTTCCTGTAACAAAAGGTCCTGGTGATGGTGTGTATTCTGGTTCCACCTGTAAGCAGGGAGAGATTGAGGCTATTGTGATTGCAACAGGTGTCCACACCTTCTTCGGCAAGGCAGCACATCTTGTGGACTCCACGAATCAAGTTGGTCACTTTCAAAAGGCAAGTTGGAATTCCATGAGCTCTTGCTGCTTATGGGCTTCACTGGTTTCTTCTAATATCTAATATAGCTGGGATTGAGTTGTTGCCTTTTGTTTTTTTAATAGGTTTTGACGGCTATCGGTAACTTCTGTATCTGTTCAATTGCGGTTGGAATGTTTGTAGAGATTATAGTCATGTATCCCATCCAGCACCGAGCCTATCGCCCTGGAATTGACAACCTCCTTGTTCTTCTCATTGGTGGAATTCCCATAGCGATGCCCACTGTTTTATCTGTAACGATGGCAATCGGATCTCATCGCTTGTCTCAGCAGGTTGGGTTGATTTAATACTAGAGATAGAAATTGTTTGTTTAGAATCATTCTGTGCAGAGGTCATGCTATTGAAAAATAATATGAGATTACAAATTCCAAATTTGAAGGATACCCATGATCGTGTGAGCTTCTCAGATTCTTATAATTTTGTTCCTTTAGTAATCAGAAATGATAAGTTGTTAATGATACAGGGGGCTATAACAAAGCGGATGACAGCAATTGAAGAGATGGCTGGCATGGATGTCCTTTGCAGTGACAAAACAGGAACCCTTACTCTAAACAAGTTAACTGTAGACAAGAACCTTGTGGAGGTAGGTTTTCCCTCTTCCACTTAACTTGAGAAGTGCTCATTAGGGACTAAACAGAATCTCTCATTCTCTGCCTTCAAGGTTCATACTAAAAACTTTCATGCTGGCCTGCATTTTCAGGTTTTTGTAAAGGGCATAAGCCAAGATACTGTTATTCTTATGGCTGCTAGGGCTTCGAGAGTTGAGAATCAAGATGCAATTGATACTGCTATTGTTGGAATGCTTGCTGACCCAAAAGAGGTAAAATCAATTAGCATATTTATATTATTGGCTGCACAGGTCAAAGAGTTCTTTAAAAAGTGATAAATTCTCTTACTGTCATACTTATTGTTTATGAAAGGCTCGTGCGGGTATTCAAGAGGTACATTTCCTGCCGTTTAACCCAACTGATAAAAGGACTGCCCTAACATACATCGATTCAGATGGAAAATGGCATCGTGTCAGCAAAGGTGCCCCAGAACAGGTAATTCCTGAGTGAGTTTATGATTTCTTGTTTGTTGTATTATTTTAGTATATAAGTAATCTATCTTTTCAACTGTAATTTTTCTGCAGATTCTGAATCTTGCGCATAATAAATCAGAGATAGAGCGCAGGGTCCATACTGTTATTGACAAGTTTGCAGAGCGTGGACTTCGATCACTTGCTGTAGCATATCAGGTATGCGCCCCGTTAACATATTTATCTTTATGCAAGCCACTTCCTGAACCAAAAAAAAATTCTAGTGTTTTTGACACGTCTGGACACTACATGTGTGTCCATGCATTTTTGACATGTTTAACGTCTAAATATTTTCTATTACACATCTGTGTGAGATAAAGTACTTGCCTCCTTTTGATAAAGTTAATTTCATAGATCATCTTACTAAAATTCTATTATTTCGTATTTAAATGAATCCAATCATTTTACTAAAATTCTATTACTTCGTATTTGAATAAATCCAATACGCATGTGTATATGAGTCAAACATACATATTTAGCTATATATGTGGATTTTGACAATTTCCATGTCCAAAGTCCAGTTCATGTTGGTTCGACAAATTTTAGAGTTTCTTCTGCATCAAACACATGTAAATTTTTGTTGGATATAACTTTATTTGTCATATTTGGGTGTGTTTATCTGTGCTTATTCAGGAAGTCCCCGAACGCCGAAAAGACAGTGCAGGAGCTCCATGGCAGTTTATTGGTCTTATGCCACTGTTTGATCCTCCAAGGCATGATAGTGCAGAAACGATTCGCCGGGCACTTAACCTTGGTGTTAATGTCAAAATGATCACAGGTAATTTGTTTTAATTGTAAACTCTTTAACCTGTCATTGAGGGTAACATTTAAAGAGAAATTTTCTACATGATTTACAATGGAAGATTAAAGGATCCAATTTGCAGTTATATCGCTTTCAAGAATCTGACATACTAACAAGTGGTACTTGCATATCTGCCCAAATTTCTAGAAATATAGAAGACCATCAATTGCTTTTTCACAGGGAAGTTCAGATGTTTTGGATGTTTGGACTGTTCCAGCTAGGAAAAATTCTTTCATCAGAAAACGATAGAAAACCCCTAAAATGATTTTTCAAACTGCAGCAACTACAATGATTGACAAATTGCAGGATATAACATTTTTAGTTGTACAACAGGCAGATTCTAATTTTTATTCTAGATTGGATCTTGATAAATGATGTTTCATGATAATTATTTATTGAACGTGCAGCATGATAAGGCAAAAGTAAACAATTATGAGTGCATTTATGCTTTGAAGTGGTGAAAAATGCTTTTGACCTTCTCGCGTTGGTTCTTTTACTGTGAAAGATAAATGTTTACAAGTATGTTAATATGTGCTGATATAGATAAATGATGTTTAAGGTTGGAGTTTGATATGCCGGATGCAACATTCATCTGACTTCATAGTTTCAGGAATTAACGTACCCCTGAAGATGCTGCGTTACCTTGTTTGGTATAATGTTGATGTTCCAAACTGTATAATTTTGTCATGTTTGGTGTGTTAAAAAAAGATCCGCAGCATACCTGCATGATATAGGTGTGAACAGTTGGGGTAGGATTCCCAAAACACATAATTTTTTGTCCAAAAGAATATAAGAGCGTACATGAAGATGGATGGTGTGCATCTCATCTATTTGGGTGTTCCGCCAAATGGTTTTGAGGGTTTGGCATGGAAGTTGCCTACAACTGTTGTGTGTGTATGTGTGTATCCCCTAATATGATGCTGCCACAGGCCCACATCTCCATGTTTACGTTTTAATGAGTTGACATGGCAGTATCATGTCCATGCCTCGTATTCATGTTGCGTTAATTCCTTTTTAGATAACTAGGTGGTATAGAAGTCATTCTACTTTTCATTTTGCACTTTTGTCACTTTATTTTGATTGTGTTTTCCTTGACCCCAAATGATTTATAGTTATGTTTTAGTTTCTGAATCTTTTCATCTTGTTATTGGATTGTTATTTCTGCACTGAAGAGGTTTGGTCTTTAAGAAAGCAAAAGTAGGTAGAAATAGATCAAAAGTAGGCATAAGTAGGTTTGAACAAATATCAAAATTTTAAATAGTTAGGTACAAGTAGGTAACAATTGCATACAAGTTAGAGGCCCTTTCTGTTGTACAGGATGATGACATACACAGATTTTAATTCAAAGCAAAATTATTTAAACATCTTCTGGAACATTATATAGTTGGGTTGAAATGAATCCTACGTGTTAAATAAAGATGTTAATTTAAATGCAAGTGTTATATTTTATATATTATTACCAACTTTATACATGATGAGGTCATTCAAATTTAGATAAGTGGAATGCAATTTGCTGGAGGTTCCATGTAGTTACATGGTAGTGGATATTGTTTACTCTGGCATTTTTGATTACCTTTTCCTGGTTCTGTTTTTTTCTGCTGCACCGAGCCAAATCAGTTTTTTATTCTCTCCATATTTGAACCAAATGCCTCGTGATGATTATAAAAAGCACAATCTAAAACCTCATAATAGTTTTAGCCAAGACTTTGTATGACTTCCTACTTTGAGACTCATTCTCTCTTAAATCCCTATATGAATCCTGAACTGTGCAGACACCTTTTTTTTTTTCCTTAAATCCAATACCATTCTTATCTTAACGTAGGCAATTATTTCATCAAGTCTTATAGCTGATTGTTTTTTAATAAAATAAATTTGAATAAAATTATTGTTGCTTTAACAAGCAACTAGGGAATGAGTTTGCCCATGGTGAGGGAGGGACCAAAAGAGCTACTAGTGGTGGATTAAGGGAGTACTGGATTTGAATTTCAAAATTTAAACAGTATCCTAAAATTCAACTAAGCTTGTTATATGAGATTAACTTTTTCAAGATGGTGGGTTTCTTGGATAAAAGATTAGTTCATAGTGAGATGAAATGGATTAGCTGATGACTACGATCTAAATCGTACACTCTCAAGTGTAAGAGATCGACAAGTGGTATAAAGATAGTAACCCAAGATCGTTCTTTTGATATCATTTTGATTATTGTGTTGACACTAAAAAAAATAAATTATGGAACTAACGAAAATAAAGATTGGATTTTTATTAACTAAAACTAAATTTAAAGAGGATTTAAATTTACTTGAAATAAAATTGTGCGTCTGATGGATTAACTCCCTCGTAAAATAATTTACTGGATGTATTTATGTATATATAGTTTTTTAATATCTCAGTTGCATAGATCATGTGCTTTTCTTACAATCGGAAAGTATATCATTGAAGCACAAAATCTAACAAAGTTGCAAATTTGATACTTTGAATAATTTCTCCCAATTAATCATATATGAATTTTGAGTTTATCTAAGTATGTAATATGAATAACAAAAATAAAAGTTCAAAGTCTAATCATACACCGTGCCTAAAGAGTATACGGTATATCAAAAACTAAGTAACGAATATATTGTAAAAAAATAAAACATCAAAAACTCAAGATCATCGCTTATTCCTTTCAAAGATAATAGAGAATCAAAGATATCAACTTTAGATAATTCAACTAAAAATAATAAGCATAAAAATCACATACCAGTAAATTATCTAGGGTTTGTTATCCCATCTGGACCAACGCAAGAATTTAGCCATTCATACTCATTATAACCATGAATAAAGAGATTTTCTTTTATTGACATCTATGAAAGAGTATAACAACTAAAATCTTGAATCTCTAAACTACTATCTTTTCTCTCACAATTACTTTGGGTAATTTATACTCTTTTACAAAAACCTCAGCAAAAATGTTATTTACAAGGAAACTTTATTTTTCTCTTAAAAATCTCAAAAACTCAAACTGCAAACGAAACCTTGGACAGTCATTCTTGGGTTTGAATTACAGTCGACGGCGGTCAATAGCCAACAGAGAAACGTCGACTACGAGATCTGTAAAATCACAATTCTGAGCTTCGATTTTTCAATTTTTTACATATAAAACCTTTCAAAAATACTAGAAAAATATCATAGTGGAGAATTTGATAAATAAAAATGATTTTTCACTAATTTATTGTATTAATCAACAAATTGGATTGTGCGTGCATAAAGAAAACTAAAATAATTATACTTTTCAAGCGTAATCAGCTGAGAATCTTGAGACTAACGTCTTTGGAAATATATTTAATGGTTTGTTGAGATAATGGATTTATAGAGATTTAGAGTGTGTTTGGTTAATAGTTGGTATTTGGGATTTGTAGTTGGTATTTTAAATGAGAGGCAAATTTTGAATTTTGGTGGGAAATTTTAATTCTCATGCAAAATTTCAAATTTGGTTCAATTACAACCACTCATTTGCATGGGAATTAGGAATTCCCACTGGTATTCAAAATTTTCTCTTTTTGGGTACCAACTACAAATCTCAAATACCAACTACCATCAACCAAGTACTCTTAGATGATCTATTGAAATACTAGATGGCTTATTGCAGCAGATATAAGTTGGGACTATTGAGATCTGAGATTTGATTGAGATATAAGATGTGAGATAGATAACAAACCCGATGCATGCCCTTACAACTTTCTCTGCATCTAACAAAATCAGTAACATTGTATGAACATTAGAAAATGAAGATTGATCTGATGTTTGTGTCTACACATTACGTCTTCAAAGTATGATTAGTCTTGGTATTGTCATCCGTGCTGGGAAAACTTAGAGTTGATGTGGCCTTTTCAATCAACTTGAACTTAAGGTTTTCTATACAGTAAATCGAGGTGTGTGGGCTTTATGGTACCCTGCCCCAGGCTTTTTGTATTCGATTAATGTGTCTCAACTCTCCTTGCAATCTGTGGATTTGGATCCTCTTCAAAACAAAACGGTGAGGACCATTCTCAGCGCATCTGGCCATATACTAAAGTAGTGGATGGTTATGATAGATCCTAAACTAAAACACAATACTCCCGTAATTTATACCATCATGTACTTAAAAAATATTTTAACCGCCCACAGATTTAGTGGGCAGCAGAAATTGTGTTGTCACCATCTTGCAGTGACAAGAGGATCCAGATCCGTGATTTGTGATGCTTGAGACTTGTGCACGGTTATCAAAACTTTCATTCAGTTATTAGATCAACAAGCGGCAACTCCCCCCAACAATGCATGATAATCCCGCATGAGGATTGAGGTGTATGGGTCAGTTCTTTCAGAAAAAAAGTGGTCATGTTATGCCCTTGCACCCTGACCTTTAGAATCTGGATAATGCTTCTCATTTATTAAATGATGCATGATAAGACAAAAGTTGACCATTATGAGGGCATTTATGCTTAAAAAAGTTTTTAACTCCTCTCCTCGGTTCAATTAGTGCAATGATAAAGGTTTGTAGTATGTGAATATCTACTGATATGAATAAATGATGTTTAAGGTTAGCATTTGTTATGTTACATTCCCGTCTAGCAATACAACTACAGGAATCAAATTCTCAGCATCCCAGATGGCTGGGGTTGCTGCAATGCAATATTTGGTATAATTGACATGTTCCAAACAGTATAATTTTTCCATTTTTGGTGTGTTAAAATGATCTCAGCATTCCCACGTGATACAGTTAAAGAAGTGGAGGTAGGAACCCCAAAAACACATGGTTTTTTGTCCAAAAGCATCTAAGAAGGTGTACATGAGGATGGGTTGTGTGAATCATCTATTTGGATGTTCGACCCAATGTTTTTAAGGAGTTGGATGGCAACTTCCTGCACTTGCTTGTATGTGTGTCCTAATGTGATGTGTCATGTTCTCATATCCCATGTCCTTTTTCATGGAGTTCACATGTCAGTATTGTTTCCACATCCCATATTCATGTTGTGTCTACTATTAGCTAAGTAGGGCCTACAGAAGTCATTATATATATATATATATATATATATATATATATATATAGTGCTTTATTTTGTTTGACTAATTGAATACCCTGCAAGTGTGTCCTCAACGCACTTGAGAATTGTCACAGGGTTGGTGTCGCTTGCCCTCTTCTATCACCTCCATGACCAAAATTTAGCTAATGCAGTTACTTCCTCCTGTTTGGGCTATTTGAGCCCTCTTTTTGTCCTGAGCCTTGACATCAAGTTCATTTCCATTTTGGTGAACTGTCTGCTTTTGAATAAATTCATCATCCAGCCAAGTTTTTAGATGCGACTTGATAAGCAAATCTTTTAGCCTCCCCCGACAAAGGGTTCCTCAGGTCCTGACTGTATCACATTCTGCATATCATCATGCTTCTTAGATCATCTCTTTCCCAAATCTTCTGATAAAATCCCAAATTGATTCACCTCAATCCAGTGTTTTAAATATCGGATACCGGTCTCGTACCGGTCAGTCAAATTATATACCGGTTACCGGATACCGGGCGGGATATCGGGATATGACCCTAAATACCGGAGTGTCATATCAGCGTCATACCAGTTAAAGAATAATCATATAATTGGTTATATAGAACATAATAAAATATATAAAATAAGTTTATAGTACTTACATTGGCTTATTTACATTCAACTTACGAATTTGCAGATACCGTTTAGAACGTTCGCATATGTACAGAGCGACATACAATCATAAAATTAAGAAAAATAAGTTTTCAAGAGAAAAGAAAAGTGTTTCTACAGTACATAAGTGATATAATTTATAAAATTACAACATTGTCCTTTAAATGAGTTTATTTGAAACATACTGGAAACTTTAAATATCAATATTTACAACATATTTTCTTAATTCTACTGATCAGGTCTGCCTAAACTCTAGTTATTGACGTAGATGGAATCTCATGAAAAGTGAATCTAGCATGAAACAAAATCAGGGAATACATAATTACATATAAATAATAATACTCAAAATTCACACAAAATCATTCCTTGAATCACTGATTCAGTGTGAATCAGTGACTTGAATCACTGATTCACACTGAATCAGTGATTTGGTTCACTGATTCACACTGAATCAGTGAACCGAATCACTGATTCAGTGTGAATCAGTGATTCAAGGAATCACTGTAGACTACCCCTACCCGCAGGTTCACTGTTCAGCCCTCCCAATTTAACAATTCCCCTCAAATTACACAAAAAAAAAATCCAACATAAATCGCAATCAATTAAACATAAATAGCACAATTATAAAAGAAATTGAAGAAATTTATAATTCTAAATCAAATTTAAATTAAGAAAACAAACTGCACTTACCTGGCCGGCGGCGACTGCTCCACTGGCGAACGGCGAGCACCCTTCGAAAACTCCCAGAGCTATGGAGAGCGGAGAAGAAAGATAGAGGGAACACGAAAGAGATTTATAGATGGATTGGGAAATTAGGGTTCGGCCGTTCGGCTCGATCGGTCGACGATCGAGGAGAGAGAACGAGAGAGAGAGCCAGAGAGTGGAAGAAAATGAATCGGAGAGAGATTTATGGCGGATTTGGGGAAATTTGGGGTTAGGGTTAGGGTTTTGGTCGCGGGAGGGAGCCTCGGATCGCCGGGAGAGAAAGAGAGAGAGAGAGTACGTGAAAAAATAGATTTTTTCTCTCCTCCCGACCCGTTTTATATCTTAACGGGTCGGATCTGAACGGGTTATTGGGTTTAAACCATAACCAAAATCCAATAACCGATATTATTAAATACCGACCGGTATTATACATATCGATACCGGCCGATATATCGCCACGTGTCCGATATATCGGCCCATACCGGTCCAAAACGATATACGGTAAAAAAATGCCCATATCGTCTCGTTTTTTCAATTTTAACGATATATCGGCCGATATACCGGTATATCGGCCGATATTTAAAACACTGCCTCAATCCCCCATCAAAACAGTTAATAGCTTTTATCCTTGCCGTGGATGTAGAAAAATTCTGGTGAAGAGGGAGGCTCGTTTGTTACAGCTAGCAGTATTCTTATGCAACTCTTACCATGATCAAATAGACCTTTAAGAGGGGAAACTCAATATTTAGTTTTAGCTATTTAGCACAAGGCAGCTTCCTTCTTCCTGAAATAGCTAGTGAAGCGGACAAGAGGGCTCATTTAGTTTCTTCTATGCCATTTCTTCTCATTTGAATGTTGGGATTTTCTTTTATTTACAATTATTGTGGAACTTTTACCATAGACTTTATTCTATATAAACGTTTTAGATATAGATTTACATTTTGGGATAACTTTTAAAACCATTAAGGAATTTTTTATCTTTAGCTGGTGTCCTTTTAGTTATTTTTTGGAGGCTTATACTTCTTTCTTCAGTTGGTATATATATATATGTATATGTTTATGTATATGTATATGCATGTGTATGTGTATGTGTATGTATATATATGTATGTATATGTATATATATGTATGTATATGTATGTATATATATATTTGTGATTCTAATTTTCTATTTTTTTTCTTACTACTACTTATATTCTATTTTTAAAGTCACCGTGTATTATAGAATGGAAATTCCTATAGCTGGTAGACACAATTAAGTTGGCAAAAGTAACATTGTGATGTGGTGTAGAGGATGATTTGGACCAGAGGATCTATTAAAGCCTTTGATATGGAACTTCAACTGTTAAGAGCCAAGCTGTTTCATAGAACTAGCTAGAGTACTTTAGTTCGAGCTCCGGATTAACTGTGGGAGTGGCATCACCTGTCTTCTTTGCTTGGAAACATTGAAATTTTAGGTTTTTCTGATATCCTAAGTAAGACCTTTTCGGTTTTAATTGTATAGTAGACTTAATCATAGGCTAGGGATCTTTAATGTTACTGCATGGCATATTGCAGTTTTTTCAATATGATGACGAAAAGTGTCTCATGTAATATTAGATTAAGAATGATAAGGGGTGAGCTGTAAGAAATCTAGAAGTTCAAGTATTTCTAGGTACTTTTGTAACACACCTTATTTTGAATAATGATACTGTTTGTTGTCATCTATATTGCATTAACTTTTTACTTCCTTCAATTTGTACAAGTTTGACTGTGTGAGTGTTTTTCACGTGATTAGGTGATCAACTCGCTATAGGAAAGGAAACAGGCCGCCGTTTAGGAATGGGTACAAATATGTATCCGGCATCAGCTTTGTTGGGTCAGACAAAGGATGAATCCATTGCAGCTTTGCCTATTGATGAATTGATAGAGAAGGCTGATGGCTTTGCTGGGGTTTTTCCAGGTATTGCTCTTACCTTCTTTTTTGTCTCCTTAACACCTTCTTTGCTTACCTTCATTTTTTTCTCCTAAACACCTGCTACTTTGCTTACCTTCATTTTTTTCTCCTTAACACCTACCACTTTGCTAACCTTCATTTTTTTCTCCTTAACACCTACCACTTCGCTTTCTTTTTTGCCTTTATGGTCTCTGATTCCTTCTTTTATATAATAATTTTCAGAGCACAAATATGAGATTGTTAAACGGTTGCAAGCACGGAAGCATATCTGTGGTATGACTGGTGATGGTGTTAATGATGCTCCTGCCCTGAAGAAGGCAGATATTGGGATAGCAGTCGCAGATGCTACTGATGCTGCTCGTAGTGCTTCTGATATTGTTCTTACTGAACCCGGTTTGAGTGTAATAATAAGTGCTGTTCTAACCAGCCGCGCAATTTTCCAGAGGATGAAAAACTATACGGTAACTATTCTATCTTTATAATTAAATATTCCTCTTATATGAAATTACTAAAATGGTTTCTATTTTGCAGATCTATGCAGTTTCCATTACCATTCGTATAGTGGTATGTTCTGTTCTTATGATCATGGTTCATTTTGTGGTTTTGTTAAGCTGTCGATATTTGATGTTTAAGCCTTTTATTGGTATCTGCAATTATGTCATCCATTATAACAAATATAATTAGTTACTTTTCATGAGTTTCAGTGATGACATTTGAAGAATATAAATATTTGCTTGGGACTTATGCTATATGTTAACAAGTATTTTTAATATTTCCTGTTGCCTGCAAGAGTATTGCAGCAGGTGACTTTTTCATTTTCATCTTTCTCATAGAACATGTTTCAATTCACAGCTAGGATTCATGCTTCTGGCACTCATATGGAAGTTTGACTTTCCACCCTTCATGGTCCTCATCATTGCTATCCTCAATGATGGTAATATAGCATTTTATTAAATTTGTATCAACTGATATCACATTGCTCGCTGTATGTTCTTTACTGTTAGTCTGCTCATGATTCTTAACTATGTTTTCCAACATGAACTTTCATCTGCTTTAAATTATCTTGACATGTTAGGTACAATCATGACAATATCAAAGGACAGGGTGAAGCCATCTCCTTTACCTGACAGCTGGAAGCTTTCAGAGATTTTTGCTACTGGGGTCATTCTTGGTGGTTATTTAGCCATGATGACCGTGATTTTCTTTTGGGCGGCATATAAAACTAACTTCTTCCCGGTATGTGCTTCTGGACTCAGAATCTGGATCATGTCTACAAAATTTTGTTTTTTTAATTTTTTTTTAATCTAACTGCTGCAAGCGAGTCGGTACCGTTGATTGTTATTTTAGTATTAAAATAATATGCATTGATGTAAGTTACAAACTGTTTCTGAGGGTTAACTTTTCTTGTTTGCTGCATTAATATTATGTCCTTCTAAACCTTGTCATCAGCGAGTGTTCAAGGTGGAAAGCCTGGAGAAAACAGCTCAAGATGACTTTCAGAAGCTTGCCTCTGCTGTTTATTTACAAGTGAGCACCATTAGTCAAGCTCTTATCTTTGTGACAAGATCTCGTAGTTGGTCTTTTGTTGAGCGCCCTGGTCTCTTGCTCGTCGCAGCTTTCTTTATTGCTCAACTGGTGAGTTCTCTACTTTTCTTTATGGTGATAATGCTCCATACTTTGTCTACTTAATGGATGCTTTGTAAGTTCTTGCTATAGCTTCGTGCTAGAGCTTCCCTAAAAACTCCGCTGTTATGTCACTATTTCTGTAGGTTGCTACCTTGATAGCTGTATATGCAGACTGGGGATTTGCTGCAATCAAGGGGATTGGATGGGGATGGGCTGGCGTCATTTGGCTTTACAATCTGATCTTTTACTTCCCACTTGATGTCATCAAATTCTTAATCCGTTATGCTCTTAGTGGGAGGGCATGGGATCTCGTCATTGAACAAAGAGTAATATGTCTCAATTCGCCAGATTCCTTATAGTCTTTTGTTGGTTCATTACTTAACAGTAGGAATTTCGTTTTCTCAATGCCTCAGATTGCCTTCACAAGGCAGAAGGATTTTGGGAAGGAAGCAAGGGAGCTCAAGTGGGCGCATGCTCAGAGAACACTTCATGGGCTGCAACCACCTGATACCAAGATGTTTAGTGACAGAACCAACTTCACCGATCTCAACCAGATGGCTGAAGAGGCCAAAAGACGTGCTGAGATTGCAAGGTGAGACGTCCGGTCATTTAGTCCTAATGGAAGAAAAATGAAGCTGCTAAATTGATCATTGATCTTATTAAAAAAATCTAATGGACTTCTGCTTTGAAATTTCAAAAATACTAGGCAATTCTTACGGATTTTGGTTTTTTTTTTTTTTCTTTTCTTTTTTAATTGCTATTATTGCACGTGCAGGCTCAGAGAACTTCACACGCTCAAGGGCCATGTGGAATCTGTTGTAAGGCTCAAGGGTTTGGATATTGACACGATTCAGCAAGCATACACTGTCTAGTTTACATGGTTGCGGATCTTGCGGACACCAGTGGGAAGCATGTTGGAAACATCTCTATGGAAACATGGCATATTGAGGCTACTAGTGCATAGTGCTGTCAATGAATTTTATTCGAGTGTGTCCCCTCACCTTCTAAAAAGTTTATTTTTCAAACCTGATGAACCATGATCCTTAATATTCTAGCTTTCATGTAGAAAAAAAACTTGTGAACTTTCTACTTGTGCGACTGAGAGTCGAGCTGAGTATGCGGGTTTCAAGCCCAAATGTGATTTCTCTATTTTCTTTTGTTTTTTCATAGAACTTGTTCTCTGATGGAAATATAGTAGGGAATGAAGAGGTCTTGTGCAGCTTGTATTTGCGTAGTTTCACATATATGCATGCAGAACTTGGGTTTTCGCTTAGATGTGGTGATGGTACTAGATGTATTTATAAGTTTAATTTTTGTCCGTCATATATAAAATTTTGAATTAGAAATAAATTTTTTTTTAATTTAAAAATTATAATTTTTTTTTTTTAATTTAAAAATTTGTATTTGAAGGATTAAAATTTGGTCTGTTAAGACAGTTTCATTACCAACCTAATGTTATTGTGGTGTTTTATTACTATAGTCGGGGTAACAGTTTTTTTTTTTTTTTTCCCTCCTATTACCCTGTGCATGTTTCTGATAATGTGACAACCATTGGGAGTGACTCGTACTGGCAGTAGCAGGAGTAAATGCGGATCTGTTTCATTTCATTAAGTTTGTTAGTTGTCCATTCCAGCTGTACAGAGCTGTACTGATCTGCGTGAGCCAGTGACATGGTTTCGTTTCCTCTTTTGCTACTGATAATTGAGCGATCGTGTTTGCACAAGAAAATTTTGAGCGTCCAGTGGCAGGCCGACCGTGCTCATTGCTTGCACATGGAAAACTTAACGCGTCCAGTGGTGGGCTAAGTTGCAGAAAGATACCACAAAGTTTCACTGAAGTTTCACCGACTTTGCACCGAAATACCCTATGGTTTCTTCAGCATCTGTAATTAACTAAAAATTATTTTGATGCAGTTAAGTACGTTAACGGAAATTCTAAATATATTCACCAATTTTTTAAGTATCACTACTTTTTAACTATATTTTTATTAAATTTAAAAATCTAAATATAAGCCACTATAAATCGGGACGGGGAACGAGTCTTTTTTTATTTATTTTTGTATTTATCTTATGTATCAATCTTCTTTTTTTATTTCTTTTCTCTTCTTTTTTTAAGCTAAGTTTTACCAAATCTCAATTATGTTGATGAGTATTAAGATAAAAATACTTAGTGTAGGCTAAATTTGTTTTCTTCGTAAGTTATTTCTATATCGTTTTCTTCTTTTCTTCTCCCCCAGTTATTTTTATTTTTTTTATTTTTTTTATTTTTTCCTCTTCTTTCTCTCTTGTTGTCTCTAACTGATTACATTTCTATCTCCTCCCTAGTTGTCTCTTTCTTCGTAGGGTCTCATCTCTCATACACAGTTGTCCTCTGCAGTTGTTCAACTGTACTTGCCCCTCTCAAAAGTCTCTCTTAAATGTAACGGCACTTTTCTATTATTGTATTTAATTCAGTTCTAAAATAATAATAATAATAATAAATTAAATTAAATTAAAATAAATTAAAATCTGGAAAATAAATAAATAAATAAAGAGGGGGGTTTGTTTTCTATTATGATAAGGATATAAAAGTGGTTGAGATCAAAACAAATTCATAGATTATCTTTATCCAAAAATTTATTATTTAAATCTCAACCAAACAAGATTATATCTCAACAACAAAATTATATCTCAACCAAACAAGATTATATCTCAACAACAAGATTATATCTCAACCAACAAGATTATATCTCAACAAAAATAAAATAAGGTCCTTTGCTGTGCTCTGGAACGCAGAAAATTTCAGAACGTACGGGAAGGAGAGAGAAAGGAAGTAAGGAAAGGAAAAGGGAGAAAAGAAGAGATTCGGCTAAGGTGAGTCTTTTACTCACTTAACATGCTACATTTATTTTTATACTTTCTGTTTTATTTAATTAAAGCTTAATCTTGGATAGAAAATCCTTAGCACTAATGTTTTATACACAACGAATTGCAGTGTGCAGTAGCTTAGTTTCCCTTATAATATTTAAAAATAGGAGTTGTGTTATATATATATATATTATACCCAATATTCATCTCAGTTTGGCCAAACATGTTGAAACAAAATTTTCTCACTGCAAGATAGTATTGAGGGGATGCTTTCATTGTCAATTTCACTGCCTTTCATTTTTCCTTATAAATTGATTTCCTACTTCCATTCTTTGGTTTAACAACTAGTTGCTGATAGGTTTTTCTCAGGATTCCTTTGCTTGTTTTTTTTTTAGTTTAGATTCGTGTAACTTTGACATTCGTGTAGCTAACTTAGGTACTAGTATTCAGTTGTTGGAATCTTTTTGAAAACCTTAGCCTAATTCAAAGAGAATCTAAACTAAGCCTAGTTGTAATTGTGTTGGTAATCCTCTTAAGATTGTGATGTTATTTTAGTTGGGGATATTGCACATTACGTGTTTGTTTAATTGTCCCAATGAAACTTCAGTTTTAATCATTCTAATAACTGACTGCAGTCATTCATGGGTATTGGGTATATGAATAAATTCAGTTTTTGTGAATAATTTCATTAGGTTTAAAATTTTTAATGTTTGGGAAAAATGTTCTAGAAAATTTTACTGTACCTTCATATGTTTTTTTTTTTTGTTTCACCAATGTCAACTTGTCTTGATCTTTCAAAAGTGGTTTCAGTAAGATACAGTTTAGAGCTGTAAATGTTTGGATTTGGTCTACATCTATTTAAGATTTTTTTTTTTTTCGCGCTGAATATTTGGATCTGGGTAAGATTGTTCTCCTAAAGATGGCTATGATGAGTTGCCTTGAAGTACCTAATTAATGGTTTCAGGTTCTTGGCTTCTTCTGTTTCTGCTTCCGTTTCCGCATCTGCTTCTACTTCTTCTTCTTCTTTTCCTGCTTCTGCTTCTTCTTCTTTTTTTCCTGCTTTTGCTTCTTCTTCTTTTCCTACTTTTGCTTCTTCTTCTTCTTTTCTGCTCCTGCTTCTACTTCTTCTTTTCTGCTCCTGCTTCTGCTTCTTCTTTTCCTGCTTCTGCTACTTCTTCTTCTGCTGCTGCTGCTTCTTTTCCTCCTTTATCTGTTTGGTTGCACTGACATTTCGACTTTGGAGAAATTCTAAATGCGCAATCGAAAATTCATGTAATTGTACAACCCATGCAATTGAAGATAACATAATTGTAAACCACCAAACTATGCAGCCAAACTAAAACAGCAGTAAATTACCAAAATATCAGGAAATTATCAAGAACTATGCAGCCAAACTATGCCAGCAAATGGAACCTCAAAATTACCAAAATAGAATCTCAAAATTTTCTTATTAAATAATCAAGAACTATGCAGCCAAACTATGCTAGCAAATGGAACCATGTATGGTACCCAACCCGAACCACCCGCAACCCTAACTTGAGTATGTTAGTAAAGGAAGAAGAAGGCTCAGATATGTGCGCAATTTAATAAGGAAACTAGTTGATTTCTTCTTCTTTTTCCTGTTTCTTTTCCTCCTTTTCGACTTCTGCTTTTTCTGCTACTGCTGCTTCTCTTTCTCCTTCTCTGTTTGGTTGCAATGACAGGATAATTTTGGGAAAAATCTGAATGCACAAATATTTCACTAGTGAGCACATTTCCCCTATGTTGTAAATCACTTTACTAAATAGTATGAGGTGCACATGTAGAACTACCTGCAGGATAACTTTGAGAAATTCTAAATGCGCACATATTTTACTAGGGAGCACCCTTTCCCCTATATTGTAAATCACCTTACTATATAGTATGTGGTGCGCATTTAGAATTACCCACAACTTGGAGGCCTATGATGCCTGGTTTGGGAGAAATTCTATTTGGACATGCCAATGTATGCTTGAGGCGCACGTTGGAAACTTTGCTAAGTGAGCCCTTTTGAAATAGAATAATCTTTTTAAACTACCCAAGACTCGGGTCTCTCTGATTGGAACCTTATGCCAGAACTAAGCCCTATTCTTAGTAAGCAGCCATTGCACCTATTCACAAGCATTTGAACTAATTCTACATTTGAAGATAATTACGGATGGTTTAAAATTTATTTTCATAGTGACCTACTTCTAAATTGAATATTTCATACTCTAACAAAAGGAAGAGGAAAATGAATATTGAAAATAAAATCTGAAAAGACACCGAAAATTATGGAATTGGTGATAGATCATTAACTATTGCATTATACATTATTCTTTACTGTTACTATTGTTGCCACAGAATACTAAAATTTAATGATGATCACCAATCCATTAAATTAAATTGAATAACTTATACTGGAATCGTCATACACTGGGATTTGGGAAAAATTTAGGTTCATATGAATTAGATGGCTGGACGTAACTGTGCCACTGTTTCCCATTTTGGGAGGATCGGGATAGACTCCGATCAAAATTACTGTTCCGTTTTTTCGAGGGTAGACGGGGATGCGTTCTGACCAGCTATACTCATATTTTTTCTGAATTTTCAGATACCATAATTAAAAGATATCAACTAAAAATAATAATAATAACTTCTACCCTTATTTGTATGTCTGTCCATGATATTGAATTATTATTGTTATTTGTTATATTTTACTATTTAATATTAGATCGTTTTACTGACGATCCTGGTTATGCATGACCAGATGCAGATATTTATCAAGAAGTAGATTCTCCAGAAACAGAACAAGATGTGATATACTTTAAGGAACAGACAAATCTACAGGAATTATGAAAATTTTAGTTAATTACTTTCATTTTAGAAAACTGTAATAAGTGCATATAGCACTTCATTTAGTTTTATGTGAGACAGCTCTTTTATTCAGAAATAATTTATTGTAGTGACATTTTGCTGATTTTATGTAGAGGAAGTTTGTTATCACTTTGATTTGAAAAAAAAAATTATCATTTATTTATGTATGTTATTCATATTAAATTGCGTTGCAACTGTAATGTTTTGTTTTGAGGCTTGTCGAGTTGTCATTCGACACCGAATATTTCAGCTTTCCACACTACGAAAAGTGGGACGTTACAGGTGGTATTAGAGTCCAGACTTCTTTAAGTCTGTTCAAGTGATTTGAACAAACTTGAATATCATTACAGTCGGCAAATAAATAAATAAATAAATATAATAGTTTAATTTCGCTAAACTATTTAAGGTTCAATACGACTATATATCTATATATACATAAATATGATTCTTCTAAATATATCTATTTACGTTTATTTAAGTAATACTTACATTATCCCGTTTCCTCAAAAAGATGGCTCGTCAGACTAATAAAAATGGAGCAAATTCTGGCTCAACCTCGAACACCACTGAAGCCAATGAAATGTTAGGATTGCTTAGTAAGATGGTCGACGCGCAACAACAACAGGTCGAAGCCTTTCGAGCAGGAGTGATGGTGGCCTTGGATCGTGTGGCAGAACCGAGGGACCAGCATCCTGGAGGGATATCTGATTTCAGACACCTTCATCCATCTACCTTCTCAGGAATAATAGGAGCCTTGAAAGCTGAACAGTGGCTCATGCAGATGGAAGACTTATTAAGAACTGCTAGAATTCCAGATGCTGACAAAGTGAGTGTCGTCAAAATTCAATTGACGAATATAGCAAGGACTTGGTGGCAATCGGAGGAGAACAGACTATCCCAACCAATCTCATGGGATGCTTTCACAACGAGTTTCCTTACAAGGTTCTTTCCTAGAGCAGCCAAGAGGGAAATGGAGCACCAATTCATTAACTTGAGGCAGGCAGGAATGACAGTAGAAGAGTATGCATCAGAGTTTGTTCGTCTGAGTCGATTTGCGCCATACATGGTATCAGATGAGGCAGATCGTGCTCATCGCTTCCAATAGGGATTGAGAATAGATATCCAGAAGTATAGTAACCTCCAGAATAGAGACCTATACTGAAGTTATTGATGCAGCTCGAGATATAGAGCAAGTGATAAATAAGGAAAGGAGGGTTGAGTCTTCTGCACCCAAGAGATCGGCCAGTCAAATGTTAGAAGGAACTTCATCTAGGAATACTAAGAAGCGCCTGGTCATTTCTTCGCAACAGAGGGTTACTTGCACACATTGCCAGAAGCTAGGACACACTATCAAGGAGTGTCGGTAAGCTAACAACTTATGTCTAGCACGTGGATCAAGTGAACATAAGATCGGGGATTGTCCACGAAGGAGGAACATGGGGCCAACGCCTTGCCTTCCAGTATTTCAACAACAGTAGTCACAAAAGAATCAGAATGACAATCAGAATAGGAGACCACTTCCACCTTAGAATAGAGTTTATGAGCAGGCTAAGAAGAATAAGGCAGTGGACATTGGACGCCGATAGGCATATAACCTAACCGCAGATCAAACAGAGAAATCAGATGACGTGGTAGCAGGTATGATACTAGTCAATCATATACCCGCATCAGTTTTATTTGACTTAGAAGCATCACATTGCTTTATTTCTTCTAAATTTGTGACACTACATGCCATACCTTATGAGAATCTGAACTCTAGATGGAAGATAAGTACGGGTAACGGGGGGATTGTTTCTACTCAAATGTGTAGATTGTGTCCTGTAGTAATTTGTAGAAGGGAATTTTATGCTAATTTCCTAATTATTGACACTCACGAATTTGACGTGATATTGGGAATGGATTGGTTAAGTACCTTTCTGCAATTATTGATTGCCGGAGGAGAAGCGTTGTCTTCAGGATACCGAATCACCCAGAGTTCGAGTTCATTGGCGGCAACAACACCAAGGAACCTGCAGAATTTAGAGCTCGACCTACGGAGGGAGTAGTAGTCCAAATGGATGCCATACCCGCTGATATCCCAGTGGTGTCAGAGTTTTTGGACATCTTCGAGGATTTCTCAGGATTACCACCAGACAGGGCAGTGAAGTTCGCTATTGAGCTTCTTCCTGGCACTACACCGATCTCTGTAGCACCATATCGAATGGGTCCAGCAGAACTAAAAGGAGTGAAGATACAATAAGACGAGTTGTAAGCCAAATGTTTCATTAGACCAAATACTTCCCCTTGGGGTGCACCAGTACTTTTGACTGAGAAGAAAGATAGAGGTAAAAAAAAATTATGTGTTGATTATAGGGGATTAAATAGGGTCACTACCAAAAATCGATACCCACTACCGAGAATTGATGACTTGTTCGATCAGCTTAGTGGTGCTAGGGTATTTTCTAAGTTGGACCTTAAGTCTAGGTATCACTAAGTAAAAGTGTAGGAGTCGGATATTCCTAAAACAACGTTCCGAATTCGATATGGGCATTTTAAATTCTTAGCGATGTCATTCGGAATGACGAATGCACCTGCAATTTTTATAAACTTAATGAATCGGATTTTTCTTCCTTATTTGGATGAATTCGTTGTGGTGTTCATAGATGACATATTAGTGTATTCAAGGACCGAAGAGGATCACACTAAGCATTTAAGGATAGTTTGGGAGATACTAAGGAAGACATTCGAGAGCGTTTTCCACACTTATTTGAGTAAAGGTATAACTCCTCTACATCATTTGAGTTTAAAAAACTTTCGAGGACGAAATTTTTTCTTAAGGGGGGTAGAATGTAACGACCACTTTTCTATTATTGCATTTAATTCAGTTCTAAAATAATAATAATAATAATACTAATAAAATAAATTAAAATAAAATAAATTAAAATATGGAAAATAAATAAAGGGGGGGTTTGTTTTCTATTATGATAAGGATATAAAAGTGGTTGAGATCAAAACAAATTCATAGATTATCTTTATCCAAAAATTTATTATTTAAATCTCAACAAAATAAGATTATATCTCAACAACAAGATTATATCTCAACCAAATAAGATTATATCTCAACAACAAGATTATATCTCAACCAATAAGATTATATCTCAACAAAAATAAAATAAGGTCTTTTCCTCTTCTCTGGAACGCAGAAAATTTCAGAACGTACGGGAAGGAGAGAGAAAGGAAGTAAGGAAAGGAAAAGGGAGAAAAGAAGATATTCGGCTAAGGTGAGTCTTTTACTCACTTAACATGCTACATTTATTTTTATACTTTCTGTTTTATTTAATTAAAGCTTAATCTTGAATAGAAAATCCTTAGCACAAATATTTTATACACAACGAATTACAGTGTGCAGTAGCTTAGTTTCCCTTATAATATTTAAAAATAGGAGTTGTGTTATATATATATATATTATACCCAATATTCATCTCAGTTTGGCCAAACATGTGGAAACAAATTTTTCTCACTGCAAGGTAGTATTGAGGGGATGCTATCATTGTCAATTTCACTGCCTTTCATTTTTCCTTATAAATTGATTTAGTACTTCCATTCTTTGGTTTAACAACTAGTTGCTGATAGGTTTTTCTCAGGATTCCTTTGCTTGTTTTTTTTTTAGTTTAGATTCGTGTAACTTTGACATTCGTGTAGCTAATTTAGGTACTAGTATTCAGTTGTTGGAATCTTTTTGAAACCTTAGCCTAATTCAAAGAGAATCTAAACTAAGCCTAGATGTAATTGTGTTGGTAATCCTCTTAAGATTGTGATGTTATTTTAGTTGGGGATATTGCACATTACGTGTTTGTTTAATTGTCCCAATGAAACTTCAGTTTTAATCATTCTAATAACTGACTGCAGCCATTCATGGGTATTGGGTATATGAATAAATTCAGCTTTTGTGAATAATTTCATTAGGTTTAAAATTTTTAATTTTTAGGAAAAATGTTCCAGAAAATTTTACTGTACCTTCATGTGTTTTTTTTTGTTTCACCAATGTCAACTTGTCTTGATCCTTCAAAAGTGGTTTCAGTAAGATACAGTTTAGAGCTGTAAATGTGTTGGATTTGGTCTACATCTATTTAAGATTTTTTTTTTCGCGCTGAATATTTGGATCTGGGTCAGATTGTTCTCCTAAAGATGGCTTTGATGAGTTGCTTTGAAGTACCTGATTAATGGTTTCAGGTTCTTGGCTTCTTCTGTTTCTGCTTCCGTTTCCGCATCTGCTTCTGCTTCTTCTTCTTCTTTTCCTGCTTCTGCTTCTTCTTCTTTTTTTCCTGCTTTTGCTTCTTCTTCTTTTCCTGCTTCTGCTTCTTCTTCTTCTTTTCTGCTCCTGCTTCTGCTTCTTCTTCTTCTTTTCTGCTCCTACTTCAGCTTCTTCTTCTTTTCTGCTCTTGCTTCTGCTTCTTCTTCTTTTCCTGCTTCTGCTACTTCTTCTTCTTCTGTTGCTGCTTCTTTTCCTCCTTTATCTGTTTGGTTGCACTGACTTTTCGACTTTGGAGAAATTCTAAATCCGCAATCAAAAATTCATGTAATTGTACAACCCATGCAATTGAAGATAACAGAATTGTAAACCACCAAACTATGCAGCCAAACTAAAACAGCAGTAAATTACCAAAATATCAGGAAATTATCAAGAACTATGTAGCCAAACTATGCCAGCAAATGGAACCTCAAAATTACCAAAATAGAATCTCAAAATTTTCTTGTTAAATAATCAAGAACTATGCAGCCAAACTATGCCAGCAAATGGAACCATGTATGGTACCCAACCCGAACCATCCACAACCCTAACTTGAGTATGTTAGTAAAGGAAGAAGAAGGCTCAGATATGTGTGCAATTTAATACGGAAACTAGTTGATTTCTTCTTCTTTTTCCTGTTTCTTTTTCTCCTTTTCGGCTTCTGCTTTTTCTGCTACTGCTGCTTCTCTTTCTCCTTCTCTATTTGGTTGCAATGACAGGATAGTTTTGGGAAAAATCTGAATGCACACATATTTCACTAGTGAGCACATTTCCCCTATGTTGTAAATCACTTTACTAAATAGTATGAGGTGCACATGTAGAACTACCTGCAGAATAACTTTGAGAAATTCTAAATGCGCACATATTTTACTAGGGAGCACCCTTTCCCCTATATTGTAAATCACCTTACTATATAGTATGTGGTGCGCATTTAGAATTACCCACAACTTGGAGGCCTATGATGCCTGGTTTGGGAGAAATTCTATTTGCACATGCCAATGTATGCTTGAGGCGCATGTTGGAAACTTTACTAAGTGAGCCCTTTTGAAATAGAATAATCTTTTTAAACTACCCAAGACTCGGGTCTCTCTGACTGGAACCTTATGCCAGAACTAAGCCCTATTCTTAGTAAGCAGCCATTGCACTTATTCACAAGCATTTGAACTAATTCTACATTTGAAGATAATTACGGATGGTTTAAAATTTATTTTCATATGACATACTTCTAAATTGAATATTTCATGCTCTAACAAAAGGAAGAGGAAAATGAATATTGAAAATAAAATCTGAAAAGACACCGAAAATTATGGAATTGATGATAGATCATTAACTATTGCATTGTACATTATTTTTTACTGTTACTATTGTTGCCAAAGAATACTGAAATTTAATGATGATCACCAATCCATTAAACTAAATCGAATAACTTATACTAGAATCGTCATACACTGGGATTTGGAGAAAATTTAGGTTCATATGAATTAGATGGCTGGACCTAACTGTGCCACTGTTTTCCATTTTGGGAGAATCGAGATAGGCTCCGATCATTACTGTGCCACTGTTTCCCATTTTTGGAGGATCGGGATAGGCTCCGATCAAAATTACTGTTCCGTTTTTCCGGAGGTAGACGGGGATGCGTTCAGACCAGCTATATTCATATTTTTCCTGAATTTTCAAATATCATAATTAAAAGATATCAACTAAAAATAATAATAATAACTTCTATCCTTATTTGTATGTCTGTCCATGATATTGAATTATTATTGTTATTTGTTATGTTTTACAATTTAATATTAGATCGCTTTACCGACGATCCTGGTTATGCATGACCAGATGCAGATATTTATCAAGAAGTAGATCCTTTAGAAACAGAACAAGATGTGGCATACTTTAAGGAACAGGCAGATCTACAGAAATGATGAAAAATTTATTTAATAAATTTAATTTTAGAAAACTGTAATAAGTGCATATGGCACTTTATTTAGTTTTATGTGAGACAGCTCTTTTATTATGAAATAATTTATTGTAGTGACATTTTGCTGATTTTATTTAGAGGAAGTTTGTTATCACTTTGATTTGAAAAAAAAAAATTATCATTTATTTCTATATGTTATTCATATTAAATTGCGTTGTAACTGTAATGTTTTATTTTGAGGCTTGTCGAGTTGTAATTCGACTCCTAACGTTTCAGCTTTTCACACTACGAAAAGTGAGGCGTTATAGTCTTAAAAATCTAGCATCTTCTTCAAACCCATGCCCTCTTGTCTCTCTTTTAACTACTAATTTAATTTTTGAATTCATTTTATTAGTAATTATTAAGAATTATTAGGATTTGAGCTCTAATATTTAGAGTATTGAGAATTATTACAATTTAATTTGAAAGAGATTAAGAAAGAAGCATGGCTAAAGAAAGGAAAAAAAGACAAAACTGTAATGATATAAGGGAAAGAGACAAAATTGTAATGAAATAGGAGAAGATATTGTTAATAAATTTAATAATAAATTTGTAATAAAATTGAACTTTTTGATAAATACTTTGAAAATTAGGAGTTCCATTTAGAGTTTCCCATGCCTTGTAATTGTCGATTGTATGAAATTCTAAATGCATATCACTGTCGTTGTTTTAGTGTGTCCCGGTTTCTTACTGGGCATCATATAATTTAAAAGGTTAGTGTTTTTTTTTTTTTTTCCTTACTGAGTACCACCTATTTTTTCAATTTGTTATTATCTTCTCAAATAGTTTTTCTTAGTGAGCACCAATCTCTATTTCTCCTCTTCTTCTTCTCCTCGATTCCCCTCTTTCCAGATCCGTTTGAAACCTCCCCAAATCACTTAGGCTTTGATCAAAACCGCTCCCAAACGAGGCGAAATCATTATTGCCGGACTTAACCAGGCCAGCCAAGCACTTTTCAGTCAAAAAAACAAGAAAATAGCAAACTTGAAATTTTTTTGAATTTATCCTACGGCTCACTAAGGGAAAAGTGGTGCGCATTTAGAATTTCCCGTGGATTGCATATGCGAAAAGACCGAATTACCTCCCATTTAAACTGAAACAGTAACATGTTTTTCTGCTATTCATTTTTATATTTGCAACATTTAAACCCATCTGATTGACGCATAAGAAGAAAAAAAAATGATTAGAGGAAAGAATATTATTCCAGGACCTTTTTGGTTATCAATAAAGCTAAAGTTGAATAAACAACAGCAAAATTATAAGAAAAATGTAATCTTGGACTCTTCGTGAAAACAAAATCACAGTTTGCAAGTTGCGCTTCTTATACGTACACTGAAAGACCGCAACATGAGTAAGAAATTCTACCTTCCCGCGAGTAGAGAAATTGCAATCAATATGTAAATCTAAACCCAACTTATTAAAAATCTCATCTTTCAAGGAATACAAGAACAAGAACGAACCCATTTTTTTTTTTTTTTTTTTTTTTTTTGAGAATGTTAAGATTAAAAATAAACCGGTTGGTTTAGAATTCCAGAATTTCAGTTTCAACCAATTTTCTTCAACAATTTAAGCAAAAATGCATAGTGAAAATTTGATTTAGAAAGAAAAAGATTTTTTTTTTTTTTTTTTTGGTTTTAGCACATTAATCTTTATGTAATTTTATTTTTTCTTGCGGAGATTAGGATAGAAACTTATGAGGGATTGGATTATTGAACATTTGAAAACAAATTCAGGAGAGTCTGAAAACAATGAGGAAGGCAAAGGCAGGGTTAAGCTTTATACATGAGATGATGAGGAAGTAAGAAATTTGTGGGCCAGAGTAATTTTAGAAACTGAAGGGCAAGAATGAAACTGAATTGAAGGGAAAATGGATCTTAATATAGCCATACCTCTGTCACACAGGATGGGGAAGTTCTAAATGCCCACTGCATCGTACTTAGTGAGCACTACATCCTATAGAAAAGTGATCTACGACATAGGGGAAAATGGTGCTCACTAAGTCAAGTGTGGTGCGCAATTAGAATTCCCCACAGGATATTTTCCAGTGTATTCTGAGGGAGGAGTGACCGGGGCTAGAAAAGTGAAAGGATAATTCTGAATGCATCCCATCATTTTACTTTTTCCTTACTTTTTCCTTACTTAGCTCTGTAACTTAAAAATAAAAAATTACAAGTTTGTCATAAATTTTTTTTAACAAAAAAAAAAAATTTCAATTCCTTTCTTAGTGAGTCTCGCTACCGTTGCTGCCGCCGCTACAGCAACAGTAGTGGCAGCAACAATAGCTGCCAGCATTGCTGCCGTTAAAGCTGCTGCCACCAGCAACAGGCTGTCGTTGCTGTTGCCATCGTCATTACTGTCGCCGTCGTCACTACCACCGCTGCCGCTGGAAGAGGAGGAAATTAAAGGGAGAGAGCAATTCTGGAAGAAGAGAAGAAAAAAATGGGACTCACTAAGAAAAAAATATCTATGTTTTAAATTCTCATAGTGCTCGCTAAGAAATTGGGGTTCACTTGGAGAAGAAAAAGATTGGGCGGATTTAGAATTACCCAAGGTGAAATTCTAAAGGCACCCCCAGATCTCTAAGGGATCCCACTTCCAAGGGCTAACCTTATCTTGATGTTTTGAAGCGGACTCATTTTTTTCCCCCCCCCCAAATTACCCTCATTTTCCAGAACCAAACGGGATGTACCCCTTACAAATCGAAACCGTCGATGCCTCCCCACCTACCCCTTTTGCGTACTAGTCGATGCCCCCACCCCCAGCCGCACACTCATTGCTTTTCCCCTTCCAAATCCCGTCTCATCTAGCTCCGCCACCCCTCATCCACAAGACGTCCCTTCCTCTGTGAGTCCTTGATGCCACCTTCTTTTTCCCTGCAATGGACGAGCTTATTACAAAAGGCAACGCATCAGTTTATATCTCGGGGTTGTTGAAGAAGTTCAGCAATGTACATGATAAGGACTCTGATCAGTTTATACATGAGCCTATTTGATGTACCTTGGACTGCACACTGGGCAATGAGAGTTACACATGCATTTCCTTCCTTAGCATTCCTCCTACTTTTGCAAGATATCTAGTCCATCCATACATATACAGCAGGGAGCAACAACCCTTGCATACTTAAATATTGATAGCTCAGGTTTGCGTCCGGAGCCCATGTGGCCAAATTCCCCGGTTATCCAACTCTTTTGTGAGCATTCACGTGCGAGCACTTTCCCATGGCTAATGCTCGTCGATCGGTTACTCATCATACACGATGGACAAACTGCTCGCATGTTGATGGTGGGATGGCGGGATGGCGATGTTACTTGTGAGCACATGCAAGTTATGCGTGAGGAGCTCAACCACTTCGAGGCCAACCAGGTATGCACGAAACGATAGTAATGTGACTTGTGAGATATATATATATATGCACGACTAGTTTTTTCTTGAAGTTTCAAGCGTGGATTTCATATAATTCATTGTAGAGGGTCACCATCCATTTTATGAGGTCTCCTATTACATGGAGACCATTAAAGTCGAGTAATTTGCCTTAAGTTTATCAACTTGTGGGGGTCTCAAGGCAGTTTGGTTGGCACCAATATCCTCTCTCTGAACCCTTTACCTCGACGCATGCCAAACAAGGATTGACAAGCGATGGCTACTTGGTGACATACTTCCATAGCGATAAGATGTAGAATGATTAATTAGCAGGATCTTTCGTCTCACGAGAACCGTGGTGTAGAAGCCATTTATATATCCCTATGCAGGATTACATTGACTAGTACACCAGCATAACACGTGTGATATAGCCGTTTAGAGTTAGGCGGCAAGTTCTGAACGAACAAGTTTCCATTGATCTTTGATGATTTATAACCATTTTTGAGAATATATATTTAACGTGACATTTCTTTTTGCTCTTTCGAAATCAATTAGCGTTTTAAGCGTATAAAAGATGACTGTCATTAACATGGGCTCGTGAAAGCGTCGAAGACGTCGAAGATTTCCCTCTTCAACACTTACTGACATTCGTTCGATTCTGGATGTGGAACAAGTCGAGGATCTATCCTTGTCAACCCCAAACGAGGAGAAAACCCACGAGTAAATGCTGCTGAGCAAACCAAAAAAAGACCAACTTGGTATTTGTATTATTTGCAATGAATATTTGGTGAATCTTGTGTGAAGTATTTTAACTTCGTATCCTTATTTGCAATGGCTAAGTTTGCTCTGACCATTCTAAGTATTTTCAATTATTACTGCATGCTATGGGTTTTACTTTTCTTGAATGACGAAAAATTGAGAGTACAACAATGAAGGAAGCTTGATATCTGAAAATGTTGCTTTGTCTGATCAGTCGATCATTTTCGTTAACATATTTTAAAGCGACAAAACAATCATGAAGAAGTAGACTAAAAACTCTTTGGTCGGCTGACTGAGATGGAAACACGTTTGACGTGCATATGCAGAACATATTTCGGCCCGGTTGGTCGAATTTGACTGACCCGGCCGAGCGTTCCATTTTCATTTCCATTTTTGGCTATCAAACTCTTTGGTCGGTGTACATAAGCTGACCTAGTTTGTGACTAACGGGATTAGTCATCTTGAGCCCACCCGAGTTTCAAAAACTTTCTGGTCGGCCTCGCAAGCCCGGCTTGTGGAGTAGCTATTCAGCATACGTACACTGCACTGGACGGACTCTCATTCGGTCGGTATTGTCTCATCGAGCAAAGAGTCGATCAAAGACGAGAATTGTGGCTTCATCTCTGGTCGGTCGTGACCATGATGGAGTATGTATGACTTGTGAATGCCAAATGTGATTCATCTCAGTCGATCCGCCGTAATAAGACGACCAGGAGCTTCTCCATGATTAATTATTCTGACATTATTAAGGGCCAAATATATCTATCAAAACAATCATATTAGTGAGTGTCAAAGAACAAGAGAGACACAAATATATTATAAATAGAGAAAGTGTTTTGACGGTTTTACATTACAACCAAATTATAGCCAAATTCTCGGCTCCAATATTAACTTTTTGTGTTGCAACATCCTGTGCGATAACCTGTTTCAACTCTTCCATTCGATCAGCATATGGCATGGCCCACCAATTGCACAATCAGGATGAAATATATTCCGCTGGGAGTTTCCAAAGGAGCACACCACTTTTTCTAATGAGCTCACTGGACGGTATATTTTTTGTTTGGACTTTCAAACCGAACTATTGTGAAGTGGGCAAAATAGAAAAAGTGGTGTACTCCTTTGGAAACTCCCTATTACACTTTTGTGTTATAAGTGCGACTGGATGTCCTACTACGAGAAAATTCTACAAAACAAAAAGATCAATCATTTAAGGCTCCATACATAGTAGAGTTGGAATGAAAAGCTGTACAATTATGCCAAGTGGTAGTCAATAATACTGGGACAAAATATGTGATGCTTCAGGTCATGCTGGTAGGTCTAAGTGTGTACTCTAATAATAGGTAGGGTGTCACCGGGCACTCTCAACACCGGAGTGCATGAGACCATCTTTTTCATACAATCATGACAAGAGATAGGGAAGTGCACAGATATGATATCTGATTTGAGTTTATCTGTCACAATATCACATACATGAATATAGCAATGTCCAAAATAGATATACGGAAATGATAAACAATATGTATATCAAAATGTTGCACATGTAAAATCAAGTACAATTTTAAAACGAAGCAACATAAGTATTGAATATATATAAGAGTGTTCAAATATTAAGAATAGAACTAAAAAAAATGATACATATAATATACAAGCTAAAATGATAATTATATAAAAGCGGTGAAGATCCTATAAGCAGCTGATTACTGGAGCTGATATGATAATTCTACTGCAAGCACATAGTGTCAGTCGCAATACAAACAGGTCATTCCAAAGAAATATAAAGTGTTTTGCTATCTTAATCTTTCTATTACTTTAGTAAGCTAGCTAGTAAGTTCTAGATGGATTTTAGTCTATTCTAATTAGTCTAGAATGTAGAATCCATTAGTTCACAAGCAATTATTTTTTTTATCTTCTTTTTTCTTCCAAGCATAAATTGTTATAATTATATTTAAAAGTTGATCTTTTTAGTTTAATTTTTTATTCAAAATACCCTAAGTATGAGATATCAAGTTGTGTGTAAGTATAACTCATCAAAGACATGATTTTTTTAAATAAGAGTAAACAAAATCAATAAAATTTATATAATAAAATCAAAACCAATAACTCCAAATCCTAACTAAACATAGGTTATAAAAAATAATCTTAAGCATAACCTATCAAAATACTAGATCTACGAATTATTCTATTTTAATCTTTTCATAGAAAATCATGTCTTTTTTAGTTATTTAGGAAGAAAACAAATAAAATAAATACAATGATTAATTTCTAAGTTCATCTACATTCTAAAACTAAACTAAATTAGCTACATATATTATTATTAGTCAAGATCATATTTTTATGCATCAAAATTTAATTTTTTTCTAGAGAGCGATTAAATTCTTAAACAAGAAGGCGATTAAAAATTATCTAGAAAATAAATAAATTAAGTTACCTACGAAGAACACGATGAATAGGAAGAATCACCTTTGGAGTTTCAGTATTGTGGGCATCGCTCCGAGGGTTTAATCTCTTAATCTTTATTAATTTTAATAATGCATCATAAACCTTAATTTACATGGATACGATCAATAAATAGGTCTCAGATGAGCAAACTCTAATCTAGTGACAATTGAACAACTATAAAATTATGACAAAACCCTTACAAAAATTCTAGTTACAGAATCAAAAGTCTTGTTACCAAATAGCAGAGCTTAAATTTTGCCAACAAAGCCCTAATCCTTGTATGAGTCAGCAGAAGAAAGCGCAGCTTGGGTGCCAACTTCTGCTACCAAATGGTGGCAATTGCTGCCAATTGGCAGCAAAAGCACTTCATCTGGTGTTCTATCTTCTAGAGATTTATCTTCTGGCTCTGTTCTTCTCTTTACCATGACTGGATCAATTTTAGTTGCTTTTAGCTTTATATTCTTGTAGTTTTCTTCTCTTTGGTTCTTTTTGGACTCAGTTTTTCTAATTCTTTTCTGATTTCGTGCCATATCCTTATAGAAATATGTTTAACTTGAAAAATGTACTAAGAATAACCAAGTAGGATTATTTATATACAATAGATAAGATGAGGGTTATGAATATATAATACATTGCACTCATCACACCTCACTCCTATTTTTTGCTAGTTCTTAAGCAAAACCAAAATCTAAATATAAAATGAAAAATTCTACCTCATTGTCATAGGAATCATGGTCGAACTTAGCATGCACATCAAGCTGCTAAACTCCTATGTTACTTTAGTAGATGACTTGTATCTCGTGAGGGTTTATAGTGAACATACCCACAAAATTCCTAAAGAAGGGAGATTAAGAAATAAAGAAAATAAAAATAAGGATAACTAAAAATCATGAAAAATAAAAATTTATATACAAAGAAAGATTTTTTTTTTTGTATTTCTTGCAATTAATTTTAATACACAAATAAAAAGTACATTTAGATTATCAATTTTTATAATCAAGCATCATATCAAATACACTTACTATTTTAATAAAAAAAATTCAAACTTATCTTTCAATACCAATACTAAATAATTCATTGGCTCTTATGCATCTACATGCACGTGTCATGGTTTATTTTGGTTTTGTACTCAAATTCTAACTCATGATTCATCTTTCTATCTAAATATTTTTTTTTTCACTTTTTTCTTTTGTGAATATTTCACCATTCATGTGAATATTCATGCTTACTTAGATGCAAATACCCGATCACTTGTATCATATTATATCTCTTAAAAATACCGTTCGTATGAATATTCATACTTACTTAAATATAAATACCCAACTGTTTAGTAATTCTGAAGAAATCTATTTATTTATAAAAAATTATTGCCATAAATACTAGGCTCATCTCTTTATTCTTTTTTTAGTTTTTTTAGAGAGAAATGACTACTCAATTATTATCTGTTTATCTTTAACCTAATAAATTATTATGAAGTGAAAAATAGAAATGAATAAAGAAGAAATATCAGAGTGATTGATCCGGCGTGATTCCTTTTTGGTTCATGTAGCCTACCCCAAAATCTTGGGATAGAAGGCTTAGTTGTTGTTGTTGTTGTTGTTGTTGTTGTTGAAGTGAAGAATAGATGGATATTTATCTCAAAATTACCATTAGTAGTATTTATTTTTTAGATTTTAATATTTTTTATAAAATTCTAAGTGTATTATCCAATCTACTTTCCTATCAAATTTTAAATCTAAATTTATTTATTATTTATAATTAGCTCGATTTATTGCAGAAAATAATTTTCAATTTTTTTAGGTTTTTAATTTTTTTATTTTTAAGTACCCTAAAAACTACCCAAAGTGTAAAATAAGAAACACAAGAATCCTAAAAATTAAAAATAAAGAAATCAAAAGTCCTAAAAATAAAAATCACAGAAAAACTAAAAATAAAAATCCTAGAACAATACAAAAATCTTCTATTCCACTCTCCCACAGCTAAACTCGTATATGCTCTCATACATGAATCATTGGTGTCGTTCTCTCTGCCTTCGGCTTGACTCATTTGGTACACGTCATATACATGTACAAGAACTCTCTCCGTGATCCATATATTTTAGTCATCGCCAAATTTTTCCAAGACCTTACCAAGCAACATTCATTTGATCACTGGGGTCTGTTGGCAAGTCTTATTCAAAGAAGCCGTCATCCTCCTCTTCTTGTATCAAATCGGTAGCATAAACATTTTCCTTTGCAGTGATTCTATTCCAATCTTTTGGAACAATAGCATGATACGTCACAAATATGTACTCCATGACTATATTTATATGATAGAGTGCATATGCATCAAACTCTGCATCAAATATGAACATGTGACACAACTGTGTAATCAAATACGGTAAAAACAAACTAGTCCTCGACAACATTTTGATATCTATGATCGTGTCCAACAGTTATGTGCACATACAAAAATTAAGATCCTGTCACATGATGCAATCAACTAAATGTAATGTGAGTGTATAGAATGAAGATATATGTGTAATCTTTATTACATTTTGGTTGATTCAATGACAATAAACATGTATATTACGATATAGTTTCTTGCTATTGATGCCTCTATCTCGTGTCATTGTACAGTTGGGCCCATCTTAGTTAGATACTCATCAATCGCAAATAGGATTTGATTCCCATTGCGAAGGAATATACTAGTGACTGGAGAGATGGCCCCTGTGTGCATAATGATAATTTGACCACGATATTGTAATTTGAATCATTTGCAATCGTCCAAAATATCGAACTTTGCAAACCATTATAAAATTGCTCAATAAGGTCAGTGATATAATAAGATGTGGGCGTATACAAGGCAATTCCAACCCAAAGTTTCAATCATTGACATAAAATATATAAAAATGTCTCAAAAATATTCCAAAAGTATTTTTCAACCACAAATTTAGCCATCAGTAAATATGCAGTGCTCAATTTTTAACAGAAGCTAGAGAGGAAGGAGGTTTTACCTCCCCTGAAGTTTCAGGGGCAGAAGCCTTGGAACTGCCACTAATTGGCGAGGTTTGCCGCTATTTGGCAGCAGCTTCTGAAGTTCAGTGGCTTGGCTTCTTGGTCATTGGTCATGGATGAGAGGAGAAGCTTTTTAGAGGTTCTTGGATCTAACTTTGAAGAGGAAAGAATCTACGGATCTAAAAGGATATGGGAGATGAAAAATGGGAGAAGATGGGGGAGATGGAGGAGAAGGGGGAGGATTTTAAAGAGTGCAAAATTCTTTTATTAGCCCCTTTATACTAAAATTTGTACGCCACCACTCACATTCTTCATTCTTTTCCTTGTAGCTTGTTAGAAATACATAATATACAAAACTATCTATTGTACATATAACTACATGTCTCTAAGCATAGATGGGGCTGTGAAATGTCATGATCTCTACGTTATCATGTGTTTGAGTTTCTAAAATGATTTTAATCATTGTCCATTCACTTTGAATATTTGACCGCTATTTGGATTCTCAAAATCAATGGCATCATGATGGTGCACAGTACATACTATATACTGTCTACTCTATCGAAACCTTAATTTCATAAAGTATAAATGTGGTCACCAATTATATAAGGGAATAATCACATCGTCATGGAACAGTTCTGTTTTCTTTTTATAGATATTGGCATTTTCATATACATCCCTCATAATCTCATCAAACTCATAGATTTGCAACCTCTGTTGCTTGCCAACTGTTTCAAAGTCAAAGTTTAGAAACTTTAACGCCCATAAAGCCTTATGTTCAAGCTCCACAAAAAATAGTATGCTTTTCCAAAGATCAACCGATGTGAAGATATACCTAGATTGATCTTGTAAGCAATACGGTAAGCTCATAATGCATCCACTAATTTACATGACCAATCATTTTTATTATGTTGCACTGTCTTCTCCAATATTAGTTTTATTTGGTGATTGAAAACTTTCACTTGCCCACAAATTTGTGAATGATATAGTGTAGCTAACTTGTGGGTAATAGAATATTTTTGCATAAGCACCTCAAAAAACCAATTAGTGAAATGGGTATCGTTATCGCTCATTATAACTCAAGGAATGCCAAATCGAGAAAAGATATTCTCTTTCAAGAACTTGAAAATATCTTTGTTGTCATGATTTTGTGTCAATAGCCTCAACACATTTGGAAATTGATAGTGAACAGTATATATTGGTTTCCAAATGAGTTGAGTAATGGTCCCACCAAATTTATATCCCATACATCGAATGTCACGACCTCAAGGACAGGTTGCAGAGGTATCATGTTGCACTGTGAAATTTTGCCTACAAATTAACATCATGTGTATGTCTTGTAATATTCCATAGCATCTCCAAAAAGAGTTGGCCAATAAAATCCACTTTGCAATACCTTTTTGGCCATTTTCCTGGAACCAAATTGTCCTCCATAAGAAAGATCATGACAAAATGAGAAGACACTTTGTATCTCATTATCGGGTATGCATCGACACATGATCCGGTCTGGACAATATTTGAACAAATAAGCTTCATCCCAATAAAAGAATTTTAATTGGGGCACCAATGAAATGGAATATCTTAGGTCACAAAGTAGTTCACAATAATGGCAAATCATAGTTCATGAGTTAATGCAGGCAATTATTCATCAAGAAAAGATTCACTGATGGAGTAAGTACTAGATGGAGTGTTGGGCAGACGAAACAAGTAATCAACTACTAAATTATCAACAACTTTCTTGTCTAGAATCTCAAGATCAAATTCTTGTAACAAGAGAATCTATCAAATGAGTCTTACTTTTATGTCTTTCTTGGTCAATAGACATTCCAAAGCAGTATGGTTAGTGTTTATACTATAATCCGTGATCCAATCAAGTAGTAATGAAACTTTTCAAGCGCAAAGACAACTGCTAGAAACTCTTTCTCTATTGTAGAGCAGTTCAGTTGAGTGTCATTGAGTGTCCTACTTGTATAATAGATCACATGCGGCTGCTTATCAAAACATTGTCTAAGAACTGCACCGGTAGTATAATCTGATGTGTCACACATATGCTTAAAGGGAAGACTCCAGTCTGGGCATGAATGATAGGAGTGGTGTTATGCTCCTTCTTGAGCTACTCAAAAGCTCTAAGATAATCAGGTATGAAATTAAATGACACATCCTTGGCTTGTAGATGTGTCAAAAATCTAGTAATTTTGCTAAAATTTTTGATGAATTATCTATAGAATCCAATATAGCCAAGGGAAGATTGTATATCTTTCATTGATTGTAGAGGTGGAAGGTTCATGATTAGAACCACCTTGGCTTTGTCAACCTCAGCGTCATTCTTCGAGATGACATGTCCCAGCACTATACCATTTTTGACCATAAAATGACATTTCTCCTAGTTGAGTGTCAAGTATTTCTCATGACAGCACGTGAAAATTAACTCTAAGTAGTGTAGACACTCTTGGAATGAATCTCCGAAGATGGAAAAGTCATCCGTGAAGATCTCGAGAAATCATTCAACTATGTTGAAGAAAATACTCACTATACACCAATGAAATATGACAAGCACATTGCATAATCCAAAGGAGATGTATCCATATGCAAAAGTGCCTAATGGTCATATAAACATGGTCTTCTCTTGATCCTCAGGAGCGATAGAAATTTGATTATAACCAGTGTATCCATATAAGAAATAATAGAACTGATGTTTGATTAATCGTTCCAGTATCTGATCAATAAAAAGGTAAGAGGAAGTGGTCCTTCTTAGTTGCAGTATTCAACTTCCTATAATCAAAACAAACTCGCCATTTTGTCTGCATATGCATCGGGATAAGCTCGTTTTTGTCATTCTTAACTACAGTGATTCCAAACTTCTTAGTTACTACTTGAACCGAACTCACCAATGCACTACTAGAGATAGGATAGATGATCCCATTTTCAAGGCACTTAAGAATATCCTTCTTCAAAACTTCCTTCATTATTGGATTTAATCTATACTAAGAATCTCTTATATGTCGTGTGTTATCAAGTAAATAAATTCTATGCTGCATTATATATGGATTAATCCCTTTGATATCGGTCATACTCCAGCCTATGGCTTACATATACGCTTTCTAAATTGAGAGGAGTGCTTCCTCTTGAGTTACAGTCAAATCTGTAGATATAATGACTGGTAGTATGTTCTGTTCACCTAAAAACTGTACTTGAGATAACTTGGAAGGTTCTTCATCTCAAACTTAGGTGGGCACTCAATAGATGGTCATAACTGAACTCATGATTTAGTCATCAATGGCTCTAGTGGAAGTTTCCATTATGTGGAAGATACATGTTAGATAACTCGTTGAGCATATCTAAGAATATGCTCTCATCAACTAAACTATTAAGCTCATCAAAGGATTCCTCCTCTAGGTGCTCACTGGATAATCCTTGAATCATATTCATATCTAGGGACTCATTATGTGGATCAGTTGGTTGGTACAATAGATTGAATATGTTCAAATCAAGTGTCATATTTTCAAAGGAAAGTCTCATTAACCCATTCTAGCAATTAATAATAGTGCTAGAAGTGGCCAAAAATGGTCGTTCCAAGATAACTAGGATATGGTATTCTGGATTCACCACAGGTTGAGGTTCAAGAACTATGAAATCGATGGGGAAAACAAATTCCCCAATCTTAATAAAAACATCCTCAATCTTTCTCATAGGGCTTTTCACAGACCTATCAGCTAACTCTAACATAATCTTAGTAAGTCTCAACTCTCTTAGTCTTAATTGCTGATACACAAAATAAGGTAGCAAGTTGATACACAAAATAAGGTAGCAAGTATCCAAGTTGATACTTACTCCTAGATCCAATAAGACGCTTTCAATCACGGTACTTCCTATAGTGCATGAGACAGTAGGATTTTTAGGGTCTTTGTACTTTACAGGTACTGATTGAGAAAGTATACTAGAAATATTAGCATCTAAAAAGACTTTATTTGAAACATTTATTGTTCACTTCTTCATTTATAAATCCTTTAAGAATTTTTCATAAGCAGGTACTTGCTAGATTGCATCGAGAAGAGCAACATTAACCTTTACTTTTTTGAATAATTCAAGAATGTGCTCAACCTGAGGAGAATTTTTCTTTAGATGATTTGGATAGGGAGCCTTAGGGATATGAGTATGGTCAATATGAGGATCAGATTCAGAGGAGTCAGACTCTTTTGTCGTGCCAGCGGGTGAATTGTGGGATGATCGTGGTGATGATTGTGAAATATGAAGTGACGATGGAATCGTAGAATTAGGGAATGTAGCCTGTGGTATACTAAGAGTGGAATTAGGTGGCATGGCTACATAGTTGTTAACCTATTTGCCAGATCGAAGTATATGAATGACATTAACTTAGTTGACATGTAACTCGTTAGAGCTAGAGGAACTGGCATTAGGATTTGTTAAGGGTTGACTTGGAAAAGTATCATTACTACATTCACTCATTTGACTCGTTAATATTTCAACCTGCTGCTCTAAGTTTTTAATGGACTTAGAGTTCACGAGCAGGTGTTGATATATTCTTTGGATAAAATTAGTTGATACTTTCATAAAATTTTGCATGTGTGTGTCAATGTTGGAGGAATATTTGAGAACATTCTCGTTATTTTTCTCAAGTGATGACAATCACTTTTCATGCTCATTATTAGACCACTGTTGTGGATAGAGTTGATTATGTACAGGTGGTCTATTCTAATTGTCCCCTTGATTTGTGACATTTGATTGTTGATGGACACCTATATTTGGTCTCGAAAACTGACCAGTGGCTGGAGGCTATATATTGAAACTCACTGATGTTGCTCATGACCCATAAATGATTTCGGTAGTTTCTCCAATCCAGATTGTATGTAGGAGTGAAAGGATTCTTCAAGGGTTGTTGGTATAAGGCGTTAGCCTGCTCAACTGTCGGCCCCATGAGATTCATTAATAGTGGACACTCCTCCATAATGTAATATGGAGTTTTACAATTGAAGCATGTGGGAATGTGTAATTTATTGACTTGACCCATCTGTGGAGAACTAGGAGTTTTCAACGTCTCGATTCTCCTCACAGGGGTTGCAATCTTAGTTTCAGCAGCTGTGGAGCTGTCGATACTAGGATCCTACCTTTACGTGTTGGGCTTCTCAGTAGGACATTCTACTGCATAGTTTTCTACGATAGGCCCTCTAGGAATTTTCTTTCTTCATCCTCATTTTTTCTCATGAACTCCCCCCGTCATATGGTCTTAAGAAGAGTTTTGGATGTATAATCGAGTACTTCATACATAATTAGACACAACTACCACTTTTCTATTGCATGGTGGGGGCATTGAGCTACTAAGTCCTTGAATCGTTCCAAATACTTCCAGAAGGGTTCTCATGACACTTGACAGAACTGATTAATAGCATTACGTATCTTAGTTGTCTATTGCAGGGATAGTACTTCTTAAGAAATACGGTCATAAATTCATTCCAAGTAGTGATTGAATAAGTAGGCATACTAGAAAATCACTTCTTGGCATTATCCTTGAGGGTAAACGGGATGAAATGGAGCTTAATTGCATCTTCTGATAAGTGTCGCAGTTTGATCATTACACACACTTTTTTAAATTCACTGATGAAATTGTCGACATCCTCGGAATCAGATCCATTGATTTTAGGAAGCATGCTGATATATTATGGTTTCAATTCATAGTTATTACTCACTGCTTGTGGAAGCTTTATGCACGATGGTAGTAATATGTGCAATGGGTAACATCGATCCTAAAAGATCAAAATCGGTTGGTCTATCTTGTCACCTATGATTAAATCTGATCTAATGAGTTGACCAAATTGAGCATGAGTCCAATATGGCATGAACCAACATTCATGAGTGAATGCATAAGTTTCCTAGACTAATGCAAGATGCATGGTGTGGTGAAATGAAAAGTGGAAGAAGTATGATCAACATGTGATGTTGCTATTTTTAAAAATTGTTTTTTTACAAAACCAAGAATCCAAAACATAAGAGAAAAAGAGAGGCAGAAATATCACCTTGTTGCCACCAAATGGCGGTTTTGGCCACCAATTAGCAGCAAAACCAACGTGATTGTCTCCTTGGTTTCAGTAGTATCTTCCTAAAGCTCTTTTAGTGCCCTTTTATTTCCTATATTTGTACTTCCAAGTCTCTGCACACTCAACACACAATGTTAACTCGTAAAATACAAGAAAAAGTAAGAAAACATCATCAATACCCGGAAACAATGCCAAAAACTTGATGTGATAATTCTACTACAAGTGCATAAATTGTAGCACAAACAGGTTGTTCTATAGAGATTAAAGGTATTTTGCTATCTTACTCTTTCTATAATCTTAGCAAGTTAACTAGCAAGTCCTAGATGGGTTTTAGTCTATTCTAATTAGTATAGGACGTTGAATCCACTAATTCATAGCCAATTTTTTTTATTATCTTCTTATCTTTCTAAATAAACCGTTACGATTATATTAAAAGTTGATTTTTTAGTTTAATCTTTTATTCAAAGTACCTTAAATATGAGATATTAAATAGTGTGCAAGCATAGCTCATCAAAAATGCGACTTTTAATAAAAACTAATTCAATAAAATTTTTATGAATAAAATCAAAACTTATAACCCCAAACAATAACTTAGCATAGGTTATCAAAGTAGTCTAAACCATAACCTATCAAAATATTAGATCTATGAATTATTTTATTTTAATTTTTCATAGAAAAATTATGTCTTTTTTAGTTATTAAGGAAGAAGACAAATTAATAAATACCATGCTTGATCCCTAGTTTCATCTATATCCTAGAACAAAACTAAATTAGCTACACATTATTATTAGTTAAGATCACATTTTTATGCATCACAATCTCATTTTCCCTAGAAAATGATTAAATTCCTAAACTAGAAAGTGATTAAAAATGACTTAGAAAGCAAATAAATTATGTTACCTACAAAGAACCTGATGAACAGTAAGAATCATTTTTGGAGCTTCAGTATTGTGGTCGACGCTCCTAGGGTTTAACCTCTTAATCATTATTAATTTCAATAATACATAAGAAATTTTAATTTACAAGGATATGGTCAATAAATAGGTCTCCGATTACCAAACCCTAATCTAGTTATAACTGAAAAATTATAATATTATAGCCTATCACAAAATTCTAATTACAGAATTAAAAGTTTTGCAGCCAAATAGTGGTGTTGACTACGAAATAGAGAGTTTAATTTTTTTCAGCAGAACCCTAATCCTTGTATTAGTCAGTAGAAGAAAGTGCAAAGCTTGGGAGCCCACTTCTGCTGCCAAATGGCAGCAATTGTCGCCAATCGGTGGCAAAAGCACTTCATCTGGGATTCTGGCTCTGTTCCTCTCTTTTCCATGACTAGATACAACTTTAGTTGCTTTTAGCTTTGTGTTCTTATAGCTTTCTCCTCATTAGCTCTTTTGGACTCGGTTTTCCAAATCCTTGCTGATTTCGTGCCATATGCTTATAGAAATAGGTTTAATCTTAAAAATACACTAAAATATCTGAATAGTATTATTTTTATACAAAATAGATAAGATGAGGGATATAAATATGCAATATATGACACTCATCTAGTGCTCGAACTACTCCAGAAAATGTGGATTCTCGAGGGGCTGGTCCTCCTCATTTGCTACCGCTATCTCGGCTGGTAGACCTATCAAGAGTCAAAACCAAATAAGAATACAATCTCAAGCTTGTGCAACTCTATAGGAACTATATAATAATGTGTATGGGGATATACTAGTAGGAAACAATATAAACATGAAGCACAATATATGCAAAGTATAATATAAATCATAATGTACATAATATATATAGTATTACGTGATCAAGCAACAGCGTATGCCAAATATAATAAGAATCATGTAGTACATGGTATGCATAATATAATATGAATCATGGAGTATATGATATATATATATATATATATATATATATATATATATATATATATATATATATATATATATATATATATATATATATATATATATATATGATGAGTGCTATATATTACATATTTATATCCCTCATCTTATCTATTTTTATATATAAATTATACTATTCGGATATATTTAGTATTTTTTAAAGGTTAAACCTATTGTTACAAGGATATAACATGAAATTATAAAAGGATTGGGAACCACAACTCTAGAAAGAGCCGAAGAGAAGAAAGCTATAGAAAAAAAAACTAGAAGTCACCAAAGCTGAATCCAGTCATGAAAAAGAGAAGAACATAGTCAAAGAATCAAATGTCAAAAGTCACAACACAAGTATTGTTGCTTTTCCTGCCGTTTGGCAGCAGAAATAGGCTCACAAGATTTGGGTTTCTTTGCGCTGACTCAGACATGGAATAGGACTTTGTTGGCCAAAATTGAGCTATACTATTTGGTGATCAACGCTGCTATTTGACAGCAAAAGTATTTATTCTGTAACTGAAATTTTTGTAAAGGTTTTATTGTAATTTTATAGTTTTTTTTTGTTATGACTAGATTAGAGTTCTGTAATTTTGAGGCCTATTTATTGGTTGTATCCTCCTAAATTAGGGTTGCTATGGTTTTTTAGGAGATTAAACCCTATAACCGACAGCCACATTACTGAAGCTTCAAAGATTATTCTTGTTATTTATTGTGTTCTTCATAGGTAATGTAGTTTAATTGCTTTTTAGATAATTTTTTTTATTGTTTTCTAGTTTAGAAATTTAATTGCTTTCTAGAAAAAATTAGAGATTTTTATAGAATGTAGATGAAGTTAGGGATCAATCATACTGTTTATTTTATATGCTTTCTTCCTAAAATAATAGAAAAAAAATTAAAAATTAAAATTTTTTTTTATATCAAATAATTTCTTATTTTTTCTATGAAATGATTAAAAAACAATAATTCGTAGATATAATAATTTGATAGTTATGCTTAATATTACTTTTGATTTTTCTATGAAAAGATTAAAAGCAATAATTCGTAGATATAATAGTTTAATTGTTATGCTTAAGATTATTTTTAATAGCCTACACTTAGTTCGGGTTTGGAATTACTGTTTTTAATTTTATTCATAGAAAATTTTATTGATTTAGTATTTTTTATAAAAAGGCACAACTTTGATGAGTTATGCTTGCACACCATTTGATATCTCATGCTTAGAGAGCATTGAATAAGAGATTAAATTAAAAAAACAAATCAACTTTTTAATAGAATCATAATTGTTTATGTTAGAAAGATAGGCTATTCATATCTTGAATCATAATAGAATCATAATTGTTGAATAATTCTAATTTTACATACAATCAAGAGCCATATAAAGTGAGTCCTCCATCAGATCATTTCTTTATAGGCTATTCATCTTCATGTTCTATATTCAATCATGAACAAGATATTCAATTGAACATGTTAGATGAAAATTAAAAAGATTAGAAGCGAAGTATGCATGTCATGAGAATTTACTTACAACCACTTCATATCTATCATCAAATATGTACACAGATTTATCATATCCACCATCAAATTTCACTCATGATCTCGAGATGCAATTATTTGATGAAAATAAGGAAAAATTACAATCATGAGTCTGAGGAACGAAGACGTAGAATAGAGGAAAGTATAGAAATTTTGCTAAAATTATCCTCTCAAACTGTATCATCCTCTCAAACTGCATCTTGTACGGAAGTTTTTCTCAAAATAATTTTTCATACTAAATTTTTTGGAGATCAACCATCTAATAGTTTGAACATATCTTATCCCAACGAGCAACCACTTCAGTCATCTTTTGAAATAGATATGATTCAAAATGAGTTAAATAATTTTATGCATGATGAGTCTATAATTCAATATTGTGATCAACCTATTTTAGACCATTATAACAATAATTATGAAGAAATTAGTGATGAAGAAAATATTTTGCTTGATAATTTATCTCATAGTGAGCTTGCTAGTGACATATTGTCATTTGATTTTTTTGATAAAAATTGTGAAGAAATTTGTAAATAAGAATTTTTATCTCTTCATAATAACTTGACTGATGATAAGTCCACTAGTATGGCATTTTTTTTTGAGAATTTTGATGACAAGATTAAAAAAAATTTGCATGGTAAACCCATAATAATTGAAGAATGGAAGGAATATCAAAAGGAAAAGCTCATGGTACCTAATGATTTAGAAGGACGATCCAAAATCGAGCTCATGATTCTGCTATATCAAAGTGAGTATAATATTTCACATGTTGTAAAACCAAAATGCTAACTACCATGAAAGATACTCATGGGTCGAATATGGATGATAAAGGTACGCTTTCCAACCTCAAAATTATACTATTGAATAAAAGAAAAAAGGGTAGGAATAAATTAAGAAAAACCAAAAATAAGATGGGGAGATTAAATGCAAAATTGACAAAAAGGCTAAGTTCATCCATATCCAAATGTAAAAGGACACACTATGAGAGTGGAAAGCGATCAAGAGGTCGTAACCGTTTGAATTTTCTAATAAGTGTATAATATTTGTAGTTTTCATATTTATTTACCACCTTTGATTTATGTATGAGGGCATACACGAGTTTAGGTGTGGGGGAGTGGATTAGGAGATTTTTATTTTCTAATATTTTTAGAATTTTTATTTTCTTTTTAGAATTTTTATTTTTTTAGACTTTTGGACTTCTTTATTTTACACTTTGGGTAGTTTTTAGGGTAACTAAAAAAACTAAAAAAAACCTTTGATTTTATATATTTTCATTAGTAGATCAACCTAATTACAGATAAAGGGACAAATTTAGATTTGAAATTGGATATGAGAGTAGATTAAATGATACACTTTGAATTTTATAAAAAAGATTAAAATTTGAAAAAAAAATTACCGCTAACAGTAGTTTTGAGACAAGTATACATCTATTTTTTACTTTACAATAGTTTATTAGGTTAAGGACAAATATGATAATGATTGAATAAGTCTTCTCTCTCTAAACAAAGAAAAACAAAAAAGAAAAAATGAAAATAGTGATAATAAAAAAAGGGGTGCACATGATATTAAGGTAATAGCCTTGAGAGTGATAAAAAGGGGTGTGCCTGATATTAAGACAATAGCCTCAAGAGTGAAAAAAGAGTATGATCCGAGTAATCAGATACTTTACACCTAAGAAAGCGTAAATATTCGCATGGAAGATGAAATATTCTTAGAAAAAGGAAAAGAGTATGATCTGAGTAATTAGGTACTTTATGCCTAAGCAAGCGTGAATATTCTCATGAAAGGTGAAGTATTCTTAAAAAAAAGAAGAAAAAAATTGTTAAGAGAGTGGAGATGAATCATGAGTTAGAGTTAGAGTCCAAGAACGAAGTAGACTATTACACATGCACGTAGATGTATATGAGCTAATGAATTATCTTTTAGTGGGTATTGAAAGATAGGATTTAAATTTTTAATTAAAATGATAAGTGTATCTGATATGACGTTCAATTTGAAAATTGATAATCTAAATGCTTTCTTAAGTTTGTATATTAGTGAGATTAATTGATGAAAATATCATAAAAAAATATTTTTCTTTATTCTATAAAAAAAATTCTTGGTTTTCGGTTATCCTTATTTTTCTTTTCTTTATTCGTTAATTCATTTTCTTCATGAATTTTATAGATATATTTACTGCAAACCCTCACGAGACAACACTCGTCCACTAGGATAACCTAGGAGTTTTAAGATTTGTTGCATGTGCTAAGTGCAATTGCGACTCCTGCGAAAGTGAGTTAACATTTTTCTTTTTCTTTTTCTTTTTAGGTTTAGGTTTTGTTCAAGAACTAGCAAAAGATAGGTGTGGGGTGTGATTAGTATCATATATTGTATTATTCCTTCCATATTTTATCAATTTTTTGTATATAAATAAATGTTACTCGGGTATTTTTAGTTTCTTTTTCAAGTAATCTGATTCCTATAAGGAGATGATATGAAATCAGAGTCGGATTAGGAAACAAAGCCCAGAAAAAAGTTCAAAGTGAGTAAAATTACAAGATTAGGATAATGCAGAGGTCAAAATGCAATACAATCGGAAGAATCAAAAGTACAAGGCACGAGACTCATGCAAGAGAAAAATCAGAAAGTTTTCTCATAATTGCGTCGCAATTTGGCGGCATTTTGCTGCCAATTGGCCGCACAAAGAGGGGTCCACAAGGTGAAATTTTTTTGTGGGCTTCGATGTAATTTTGTAGTTTTTTTGTTGCGCTAGAATTAGGATTTTATTTCCGAAGCCTATATATTGGCTGTATCCTTATATTCTAGGGTTTTATATAGTAGATAATAGTAGAATATAGGATTTAGTTTTATACTCAAATTTTTAATTAATAAAAATAGGGATTTGCTGAAGGGATGACGGTCACAATTCCAGACTCCAGAGGTATTTCTTTACTGTTCATCTATTTTTCTTAGTTAATTTCTTTTAATTGCTTTCTAATTTAGATTTATATTGCTTTCTAGATTAGATTTAATTGCTTTTATAAATAAAAATTTAATTTTGCTTACTAGAAGTATGAGTAGCTAATTTAGCTTAGCTCTAGAATATAAATGAAGTTAGGATCCACCATGTGATTGCTTTCTAGTATTTTTTTTCTTAAAATAAAATAATAAAGATATGATTTTTTCATAAAAAGATTTAAATTCAAGAACTCGTAGATTAATACTTTGATAGGTTATATTTGAGTTAAGTTTCTTGATAGCCTATACTTAGTTAGGCTTTGGAGTTGTTGCTTTTCATTTTCTTCATAAAATTATCTAATGGTTTAGTTTGTTTTTATGAAAAGTTGTATTTTTGATGCGTTATATTTGCACGCCACTTGATAACTCATACTTAGGACACTTGAAGTAAAGATTAAACTAACAAACATTTTTTTATGATAGAAAAAAATAATAGAAGTAAATACATAGTTGGAAACTAGTGATTCTAAATCCTAAGCTAATTAGATAATATCACCTTCGAACTAGAATCTTTGGTTAGTCCGCTAGAACTATAGAAATAGCAAGAATTGCAAAACACCTGAGATCTCTATGGGACGACCTGTATAGCGCTACACTGACACAATACTCTTGTAGTTTATCACGTCAACTAGTGGATTCAATGTCATAGACTAATTTTAGAATAAACTAAAACTATTTAAAACTTGTTAGTTAGCTTGCTAGAGTAATAGAAAGAGTAAGATTACAAAATATCCGTGATCCTTGCAAAAACAACCTGTTTGCGCTACAACAACACTGTGCGCTTATAGTAGATAATCCATGTCAAGTTTTTGGCACCATTGTCAGGATCGTAAGTTTTTTTTGCTTTTTATAAGTTAACAATGTATGCTGAGTATGCAAGGACCTGGAAGTACAGATACATGAAACAAAAAAGGACTATAGGAGTAATAGAAAGGCACAACAGAAAGCAGGGAGCTAAGCTCCCTAGTTTTGCCACCACACAGCGGCCCAAGCCACCATTTGGCAACAGTGAGGTATTATCTCTGCCCCATTTTTTCTCCTATTTTGTATTTTGGATTCTTGGTTCTATAAAAAAATAAATAAAAAATAAAACAGTAGAAACATATATTTTTAGTTGATCATATTTCTTTCACTTTTTATCTCACCACTCCACATCCGACACTTCTTATATTACCTTAGGAAACTCATGCATTCACTCGCGAATGTTAGTTCATGTCACATTGAACCCGTGATCAATTTGGTCGACTCGTGTGATTAGATTTAATCATGGGTGACAAGATAGACCAAACTAATTTCAATCCTTCAGGATCAATATTACCCGTTGCTATTGGTAAAATTTTTGTTTTAAAAAAAGAAGAAAAGAAAGAAAAAGAGGGATTTACAGTCTAAGCTAAAATATATCAGAGAGAGATCCTCATTTTAAGCCAAGAAAGGCTAAAACGTGACCCTCGTATTTTTCTTCTATAATATCGAGAGATGAAATATCTCCCAAGAAATAAAAAAATACGCATCACTGAAACCTTAAAAATGGCTAAAGAGTTAAAATGCAAATCCTCATGCAGAGACATCTGTGTCCTAAGTGGAGTTAAGGCTGACGAAAACTCATATTTTGAGGTAAGTAAAAGATTAAATGCGAGCTCCTCAAGGTCGCATTTTGTCTTCAAAATCTTAAAATTATGAGATTACTTCTTTTTATTATCAAATGCGAATCTTCATCCAGAGAGATCTACGTGGACTTTCAGGGTTGCGTTTTAACCGAAAAGCAAATCTTATCCACGTCTCAAACATAGGGTCGCGTTGTGACCCTAAAGGTTTAACTAAAATTAATCCCGTTTCAGTACAAACATGGGTCTAGTTAAGAAACTAACACATGGATCATCAACTAAAGAAATATCCACGTTTTGCACTATCTTTTGAGCTCATGATTAAAACTAAATATAAATAAAATGCGAACTCCAGAGGGTCGTGTTTTCATTCCAAAGTCTCAAAGGATAGTACCCAAATGTGGGTCTACTCAAGCAAAATATTTTGTTAGAAGCTAAAATGCAGATCATCAATTACAGAGAGATCTGCATTCTAAGCTCATATTTGGAGCTAAGTATAGCCAAAATGCAAACCCCAGAGGGTCGTGTTTTCATTTTAAAAACTCAGTAGGCAAAAATCATTTTCATTGACACCCAAACGTGGATCTGATCATGTCATGCAAGCTGCAAAGAGCCATAACGCAGATCTAGAGGCTGAGATCACTATTTCAGCTACAAATTCAGAGAATTTAAGATGACAGTTTCAGAGAATTTAAGATGACAGTTATAAATTCTAGAGATTTAATACAAATCAAATGGATTAAAAGCAGAAAATCAATCCTCTCTTAAATGAGGCTATTAGTTGGACAGTTATACCAATTCAAAAACCTCTATAAATAGCCGAAAGCTGGGCTAAGAAAGAGGTTGAATTATCTCGACTTGAGTTTGTACTAAAAAACCAAAGTCCTTTGCATCCAAAGCTTTGCAAAAGCTGCCAACTATAGAACTTGTGTTCGAAGTGTCAACGGAGAACAGTATTCTTCTCCACGGCTACAACATAACCCAATATTAAACAAAGAGAAAAACCACATTCCCCATCTTCTATTAATGGACAGCTGTTATTATTATAACTTTCATTTTTAAAGTTCAATTAAGTCAATTCCATGGCAAATGGAAGATAGGTGACCCTGCTGGGGGTCCTATCATCTCCGTTGATATGCCCGTAACTCAATCTAACAAAGTTCCAGTTGGCACCATGGTCGAGTCACTTGTCATCAAGTTCAACCAAGAGAAGTATGAGGAATTCCTCTCCTCTGGTTCCACGAGCCCAATATCCTTGTGGAAATGTCGTAAGGTCTCAATTAACTTAGCGTCTAATGAGGCTCTAAAGATTACAGAGACAGGACTCCCTAGACCAGTCTGGTCGCAAAAGAGAAATTTCTCTTCCTTCAGCATAAAGCTTCGGGTCTGCCCCTCTCAAGACCCGTGTTGATCCTAAGGGGATGGATCAGGATCTCAACAAACCACAAAGGAAATCGACCATTCTTCAATTTTCAAGGAGATAATTCTGAAGAGAAGGTTCCTCTCACCTGCACCATGAAGAGAAACTTGAGAAAAAGAAAGGTTTGCACATTTCGCAGAGCCATGAAAGAAAGAATTACTATTGAACTACAACCACGCAAAACTGCAAGTCACATATGGAGACCAAATAGTGAAGTTGTGGTGCCTAACAAGAAACTAGACCAAAACGCGGATGGTTTCATTCATGTTTCTTACAAGAAACACTGCTCACCTACCAAGTACATCTTTGATTATAAATGCAAAGTTTACATCTGCATTTCACAAGCTAAATACAGACCTCAAGGTTGCATTTTTGAAGCCAAACATGGATCTCAGTCATGCGTTTCAAAAGTAACACGCTGATTTTAGACTTGTGTTTCAGAAGCCAAACGCTGGCCACAGACCTGCATTCTTGAAGCCAGATATAGATCTCAATTCGCATCTCAACAGAAAAACACGACCCTCAGACCTATGTTCCTAAAGAAAAAAAAACCTCTAGGGCTCATGGACTTCTAGTTCCAATTATACCAGCTTCATTAGAAACTCAATCTCTAACCGAAGAGGCTAAAATTAAATTTTCTCCAAATATTTTCAAGGGGATATATTCTCCTATCTCGAAAATACTATTTGGAGGGGATGTTGCTTCTGCCAACAATCTCAAAAATTCCAATATAGGAGACCTTAGGAAATTTCTCGACAAGAAAAGAGAAAAATTCCAAGTGTCTCACTATCATTGCGAATAGTTGATCAATGTGGTGTTTTCTCATAGCCGCTGTGTTGCAACTCCTACAAGGCCATCTGTCTTCAACAGACTCATGTTGTTTAAAATCCAACCTTTCAAAGAGAAGAAGATGCAATATCAAACAAGAATTCTCCGAACCATAGTACCCTGTAATATCATCTAACATGATAACTTTAGGAAAGAAGAAGAAAAAGACAAGGAGAGTTCCTTGATCAGACTCATCAGATTTTAAACACACTTCTGGTCTAAAGAATGTGTTCAGATATATTCGAAATGTTTTTCGAAACACCCTTCAAAAGGGGGTGACAGCAGCTTCGGATTACTGGAAGATGGCCGTAATTTCCTCCTATGAAGAAGAAGTAATAAACTCTGCCATTGTAGAATCTCAAACTTCTGACTCGTTCTTATAAAATTTTGCCTCTACGCACATGATTTAGGAAAATCCTGAAGAGTTTACGAAGAGAATGGATGTGTATGAAAGATCATCCATAAATAGCAAGAGTCCATCGGTAAGATTAGGGAAATACTCCAATTCCTGATCAAAAAGAAAACGAAGAACAAACGAAAATCTTCTTTTAAAACTTCCTGCATCCCGAGGAAGGACAAAAGGAAGAGAAAAGAGATTGAACCTTATACACCCGCTGGTAGCACCGGTGGTGAGGAGCATGAAGAAGAAGATAATCATTATAAACACTCTCACTATCAATCAGAGAGTTCAGAATATGAAGGCAATCCACATGCTACACTCGTGGAGAGCTTCTAGAACCAGCTCAATGCTATGGTTCATAGAAGTGATTTGCAAGAGTTGGGGATCGTGAGACCATATACAATGGAGTGGAGAACATACCATTTTTAGAAAATTACAAGGCTTTGAAATTCAAGTCTTTTGATGGTAAAGGATCGCCAAACCAGTATTTTTATTTTTTTTAAATCACAGATAGGGTATAGCCAGAAATGACCCTATCATTATATGGATTTTGTTAGTACCCTCAAGGGTCTAGCATTTGAATCATTCTGAAGGTTAGAACCGAAAATCATTAACTCGTGGAACGATATGGAAAATACAATTTAAAGCAGGTTTTACGAAGATGACATGGAGATCTTGATACCAGCACTTCTTGCTACAAAGCAAAAGAAGGGAAAGTCAGCTCGAGACTTCATAAAAAGATTTTAAAATGATTTTTTGAGATGTCCGCATGGAATACCACAAAAGACCTTGTGGAATCCTGCAGGCATAATCTCTACACTAAAGTTCTTGCAAGGATGGGGGCTGTGAAGCCCACTACTTGGAAAGAACTATCAACGCAAGTCGAAGAAGTTGAGAAAATTGCATAATAGCTTGAGGCTGAAGGAGGAAGACCAAGAAGAAATAACTCTGGAATATCTCAACCGTCTTGACCTAAAGGGAAAGAGACAATAGCAATAGATGATCCTGGCCCTGCTAAACCTCCTCCTACAAGGACCTCTCCTCCATCAAGGACTTCTCAGAAACAATATTCGTTCAAGGATGAGCACGCGATCACTATTTTCAATCTACTCATGAAGAGGAATATGTTGAAATTGTCAGAGGCTAAGCGCCCTGAAAAAGTAGAAAAGGTTGATGAACCCAATTACTAAATGTATCATAGAATCATTAACCATCTTACTAATCAAGGATGTTGGGATTCAGATGTAAGTGTTGCAGCCATTTTTCAAAAAGTCTCCATCAACATGGTTTTTGCGGACCAAAAAGAAGAAGAAGAAGAAGAACTCCTACAAATCAATCCTCGGCAAAATATCTGAACATGAAATGGAAAGTTCAGTTTAAACATGTGTGAACCTCCAACTAAAGATAAAGTGACCCAAATAAATATAGGTGACAAAACTATAAGTGAAAATTTATCTGCTGAAGAAAAGATGAATTGGTTTCTCTTATTCATGAATATATTCATGTTTTTGGCTGGAATTACAAAGACATGCCAAGATTAGACCCCCTAAGTGGCAATGCACAAGTTGAATATCTGACCAGATGTTAAACCTGTTAAACAATAACAAAGGTTCCATTATGAAATAATGGAAACCATTGAAGTTGAGATCAATAAGTTAATTGAATAAGCTTCATTTGTGAAGAAGAACACCCTGATTGGATTGTAAATATAGTCATTGTGACTAAGAAAAATAGAAAAATCAAAGTCTACATCTATTTCAGATACCTAAACAAAGCATGCCCAAAAGACAAATTTCCATTGCCTATCATAGACGTCATGATCGATAGTACTTGTGGCTATAAAAGGATGTCATTTATGGATAGATTTTTAGGGTACAATCAAATTAAGATGTATCCTTCCGATGAGAAGCATATGTCTTTTCAAGCACCACTGGGATATACTGTTAAACAGTTATACCCTTCGGACTAAAGAACGATGGCGCCACGTATTAGCGCGCCATGAACACCATATTCCAAGAGCATCTCCAGAAGACGATGGAATATTACGTGGATGATTTGGCTATCAAAAGCAAAAGTAAAGACAATCATCTTCATGATTTGAGAGTGGTGATCGATCTCATGCACAAATAACAATTTAGGATGAATCCAACTAAATCTTTACTGGGAGTTTCCAGGAAAAAAATTCTTGGATTTGTAGTTACTTCCCAGGGAATTTATCTTGATTCAGAAAAGATTAAAGCGATTCAAGATATGCCGCAACCTAGAAATCTCAAGAATTGAGAGGACTACAGCGAAGGTTGGCATACATACGCAAGTTTATATCAAACTTATCAGAGATGTCAATCATTCACATGATTGATGAAGAAAGGAGTATCATTGATCTGGGAGGATGCTTGTCAACGGGCTTTCAAAGAAATCAAGAAATATCTCACAAAGCCACCGGTCCTTGTAGCTCCAATTTCATAAATACCCTTCCTGTTATACATGAGAGTCATGGACCATTCTTCGAGAGCTTGTTAGCCCAAAGGAATGACCTTGGAAATAAATAAGCCATCTACTATTTAAGTAGAATGATGGTCAAAGCTGAACATTGGTATAACCTAGTGGAAAAAGAAAGCGTAGTTTTGATGTTTGTAGTATAGAAAATGCGACACTACTTGGTAGGGTAGACCATCCACTTTACATCAAGAATTAATCTATTAAGAATATTGATGACCAAATCATGGTCATTAAATTCAAGACTATCCAATTAAGTTTTCTTGCCATCATAATACGATATGCATTTTATCCCACAAAATGTCAATTAAGGATCAAAGTATAGTTGATTTCTTAGCTGAGTACCCAATCACAGCATCTTCAAAACTATATGAAGAAATCCTTGACAAAATAGTTGAAGGAAGTGCAGCTCCAGAAGATGCTACTCTATAAGAGACTGCTAAAGTAAATGCTATTACGAAAGAAATCTGGCAACTTTTCTTTGATGGTGCCTCCAGAATGAGATCCAAAGGAAAGATAGTAGTAGAAGTGGGGGTTGTCTTTGTCTCTCCTTACAACCACATCGTCCCTCGAGCATATTCTTTAATAGAATCATGCTCTAGCAATGTCGCTGATTACAACGCATTGATGATTGGCCTAAAAATAGCTAAATAGCCTATGCATATGGAGATTCTCAGCTTATTATCAACCAAGTAAAGAGAGAATATAAAGTCTAGAATGAAGATCTCTTGGCTTATTATCAAGAAATCATAAAAATGGCTGACAATTTTAGCGGCTTCTACATCCGTCATGTGCCACACCCTAAGAAAAGTTATGCAGACTCATTAGCTTCTTTGATGACCACTTTAGAATTCTAGCAAACGCATAACAGTGGGAAGCATAGAATTATTTTGTCCAAAAAATAAACTCGAAGTGGAGTTAAATTTAGGCAAGAAATAAGAAACATATGAAGTACATACTCTTGAGTTTGATTACGAACGAAGAGATTGGCGTTTTCCTTAAATAGACTATATTCTTTATGAAATATTGCCAGAAGATTCTAAAGAAGCAGCAACAATTCGAAAAAAGGTTGTTCGATTCTATTATAATGCCAAAGTTTGGACATTATAGAGGAAATCATACAATGAAATTTTGCTTCGTTACGTTTCTAACAAAGAAGCCCAAGAAACTTGAATAAGCTCATGGAAGTATCTACGGAGCATATCAATTAGGACCAAAAATTTGAGATAGACTTCAAAAAAAAAGGATATTATTAGCCTAAGATTATGATAGATGCGATTGCTTATGCTAGAAAATGCAGAGTCTATCAAATACATGCCGACTTCATACATCAGCCACCAAAATATTTTCATCCAACGGCTACATTATGGCCTTTTGAAATGTAGAGAATAGACATTATTGGGTCAATTTCACTGCCATCAATAAGGGGTCACAAGTTCATATGAACCATAACAGATTACTTCTCAAAATGGACTGAAATTATTCCCCTAACTAAAGTAGAGACATCGGATGTGATTAAGTTCATTAAACATCATGTCATAGACCGCTTAAGGGTACCCAGGAGAATTGTTCATTGCAACGGACCTCATTTCGTTCAATTATTCTCCAGGTTTTGCAGCAAATATCGAACTGAAAGTATAGCTTCATCTCCATACTATCCTGCCTTCAACAAGACCATTGTGAAGCTTCTTAAAAAGTTCAATTTATCCAACCAACATGATTAGGATGAAAAGCTTGGAGAATGTCTCTAGGCATAGCGAACAACTGTCAAGACACCTACGAATGCTATACCTCTTTCTTTGGTATATGGATCCGAAACAGTACTTCCTTTGGAAATTCAGATTCCATCACTGCAGGTTATATTAGCTACCAAAATGACACAGGAAGAAAAACATCAGCAAAAACTTCTAGAATTGGAAGCTCTCAATGATAAGTGCCTCGAAGCACAACAGAGTACTAAACTTTATCAAACTCAAATTTTCAAAACCTTTAATAAAAAGGTCAAGCAGAGAACTTTCAAGAAAAGTGATTTGGCTCTTTCAGTAAGAAAACCAATCATAACCAATCAATAGGAAAATTCTTTTTTCATTGACACAGTCTATTCAAATGGAACATATCGATTGGTGAAACCGAATAGCGCTAAGATAATGATGCTAATCAATGGAAAATTTCTAAAGAAATATTACTTTTAATGTAATATTCAAGTAATCCATTACAGAAGTACTCATCATCATTCTATTCTTATAGTTTTCCTTAAAGCACATCCACTTGAATCTCATGATCCTTTCGCCATCACTGCACACTCGGATCCTATATCGGTACAAAATATATCAAGCGATAATATTGAAAAATTCAATTGCCAATCCTCCAATGGGGAAATCAACTTAACTCAAAGTGATCATGGCCAAGCCAATAATCTAGTCTCTGGTAATTGTCAAAAGAGGCTTTGGTCATGGCCGCATATCCAAATTTCAGTATAGAATATATTAATAGTAATACTGGAAAATCCAACTGCCAATTCCTTCAAGGGGGAAATCCACTTAACTCAAAGTGATCATAGCCAAGCCAATTATCCGGTCGCCGATAAATGTTAAAGGAGGCTTCGACGGAAATCAAGAAGAATCTCAAACCATTCAAAGGCAAAATGGATTATATACAAGTAGCTTATGTAATAGTAAGAAGTAATCAAGTTAAAAATGGAGCGGTTTGAGATACATATCCTCTTCAATAATCCTCTATCACGTTTTTGACGGGTTGGTAGATTCCTAACCATTGCCCCGAAAAGTGGTAATAAAGAGATTTCATAGAGAAACTTCTTATAGTGCTCATTCTGAAAAACGCAGCAAAGAATGATACATTTTTTCGACTGCTCGAAAATGCGGTAATAAGAAGATTTCATGAAGAAACTTCTTGTAGTATTTCTTCTGAAGAACGTAGTGAAAAATGATGCATTTTTTTACTACCTAAAAATGTAATAAGAATATTTCATAAAGAAACTTCATATAGTACTCCTTCCGAAGAATGCAGTAAAGAATAACGTATTTTTCCAACTGTCTAGAAATGCGGTAATAAAAAGATTTCATAGAGAAAGTTCTTGTAATACTCCTTTTGAAGAACACATCAAAGAATGATGTATTTCCTTACTACAAACTATTTGGTGTATCTCCAATCGGTATCTTGAAAAAAAAAAAGGAGATTATAACAGTATCAGATCATATGATACACATACTTGAATTTTTTCCTCAACAAAAAAAAATTCAACATTAAGACTTGATCATTGGTCTGCTTGAATTCTGGAGCATACGAAGACCCTAAAATGATTAACAAATGTGTCAAATTCTTGACATTATTATCTCCAAAATAGTACCAATTTGTCCACCAATCAAATGGAGTTTACCTACAAGAGAGAAGCCCAATTTTGATCAGCTCCATAGGAACTTTATGAGCCAGAGTTCCTAATGTGATAAATTTACTTCAAGGGCGCAGTGCCAATTGTAGCACTTTACAAGTCGTTGACACGAGAATATAAGATGTTTTGCATTCTTGCTAATGCTATTATTCTAACGGACCAAAGATTTTAAGTTGTTGTTTTGTAATTCTAATTAGTCTAGAATACAAAATTCAATAGTTCAAAACCAAATATTAATTCTATTATCTTTTTTCTATCATAAAAACTGATCTTTTAGTTTTAATTTTTATTTAAAGTATTCTAAGCATGAGCTATCAAGTGACGTGCAAACATAACTCATCAAAAATACTACTTTTCATAAAGATAAACAAAATTATTAAATAATCCTATGAAAAAAATAAAAAACAACAACTCCAAACCCTAATTAAGCATAGGCTCTCAAGAAACTTAACTCAGGCATAAGCCATCAAAGTATTAATTTAGGAGTTGTTGTATTTTAATTTTTATCTACATCCTAGAGCAATTACATGTCTTTATTATTTTATTTTAGAAAGAAAATAATAGAGAGCAATTACATGGTTGATTTCTAATTTCATCTACATCCTAGAGCTAAATTAAGTTAGCTACTCATAGTTCTAATTATCAAAATCTTATTTTTATTTATGAAAGTCGTTCAATACCTATACTAGAAAGCAATTGAATCTATCTAAAAAGCAAATTAAAGATTTTTACTTACTAGAAAGCACTTCTGAATAAAAGATTATCTCTAGAACGTGGTATGGTGGTTGTCACTCATTTGACAAAATCCTAATTTTTATGATTAATCAAGAGTACAAAATTGCATTATAATCCTAGGTTACAAGGACACGACCAATATATAGGTCTCGAAAAATCAAACCCTTATCTGAGTACAAGTAAGTAACTATAAAATTATATCGAAGACCCCGTAAAAATTTCATCCAGTGTGGGCCCCATAATGTCGCTAAATAATGGCAATTGCCACTAAATGGCAGCAAAAAGTGGTTATGGGCTTCAACTCTCTTCTGCATGAAGTTCTAGTCTTGTTCCATTAATTTGAATGACAGTAATTAATTTTGGCTCTCTGTTACTTTATGATCTTGTAGTTTTATTCATTTTTAACTCTTTTCTAGATTTAGTTTCTGAATCTAGCTCTGAGTTTATGACATCTACTTGTAAGAATAGATTTAATCTGAAAACATATTAAAAATACCAGAATAGCATTATTAAATATAAAAAATAGATAAGATGGAGACTATAAATATGCAATATATGACACTCATCATACTACCACACCTATCTTTTGTTAGTTCTCGAGAAAAACCTAGACTGAAAAAGAAAAAGAAAAAAACCTAACTCACTTTTGCAAGAATCGCGATTGCACTTAGCATGTGCAGCAAGCCGTTAAACTCCTAGGTTATTTTAGTGGACGAGTTATGTCTCGTGAGACTTTACAGTGAATATACCAACAAAATTTGTGAAGAAGGTAAATTACGGAATAAAGAAAAGAAAAATAAGAATAACAAAAAATTAAGAAAAATAAAAAAAAATTATACAAAAGAAAGAAAAATCTTGTTTTTGATATTCAATTAATCTCACTAATATACAAACTCAATAACATATTTAGATTATTAGTTTTCAAGTCAAGTATCATATTAAATATACCTATCATTTTAATCAAAAATTAAAATCCTATTTTTCAATACCCACTAATAGATAATTCTTGACTCCTATACATCTACATGCACGTGTGAGAGTCTACTTCGGTTTTGCACTTTAACGCTAACTCAGATTCATCTTTTCTCTCTAAATAATTTTTTTCTTTACTTTTTTGTGAGTATTTCACCTTTCGTGCAAAGACTCACGCTTGCTTACGAAAATACCAGATTACTTGGATCATACTCTAAATTTTTTTCATTTTTAAAGGATCATTACCTTAAATACCAGACTCACCTCTTTATTCTTTTTTCTTTTCTTTTTAAGGGTCATTACCTTAAATACCAGGCTCATCTCTTTATTCTTTTTTTCTTTTCTTTTCTTATTTAAAAAGAGAAGACTACTTAATAATTATCATCTTTATCCTTAACCTAATAAACTATTGTGAAGTAAAATATATATATATATATATATATATATATATATATATATATATATATATATATATATATATATATATATATATATACCTCAAAATTACTATTAGTGGTTTTAATTTTTGAATATTAATCTTTTTCATAAATTTCTAAGTGTATTATCCAATCCACTCTCCTATCAAATTTCAAATCTAAATTTATTCTTTTATTTGTAATTAGGTTGATTTATTGAAGAAAATATATATTTTTACTTTTTCTATTTTCATTTTTCAAATCTAAGTGTATTATCCCTTTTCATATTTTTTTTCTTTTTTTTAATGCCCTAAAAACTACCCAAAGTGTAAAATAAAAAAATCTAAAAATAAAATAAAATCCTAAGAAGAAAACTAAAGAACCTAGAAAAACACAGAACTCTTCTAACCCACTCCCCCACACCTAAACTTATGTATACCCTCATACATGAACCAAGGGTGGTAAAATAAATATGAAAACTATTGTACAAATATTATATAAAAAATGAGAGTTGTGAAAAGTCACAATCTCAATATCGTCACCCTATTAATACATGGAAAGTAGTTACGACCTCTCGATCGCATCCCACTTTTATAATGTGTGCATTTTAAATATGAAATGAGTGTATTGTTGTATCTCATCATCCTCCTATAAGTTGCAAAATTATATTTTTATTTTTTATGTCGTCATCACTTTTTCTTTGTCCACATGTAAGTATTAATAATTGGGTTAAAGAATTCTTCATTATAAGCCTACCAATCATCTTTAGTAATAAGCACACATGTAGAAATATCGTGAGGTGTGAAGAGTGAAACATGATCAAGTAAATCAACTGTGAAGTGTTGTGGCCCTTCTAACTCACGATGTAATGTGAGCACCTCTACAAACAAATTCTCAAAGATTTGCTCATAAATGAATGGCACACTTGCACAAGTATCATTATATATAGAGTTAGTATATGCCAATTCGTCAAATAGCATGAGCTAATCTTTGAAAATTTGCTCAAATAAGGGTTCATCATCAGCGCAAGAGATAGAATGAGAGTGCAAACTATGAATCATGTTTACATCAATGAGCGAGTTCGTTGTGTGCTCATCCATATTGAATATGTTCAATGCCACAGTCATATTCCCAAATGATAGTTTCATGAGGCCACTCCTGCAATCAATTAATACATTTGATATTGTAAGGAATTGTTTGTCCAAGATAACGAGAATTTGATTCTATGAATTAAAAATCGGCTCAGTTTCTACGATAATAAAATCTACTGGAAAGATGAACTTGCTGACCTTAATGAGCACATCTTCAATTATACCAAGTGGTCTCTTGATTGAACGATCAGCTAGTTATAATGTGACCTTCGTAGATTGAAGTTTTTCTAACCTTAGTTGCTAATAAACAGTGTAAGGAAGCAAGTTGATACTTGCCCCTAAATCAAGCAACACTCTATCAAATGTAGTGTTTCCAATAGTGCATGAGATTGTGGGGGAACCTAAATCTTTGTATTTAACAGGCAAAGAGTTAAAGAGCATTTGTGATATATTTGCAGTAAGAAAAACTTTCTCAGGAATGTTTCTTGCTCGTTTCTCAGTACACAAATCCTTGAGAAACTTGGCATAAGTGGAAACCTGTTGTATAATATCAAGGAGTGGAATATTAACTTTCACCTACTGAAATATTTCAAGAATCTTCTTTATTTGCAGTGAAGGCTTCCTAAGTCGATTGGGATATGTTGTTTTCGGCTTAGGAAAAGGTTCTTCTGCATGAACATGTGATGGTATGGAGATGAATGTGGAAAAATAGATGGAAAAGATGGTGTATCCTACGGAATAGTGGAAGTGAGATCAAAAGGTATTGCTACATTATTTTCCACTTGCTTGTCAGATCTGAGCGTGTGAATGACATTGCATTGGTGAATATGGGATAAAACTGACTGAGATGAGTTAGAGTTGAGATTCATTATTGATTGGCTCGGAAAGGTTCCCAACCCCGACTCACTCAGTTATGTGGCTAACTGTCTAACCTACTGCTCTATATTCTTGATCGATTGAGAACATTGAAGAACTTGTTGGTCAGTCTGTTGTATAAAGTCAGTAAACACTTTCATTAAATTTTGTATTTATATGTCTATATTGGACGTTGTTTTGAAAAGGTTCTCCATATTCCTTTCCAGTATTGTTAGCCATCTATCATAATCATTGTTACACCCCTATTGTGGATATGATTTGATTATGTGCGGGTAGTCTATTCAAATTATTCCCTTAATTCGTAGCATTTGGGTGTTGATATACACCCATGCTAGGCTCGGAAACTAACCATTAGGTGGAGGCTGCATGTTAGGGTTGGAGACTCCTTGATATTGCCCTTGACCCTATGAGAGGTTTGGCTAGTTCCTCCAACCCAGATTATATATAGGAGTGTAAGAATTGTTCTGTGTAAGAATTGTTCATAGGTAGATGATATAATGAGTTAGCCTACTCAAGTGTTGGACCCATGGATTCATTAATAATGGACACTCCTCTATAATATGATTCAGAGTTCTATAATTAAAGCATGTAGAACTTGAATTTGATTGACTTGACCCACCAGTGGAGTGTTAGGAGTCTCCAATACCTCAATTCTCCTTATAATGGCTATAATCTTAGTTTCGACAGCTATAGAGCTGTTGATACTATAGATCCCACCCTTAAACGCAAAAATTAATGTATTGGATTTCTCAGCAGAACTCTCTCACTGCATAGTTTTTCATGATAGATTCTCAAGAAGGTCCCATACTTCATCCTCATTCTTTCTCATAAACCCCTTGAGACATGGACTCAAGAAGAGTTTTGGATGTGTAATCGAGTCCTTCGTATACTATTTGACAAAATTGACACTTTGCTATTGTATAGTGGGGACACTAAGCTAAATAATCTTTGAACCACTCTAAGTATTTTTGGAAAGGTTCTCCCGGCACTTGACAGAATTGATTAATTTGATTTTGAATTTTTTTTGTCTTGTGCATGGGATAATACTTCTTGAGAAAAAGTATAACAAATTCATCCCAATTAGTGATTGAATCAGTAGGCATACTGTACAACCACTTCTTGGAGTTATCTTTGAGAGCGAATGGAATGAAGCAAAACTTAATTGCATCCTCTGACAAATGCTGCAGTTTAATCATCACACACACTTCCTGAAATTCATTGATAAAGAGATATGCATCCTCATAATCAAAATCAGTGAATTTAGGAAGTATGATGTACTGTGATTTCAGTTTATGGTGATTACCCGCTGCGTATAGAACTTTGATGCATGACAGTAGTAATGTGCACAATGGTTAACATCGATTCTAAAGGATCGGGATCGGTTGGACTATCTTGTCTCCCATGAATAAATCTGAACTCACAAATCGATCAAATTGATCACGGGTCTAATATGCCACGAACCAGTGATCAGGAGTGGATGCGTGAGTTTCGTAAACTAATGCAAGAAGTGGAATGTGGTGAAAATGAAATGGTGGAAGAAATATGATAAAAAAATATGATGTCCTACAGTTTCTATTTTTTTGTATATTTTTACAGAACCAGAGAATCATAACACAGAACACAAGAGAATTAGGGGGAGAGACTCACCAAATTTGCAGCTAAATGGTGGTAATTACCATTGTTTAGCAGCAAAACTAGGGATTTTGGCTCCCTAGTTTTTGTAGTGTACTTCTAAGACTTCTTTCTTTCCTTTTTACATCATGTATCTTAACTTCCAGGTCCCTGCACATTCAACACACACTGTTAATCCGTAAAACGTTAGGAAAAGTAAGAAAATAGAGTCGATCCCTGGCAGCGGTGCCAAAAACTTGATGTGATAAATTTACTGCAAGCACACAATATCAGTTGTAGCACTTTACAGGTCGTTCCTACGAGAATTTAAGGTGTTTTACGTTCTTACTAATCCTATTATTCTGATAGATTAAGAGTTCTAAGTTGTTTTTTTTGTAATTCTAATTAACCAAGGATATAGAATCTACTAATTCACAACCAAATATTACTTCTATTAATTTTTTTCTATCATAAAAACAGATCTTTAGTTTTAATCTTTATTTAAAGTATTCTAAGCGTGAGCTATCAAGTGATGTGCAAGTATAACTCATCAAAGATATGACTTTTCATAAAAATAAAGTAAATCATTAGAAATTTTTTAAAAGAGATGAAAATCAACAACTCCAAACCATAACTAAGTATAGGCTATCAAGAAACTTGACTCAAGTATAACCTACCAAAGTATTAATCTACGAGTTGTTGTATTTTAATCTTTTAATAAAAAAGTCATGTCTTTATTATTTTATTTTAGAAAGAAAATAATATAGAGCAATTACATGGTTGATTTCTAGTTTTATCTACATCCTAGAACTAAATTAAGTTAGCTACTCATTATTCTAATTATCAAACTCTTTTTTTTATTTATGAAAGCCATTCAATATCTATACTAAAAAATAATTGAATCTATCTAAAAAGCAACTTAAAGATTTTTACTTACTAGAAATCACTTATGAATAAAAGATCACCTCTAGAGTATGGTATGGTGGTCGTCACTCTTTTGGCAAAACCCTAATCTTTATTGATTAATCAAGAGTATAAAATTGCATCATAATCCTAGGTTATAAGGACATGGCCAATATATAGGTCTCGAAGAACCAAACCCTAATTTGAGTACAAGTGAGTAACTACAAAATTACATCAATGACCCCGTAAAAATTTCATCCAGTGTAGGCTCCATAATGCCGCTAAATAGAGGTAATTGCTGCTTAAAGCCGGCAAAAAGTGGGTTATGGGCTTCAACTCTCTTCTGCATGAGCCTTGTTCCATTAATTTGAATGACTGCAATTAACTTTAACCCTCTGTAGCTTTATGATCTTGTACCATGAATCACTTTTAGCTCTTTTCTAGACTTGGTTTCCTAATTCGGCTCTGAGTTTATACCATGTCCATAGGTTTAATCTGAAAAACACACTAAAAATACCCGAATAACATTATTTAAATACAAAAATAGATAATATGGAGGTTATAAATATGGAATATATGACACTCATCAGTTCTTTACGGTAGATTCAACTACAAAGCAAACTCTACAATTGTGTAGTCAGTATCCTGTTGCCTGTTATTTTATCAATTTTCCTAACTGAGTACTTCCAAAAAAACAAAAAAAAATAAAAAAAATCCATTCCTCCAAAAAGTTTGTCAAGTTAAAAATTACATCTGACAAATTCAAATTCATTCCACCAAAATTTATCAAGTTAAAAATTACCTCTGATAAATCTAAATTTATTTCCATCAAAATTTGTCAAATTAATAATTACCTCTGACAAATCCTAATTTATTTCCATCAAAATTTGTCAAGCTAAAAATTAAATCTGACAAATTCAAATTCATTTTCATCAAAATTTGTCAAGTTAAACATTACCTCTTACAAATTCAAATTCATTTCCACCAAAATTTGTCAAGTTAATGATTATCTCTAACAAATCCAAATTTATTTTCACCAAAATTTGTTAAGTTAAAAATTACATCTGACAAATCCAAATTCATTTCCACCAAAATTTATCAAGTTAAAAATTATCTCTGACAAATCCAAATTTATTTCTGTTAAAATTTGTCAAGTTAAAATATATCTCTAACAAATCCAAATTAATTTCCACCAAACTTTGTCAAGTAAAAATTACCTTTAACAAATCCAAATTCATTTCTACCAAAATTTGTCAAGTTAAAATTAACTTTGACAAATTCAAAATCATTTGTTAAGTTAATGATTACCTCTGACAAATCCAAATTCATTTCCACCAAAATTTGTCAAGTTAAAAATTATCTCTGACGAATACAAATTTATTTCCACCAAAACTTATCAAGTTAAAAATTACCTCTTACAAATTCAAATTTATTTCTACCAAAATTTATCAAGTTAATCATTATCTCTGACAAATCAAAATTCATTTCCACCAAAATTTGCCAAATTAAAAATTATCTCTAACAAATCCAAATCTAAATTCCATTCCTCCAATATTTATCAAGTAAAAACTACCTCTAACAAAATCAAATCCAAATTTTATTCATCAAAATTTGTCAAGTTAAAAATTATCTCTGACAAATCCAAATTTAATTTCCTCCAAAATTCGCCAAGTTAAAATTACCTCTGGCAATTCAAAAACTGTTATACTAAATGTTATTGAATAGCTAAAACTACAACTTATTCTGAAAAGTTAATGATTACTTCTATCCTATTCAAAAAAATTATTCATTCATCCACTTGGGCGCTTGAATGCCGACTCTATATTGTTAAATTAATGATTATCTCCGGACAAGATGCGAAATAGTCAATGTTGTATCAAGTTAATAGATGCTTTTGATCATCAGCACCAAGTTTATTCATCAAGTTAACAGTTTTCTCTAAATGAATAACAATAATTTTTTTTCCATTCTTCAAAATTTCTCCATTCATCATAAGTTCAGCATTAAAAAGTTTCTTGACAAAATATTCATGTTCCATACATATCAGAAACAAAAATAATACAAATCGTCGGGATACAAGAGATTTGATTGTTTCTTCATATCCTTTATTTCTAATTAGATGGATTCATACACCTGAACAGTAGCTTGCCTCCGCAACTCCTCTTCGCTGATGGTTAGGTTACTTGAAGGATCAGACTTAAGAGCCTTCAATTCTGCTTGCTTAGCCATGAATGTCTTGAGATCATCACGTTGCCTAGACAAATCAGTGATGGTCTTCATTGTTTCCTCATGAGCTTTAAGAGTCCTCTCCAGATAAGCCTAAGTTTTTGCAATAGTTTTCTGAGTCCTCATAATGGCTTGATCTTGGCTCTTGGCCAAAGCAACAACACTCTCTATCTAAGCATATAGAGATCATTAGCTGATTGGATCTCATTAAGTTGAGCTTGATGAGTATCCATTTTTTTCCAAGCCTCCTCCTGAAGTCAAAGCTGCTCCTCCATCAATTTTTTGAAAGAGACTTCAACTATTTCAACTTTGTCGAGCCTTTGATAAAAACTTCAGCGTCACTTTACAGCTGGGTCATTATTCCTCTATAGGGAGTTGCCTTCAACTCTCCACCAACCCTTTCTATGCCACTAATATAATGATTCAATAGGTTGGCAATAGAAGTGAAGGACCTTCCTTTCAAAATGGCATTTATACAATGACTCAAGAAAGAGAAGAATCCTTGATTATGTAATGAAGCAAGTCATCAGCAAAATCATTAGCTTCTATGTCTACCTGATGGCAAAGAAGAAGTTGCAGGCTCTGTTGGCAGTGAAAATTTCTAAGTTAAAAGGATTTTCCACAACAGAATGCGGAGCTAATTCAATAGCCCCGCGTTTGGTTACATTAACCCTGCATTTGAATAAAACGCGGAGATGTTTAATAGCTCCGCGTTGATTCCGCAGTCTGGCTTATATTAGCCTCGCGTTTGAGTAAAACACGGAGATAATCAATAGCTCCGCGTTGCTCCGCGTTTTGGTTATTTACCGTCGAATTTTGATGCGATTAAAGCTCCGCGTAAGCAGATAACCAGAATCTTAAATTGATTGAGATTATGATTTTGGGGTTATACAAATACCCGAATCAAGTCTAATCAGAATTCCATCAAAACTAAGATATTTGATTGGAATCCTTGATGAATGCGAGTTCTATTTAGATAGAAACTCTTGCATTAACCTGGGGCTATAAATACCTTCCTGGTGAAACCCTAGGGGAGGGCTGGGTCTTCTTTTTGGCATCAGAAGTCTCCTATCGATCCTTTGGCAATTCAAGTATGCGAGAGAGCCTTGAAGCCTTTGCTGATCATCTTCTGAAATCTTGGAGAATTCAAGTTACGCATAGAGCCTTGAGTTTATGAAGATCAGAGAAAATCACCATCTTCTTTCTGGAGTTCTTGAGAAGTTCGAGTTACGCGAGAGAGCCTTGAACAAATCAAAACCAGAGAATATCGTCTATAGTCGGCCGATATCTTTAAAAGAGAAGATTTCAACGTACCGATCGTCCAAAAGAGCTGCTCGACAGATCCCATCGCCACAGATCCCACAACTTATTATAAAAGAGAGCGATAAAAATAAATCCTCTCGTTTGTTCTTTTTAATCTTATTCACTTCCGTTGTAATTCAAGCTTATTCAATGGAAGGAAGCAAAGCAACTTTTGCGACGAACAAACTGGCGACCACAGTGGGAGCCGTCTCTTTCACTGATAAAGAGATTGTGGCGCAATCGGACGTTGACTTGATCGGATCCGAAGTAGACACGCTGGTCGTTTAAATCGACCAGCAGAAGTACGAGGAGTTCCTCTCCTCCGGATCAGGTGACTTGGATGAGACACGGCACTATCGTCGCATGTACTCCAATGCCCGAGTGACGGGTAGAAAGGTATCCACCAAGAGACGGGGATCCTTGGAGACTGCAGCTATAGAGCCAGAGTTCACACAAGAAATCCTAGCCGAGGAAGAGCTTCCGATTGCCGAAAAAGACATGGGAACTGGACTGACCAGGACCCAACTCCGGAACAGGAACCGGAGAGCGAGGCGTAGAGCCCTCAAAGCCCGCCTTGGACGCGGAGCTAACTCTAGAGGACGCGAGGCTATGGTCCCTCGCAAATTGGCTCGCGCTACCCGCGAGACCAATCTCTACCGCGTTAAACGCGAAGATACAACTTGCCTTAAAAGCAAGGAAAAGCCAGCGTGTGATTTTCCATGCGAGGTTGGTAATACTGGTGAGTTACGCAAAATTCCTGACACTCGCGAGTTACGCGAGTATAAAAATTATTCAAAGCCAGCGTGTGATTCTCCACGCGAGGCTATTACTGTGCCTAGCGAGAGACGCGAAGCCAGTAAGGGTTGCGCTAGTCGCAGAATACCCAACACTTGCGAGTTACACGAGTATAAAAATTATTCAAAACTAGCGTGTGATTCTCCACGCGAGGCTATTACTGTGCCTAGCGAGAGACGCGAAGCCAGTAAGGGTTGCGCTAGTCGCAGAATACCCAACACTCGCGAGTTACGCGAGTATAAAAATTATTCAAAGCCAGCGTGTGATTCTCCACGCGAGGCTATTACTGTGCCTAGCGAGAGACGCGAAGCCAGTAAGGGTTGCGCTAGTCACAGAATACCCAACACTCGCGAGTTACGTGAGTATAAAAATTATTCAAAGCCAGCGTGTGATTCTCCACGCGAGGCTATCACTGTGCCTAGCGAGAGACGCGAAGCCAGTGATACTTGCAATAAACGCAAGACCTCTGACACCCATAAGGAACGTGAGGATGATTGGCAGATAGTTGTCAGTCGTAAAAACTGTGCTAAGCGCGAAGCTATGATTTGCGTTAATCGCAAAGATAAGCCACCGTGCAAGAACTTCCCTTCACGCGGGGCTATTATTCCAGAAGCTAAACTTCCAAGGACACACCAAGCCAGTAAGAAACGCGAGGCTAGTGTGGATAAGCACGGAGCTATTCTTCAGGCCCGCGATGTGAAACGCGAGGCTATTCCTAAGACACGCGAGGATCGGTCCGACACTAGAGTCAGGGTTGATCAATCAAAGAAGCTTCAGGGGATTCTTAAACATTCTCAAGAGTTGAATGGACCTCTTAACTCCATGACTAGAGGCACTGACCTCAGGGAACATCTCTCTAAGAAGAGAGGCATAGATCAACTTCAAGTTGAACATATTTGCCATTGCCAACAACTTGTGACAGCAGTATCAGCCGTAATGGACAACTGTGACTGCAGCAAGAACAGGATATCTGTGTTCGACCGATTAAACGAGTCAAACCAGAATCCTGCTAAGAAAACAAGGACAACACCCTGAAACAATGGAGAGCTGTAACTTCCAACATGGTAGGAAAAGGAAAGAAAATTATAGAGACGGATGATGATTCAGAATCGAGCGATGATGAACCTCATCGTATTACTCGACTAAGATCAGGAGCCGTCCCGCCCCGAAATTATAAGAAGCTCGCAGGGGGTTCTTACGACGAAGATAGCGATAATTCCGCTATAGCCTCGCCCCCATCCTCTATATCGTCTCGGCTACAGAAGTCAGCATCGCATATGGCAGATAAGTCTGACGATATTAATCAGAGATTTGAAGCTCAAGAAAAGATGATTCGAGAGCAGCAAAAGATGATTGAAGGTCTTAAGAGCATGCTATCGAGATTCGTGGAAGATAATACTAAAAAGGGCAAAGAAACTCTGAATGAAGAAGAACAGGAAGAGAAAGCCCACTCGATGCATGAGGAAGAGGATAGATTTTCTTTCCATGATCCGCATAGGGAGAAGATAGAAAAGCTCCAGAATCAACTCGAAGTTTTAATGCGTAAAAAGGAGTTAAAAGAAGCTGGGGTCTCTAGACCGTATCCTCCTGAATGGGATATGATACCTTACCCACCAAAGTATAAGCCGCTCAAGTTAGAGCCGTACGACGGGAAGGGATAGCCCAGTCAACATATATATTACTTTTTGTCCCAAGCAGGACACTTAATGGGTAATGATCCCATTATGACCAAAGTATTTGCAAGTACTTTGCGAGGGCCTGCCTTTACTTGGTTCATGCAGTTGCTCCCAGGTACTATTAATACCTGGTTAGATGTTGAGAAATTATTTCTCTCGCGTTTCTTCGAAGATGACACCGAGATTACGGTTCATTCCCTCCTTGCAACTAGGCAAGGAGAACAAAAAACGGTTAAAGATTTCATAGAAAGGTTCCGGGAGAAGTCCGTACATTGTAAACACGGAATGATCCAGGAAACTCTAGTCGAGACCTGTCGACACAACCTTAAGACCAATGTGCTCCTCAAAATGGGGGCCGTAGAGTCTAAGACGTGGAGGGACTTGCTCAAACAAGGAGAGCAAGCTGAAGACTTGATTCGCCGAGTCGAGAAATCCCGCGGATCAAGGAACTCTGGGGGTAGTAAGCCATATACCCAAAACAACAGTAATAAGAATAAAGGGAAAGCAGTCATGTCGTCAGAAGCTGCTCCTCAGAAAACCGGTCCTCCGCTAGAGCCAAAGCCTCAAGGACAGCGAGGATCAAGGCAAATCAGACCGCAACAAGAAAGAAATTACACTTTCAAGGCGGAACAGACACATATCCTCTTTCACCTGCTCCAGAAGAAAGGAATGCTAAAACTTCCGGAGAATAAGAAGCCAGAAGATGCGGGTAAGACTAAAGACCCCAATTACTGTCTTTATCACCGGAATGTTGGACACCCTACCAGGGATTGTTTTCCCCTTAAGAACATAATCCAAGCACTAATAGAGGCTGGAGTTTTGACGTTTAAGGAAGAGCAGAAGAAAGTCACTGCCAATATGGCAACCATAATGGTCGGAACCCACGAGTTTCCCGCAGGAGTGACCCCAATCCCTAAGGGTAAGATGGTCACGAAGAATCTTGATCCGCACAATAAAGCCCAAGAGGGACTTGTCCCCGTAACAACCCAAAAGGGGAAAGTTATGTGGGTTCACCCCGACTTGCTGAAAGATGAACAATGGATTACTTCAAGAAGTCAAGGGAAGAAACGGGCTGTTAATGCCATTTCTGCGGATATAAAGGGAGAATATATAGCTTCGGGGGCCTTCATAGATTCTGAAGAAGAACCCGAAACTATGGCCACCCATCAAGATGGGGTAGGCCCTTCCGGTACTCGATCTGGAAAGACATATCTTAAGGACTACACTAGAGTGGATCCAAAAGATATCTATGCAGAACTCGCAAAGTCTGCAAAGCAGAAAGGACATCGTTTCCAGAAGAATCCTACCAGAGAGGAAGGAGCCAAAGAAACCCCCTTCGAATTTGACATAATTGCGCAGTTGGCTAACATCCCAGCGCGAGTAACGCTTTACGAATTGTTGAGATTATCAAAATTATCACGTGAAGCTCTAAGAGAGGCCTTGGCAGACTCTGAGTCGTTCCTAGCTCAGATTGGCGGACTCTTGCCCCCACTGTCATCAAGTGAGGAGGCAAGTCCCACAAATCATCTTCTCTCCAGAAGACATCTAGGTGAGGAATATAAAGCATAATAGGCCTTTATATTTCACTGGATATGTCGGGTCCACAAAAGTGGACCAAATTCAGATTGATCCAGGTTCTGCACTCAGCGTCGTGCCCAGTAGATTGATGCAGCTGTTGGGGATTTCCCTTCATCACTTGACACCTACACACACTACCATCTATGGATTCAACGCTAATAATAGCCATCCTCTTGGTAAGATCCGATTGCGGTGTCAAATTGGAGACTTGAAAACGGAGGTTACATGCTACATAATTGATACTGATACCTCCTACAATATTTTATTGGGGCGACCTTGGATCCACTCTCATATGATAGGTCCGTCGACTCTTCACCAGTGCATGAAATATTGCGATGAGGAAGGAGAGGTCCGGACACTAATTGCTGACAAGCAGCCATTCAAAGGGTTGGAGAATTACTTCACAGATACTGCACTCTACAAGCCAGCACATGAAGCCTCCAATGACAGTCTTATCAAGTCTCCAAAGCCCGACGACAGTGGCAATGAAGCCGACACTGAGTACGAGCTCCTTGGAGAAGATGATGGGGGTGATTACGAAATCAACCCTCACCTAGATCTTAGCTTAGGTCTTGATAATATAGTGGATGTAATAGAAAGTGAATGGGTTATTAATGAAAATGTAAAGTTAGTCTACGAGCATACTGTAACTACTGAGTCTGAGCCCTCTTGTACCTCCACCGAAGCGGATGGCCTGACCGAACTTGAAGTTCTGGCGGCATACCATTTGCCCCTCAGGTCTTCCCTCCTCTCTCAATTAAAAATAACCGAGGATCAAGGGCACTTCTTTGAGGTGCCTCCCCGACAGAAGTCCCAAAGGCCGATCATGTTCGGCAAAGTGGCCACGTCGCCTCGACAGAGACAAAGTAATGAAAGTGATGAACAAATATCACCTCAATTTCACTTATATGAGCAAAGGTCCCAACAGATGATGGAGAAAATAGGATATAATTTTACCCAGAAGCCGAGATTAAACTTTGAAAAAGGGAGACGGAATCTCATACCCTCATTTAGACCGAGAGGAAAGAGCCCTGATTATTATCAGAAGACCCGCAAGGGGTTGGGTTATGTATCTACTCCACCCTTGTCACCATTAAATGATGAAGAGAGTTCTTCGGCCAAAGAAGAAACATCTTCACCAGATCATGATTCAGATATAAACACCGGTGCTTGGTTTCAATTTTTGACAATCAATATGGTTTCAGCCGCGCCAGAAAGCGACGAGGAACCAATTGACGTTCAAAACGATGCTTGGGCCAGGCATATGGACACTCTCTGGGATGACCGCTTCGAACAGCGTGATCCGCCCACAGAAGATAAACTAATACAGGTTAACATGGGAACGGAAGAAAATCCGAAACCCATTTTCATAAGCGACACACTAACTCCTTTAGAAAAAGAGGAACTTATATCCCTTATCAAAGAGTATATAGATGTGTTCGCATGGAGTTATGAAGATATGCCTGGGCTTGACCCTCAAATTGCCACACACCGGTTAAATATAAAAGAAGATGTCAAGCCTGTTAAACAGCAACAGAGGCATTTTCGACAGGAATTGATGGAGGCAATAGTTGCTGAGGTCAATAAGCTTATACAATCCGGTTTCATCCGTGAGGAGCAACACCCAGAATGGGTGGCAAACAAAGTGCCAGTTCGCAAAAAGAATGGCAAAATCCGGATATGCATTGACTTTCGAGATCTGAACGCTGCATGTCCTAAGGATGAATTTCCACTCCCCATCACCGATGTGATGATCGATAACACTTGCGGTTATGAGAGGATGTCCTTTATGGATGGCTTCTCAGGTTATAACCAAATCAAGATGCACCCAGATGATGAAAAGCATACAGCTTTCAGAACGCCACAGCGGGTATACTGTTATATAGTGATGCCATTCGGATTAAAGAATGCAGGTGCCACTTACCAACGCGCAATAAGCGCCATATTCAAAGAACACCTGCGCAGAACAGTGGAGTGCTATGTGGATGACTTAGCAGTCAAAAGCAAAGACAAAGAAGATCATCTTCATGATTTAAGAGTGGTCTTCGATCTTTTGCAGAAACATCACTTGAAGATGAATCCTACCAAGTCGTTCATGGGGGTATCCAGCGGGAAGTTTCTAGGGTTCATAACAACTTCAAAAGGAATTTTCCTCGACCCTGAAAAGGTAAAAGCGATTAGCGAAATGCCGCCTCCCCGCAATCTTAAGGAATTAAGGGGATTACAAGGAAAGCTCGCTTATATTCGGCGCTTCATATCCAACTTATCTGGACGATGCCAACCATTCTCCAAACTTATGAAGAAGGGAGTGTCTTTCATATGGGATGAGGCATGTCAGCAGGCATTTGATGACCTCAAGCAGTACCTTACTAAGCCTCCTGTACTAATGGCACCAGCCCCTGGGCAGCCCTTCCTTATATATGTAAGGGTCATGGATAATGCTTTAGGAGCATTACTTGCTCAATATAATGAGCACGGCCATGAACATGCCCTCTACTATTTAAGTAGAACAATGATTGGGGCCGAACAGCGGTATACCCCGATTGAAAAAGAATGTTTAGCCCTAGTGTTTGCTATTCAGAAAATGCGACACTACCTTTCGGGGCAAACAATTCATGTCATATCACGGGTTAATCCCCTGAAGATTATGTTGACAAAACCGGGATCTTTAAATGGCCGATTGGCAAAATGGGCGCTCTTACTATCGCCCTATGATATACATTTTGTCCCTCAAAAGGCTATGAAGGGGCAGGCAATCGCCGATTTCCTTGCAGACCATCCAATTGGGTCCAAATTAAAGCAGACATCAGAAGTCAACACAGTTACCGGAGAACAGCCTTGGCAAATATTCTTTGATGGTACCGCGAGACGATCTGCTGCTGGAGTGGGGGTTGTGCTAATATCCCCACATAAACATATATTGCCTAACGGTTACTCATTAACAGAACCGTGCACGAATAATGTAGCAGAGTACAACGCGCTCATTATCGGCTTAAAAATAGCTCTGCAACTGGGGTGAACCATCTAGAGGTATATGGAGACTCTAAGCTCATCGTCAATCAGATGACAGGTGAATATGAAGTCAGACATGAAGCCCTCATCTCCTATTATCAGCTAGCCATTGAACTAGCTGGATATTTTGAACAATTCTACATATATCACGTATCTCGAAACGAGAACATTTATGCAGATGCTCTTGCCGCATTGGCCGCAATGCTGGCAATCCCGCCAGGTGAAGCTAAAAGCATCACCATTGGTAGTAGAGGACTCCTCCACCCAGATGTGGTATCTCAAGCCGAAGAGGTATGCCAGATTGGCTTAAAGTTAGAACCCCGTGATTGGCGATTTCCGTTTATGGATTATGCCTTGCATGGGATATTACCAGAAGATCCTAAGAAAGCCACCTCAATAAAGAGGAAGGCCCAAAGATTTTATTATGACCATAAACTTCGATTTTGTATAGAAAGTCAAGAGGTGGTCTATTGCTACGCTGCATATCGAAAGCGGAAGCAGAACAAGTGCTGAAAGAAACACATGATGGAATATGTGGAGCTCATCAGCCCGGTCCCAAACTTAGAGACCGTATAAGAAGGCTGGGGTACTACTGGCCGAGCATGGTTATAGAAGCAATGGCATACGCTAAACGATGTCATGCATGCCAAATACATGCCAATTTTATTCATCAACCCCAAGAATACTTGCACAATACCGTCGCAAGCTGGCCATTTGAAGCCTGAGGAATGGACATTGTGGGGCCAATAACTCCCCCGTCATCCAGAGGACATCGGTTTATTCTTGCAATAACCGATTATTTTTCAAAATGGGCCGAAGCCGTACCCATGAAGGAGGTGAAAACGGCAGATGTGATCAAGTTTATCAAGCATCATGTCATTTACCGATTTGGCGTCCCTCGACGGATCATTCATGATAATGGTCCGCAATTCATTAGTCAGGGATTCTCCAGATTCTGCAACAAGTTCAGAATCAGAGATATCGCTTCTACACCATATAACCCTGCGGCTAATGGGTTGGCTGAAGCCTTCAACAAGACGATTATTAAACTCCTTCGGAAGTTCGTCTCTTCTAATAAACGAGATTGGGATGAAAAGCTAGGAGAATGCCTGTGGGCTTATCGCACCACCGTTCGCACCCCGACTAAAGTTACCCCATTCTCTTTGGTTTACGGAAGTGAGGCTGTCTTGCCTCTTGAAATCCAGATACCATCATTAAGAGTGGCTTTAGCCACAAAGATGACGACAGAAGAATGCCATCAGCAAAGATTGCAAGAACTAGAGGCGTTAGATGAAAAACGTCTCAGGGCTCAACAACAAATTGAGTTGTATCAAGCCCGAATATCTCAAACGTTCAATAAGAATGTTAAACCAAGGACCTTTAAATAAGGAGACTTGATTCTGGCTGCTAAAAGGCCAATGGTGCTAACCCACAAGACTAAAGGTAAATTTGAACCCAAGTGGGAAGGACCGTTTGTTGTGGAGACAGTATACTCCAGTGGAGCCTATCGCTTAATGAATCAAGAGGGCGATAAGATGATGATGCCGATCAATGGCAAATTTCTAAAGAAATACTATTCTTAGTACCCCTGGAGATACGCGTCTTCTCTCTTTTAGGCATGCGCAGTTTGCGCCTCTGACCTAAACCTGGTGAGTTTGGTTCTCAAGTTTGAACCACCTCCAGTCTTTCCTAGGCATGCGCAGTTTGCGCCTCTGACCTAAACCTGGTGAGTTTGGTTCTCAAGTTTGAACCACCTCCAGTCTTTCCTAGGCATGCGCAGTTTGCGCCTCTGACCTAAACCTGGTGAGTTTGGTTCTCAAGTTTGAACCACCTCCAGTCTTTCCTAGGCATGCGCAGTTTGCGCCTCTGACCTAAACCCTGGTGTGTTTGGAGTACCCAGTTCAAGTTACGCGAGAGAGCCTTGAACCGCCTCCAGTTTGGTTCTCAAGTTTGAACCACCATCAGTCTTTTCTTGGGCATGCGCAGTTTGGCGCCTTTGACCCAAACCTGGTGTGCTTAATTCTCAAGTTTGAACAGCCCCCAATCTTCTTTTAGGTATGTGTAATTAGGCGCCTCTGACCTAAAAGATATGAATTGCCCAACGCCGACTAGGCAATGGGAAGAGAACCAGTTTCTCGCCAACCCATCATGATGGGGTAAAAGTATGAATTGCCCAACGCCAACTAGGCAATGGGTAGAGAACAAGTTTCTCGCCAACCCATCATACTGGGGTAAAAGTATGAATTGCCCAACGCCAACTAGGTAATGGGAAGAGAACAAGTTTCTCGCCAACCCATCATGCTGGGGTAAAAGTATGAATTGCCCAATGCCAACTAGGCAATGGGAAGAGAACAAGTTTCTCGCCAACCCATCATGCTGGGGTAAAAGTATGAATTGCCCAACGCCAACTAGGCAATGGGAAGAGAACAAGTTTCTCGCCAACCCATCATACTGGGGTAAAAGTATAAATTGCCCAACGCCAACTAGGCAATGGGAAGAGAACAAGTTTCTCGCCAACCCATCATACTGGGATAAAAGTATGAATTGCCCAACGCCAACTAGGCAATGGGAAGAGAATAAGTTTCTCACCAACCCATCATGCTGGGGTAAAAGTATGAATTGCCCAACGCCAACTAGGCAATGGAAAGAGAACAAGTTTCTCGCCAACCCATCATACTGGGGTAAAAGTATGAATTGCCCAACGCCAACTAGGCAATGGGAAGAGAACAAGTTTCTCGCCAACCCATCATACTGGGGTAAAAGTATGAATTGCCTAACGCCAACTAGGCAATGGGAAGAGAACGAGTTTCTCGCCAACCCATCATGCTGGGGTAAAAGTATGAATTGCCCAACGCCAACTAGGCAATGGGAAGAGAACGAGTTTCTCGCCAACCCATCATGCTGGGGTAAAAGTATGAATTGCCCAACGCCAACTAGGCAATGGGAAGAGAACAAGTTTCTCGCCAACCCATCATGCTGGGGTAAAAGTATGAATTGCCCAACGCCAACTAGGCAATGGGAAGAGAACAAGTTTCTCGCTAGCCCATCATGCTGGGGTAAAAGTATGAATTGCCCAACGCCAACTAGGCAATGGAAAGAGAACAAAGTTTCTCGCTAACCCTTTCATACTGGGGGTAAAAAAGTATGAATCGCCCAATACCGATAAAGTAAAGGGAAGAGGAAAAGTTTGGCATTTAAGCCCAAACGTACTCCTCGACAACTCACCATGTTGAGGGAAATAACATGGCTAGCCCCACTCAAACGGTAGTTGGTAAAGGCTAATCAAATCCGTTAATAGCTGGGGGTTTGCTAAAAATCCCATATTAAACTTTAATTGTTATTTCGGCTCAAGAAATTAAGCATAAACGATACCAAGATAAATCGTTTTGACGGCAGGTTATTTGTTGGGCAAGCAAATCTGTTTTGAAGCCGGCAAATAAAAGAGTCAAAAGAATCATCTTTATTAAAAAGGTGAAGATACAAAAAGAATTTCAAAGAAACATCGTAAGGTTCTCTCTCTCCTGTTTACGAAGTTCTTATTACAAGGAAGATAAAAGCGTAAACAGAGATGAAACTATTGGCCTCCCAGAAGTCTCAATTGGTTTATTGTCTCGTCCAAATTTCTACGATGAGAAGCCTCCACGGTTTGCTGAGCTTGCCTACGCAACTCATCATCACTTATTGTAAGTTGTTGCTGACGAGATTCTTCTATGGCACGATTCATGGCCATCTCTTCCTGTTGAATCTGCTCCTGCTGGACAAGCAACATCTCCCGCTTCTTGACAGATTCTCCTAATCGGAGTTCATTTTCTATCAAGGTGGCCCGAGCTCTGGCAATCGTCTCCTGAGCTTTAGAGATGGCCGCCTGACTTTCCTCAATTCCAAAGTTTACCCTCTGCAGGTCGCCAATAACGGATTCCCGACTGGCCTGGAGCTCTGTCAGCTCCTGAGACTATCTCTCCTCCTGCTGCCTTAAAATATTTCTTTGAGATAAGGATTCTGCCCGAAGCCGCGCCAACTCTATCTCAATGATCGCCTCCACATCCGCCTGACGGAGTGTGTGTAGCATGGTCACCTGCTCTTCTAAGGCTGCAAGGCGGGCCCGGTATGGAGCTGCTCGATCTTGTCCACCGAATTCTTTGATATTTCCTAAATAGCGGAATAACAGTGGACGTGCGAAGTTGAAGAAATCGTGGCCAGAAAGAACCATCTCGACACATCTCTTAACAAATGCATAAAATCCTCGACAGTGAAGCCGAAAAGTCTTTCAAGAGGATTTGCAGTGTCGGTAGGCAAAGTAGGTAATGCCAAAAGAGGTGTCGTAAGCAAGGGAGCAGTAGTTGCTGGAATTGGAGAAGAAGAAGCCCGTCCCTGCATTAAATTCATAATATGGGGGACCAGTGGAGCCAGTGCAGATCTGGAAGAGCTGAAGACCCCAGACGAAGTACCGTCAGTACAGATCACTTGGGTATCCCCACCAACAGGAAGAGAAGATGAGATCACTTCGCCTGAAGCTCCTCCGGTGGAAGAAGTATCTTCGAACGAGAATTTCAAATTATTCTCCTCCCCTGCTGGAAGGCTTGAAGTCGGAAGAGTTACAGGTATCTCAGCAGCCACGACAACAGATGACGTTAAAATCGCTGACTGAGAAGGCACGCCAACGACTGTGGGAAATGTCTCAGTGGAACAGACTGGCGTTGGAGATGGCATGCTAGGAGAAGGTGTAGCCTCATTAGCAGCAGCTGCGATAATAATCTCAGTTCTCTCGTCACTTCCCAATTCGTCAATTGGGGGAATTGAAGAGGAAACAGAGGCAGGAGCCGGTGTGGAATAATCAGCCGCAAACTCACCAGCAGAGCTACCCACACCACCAACAGAGCCGGAATGGTCCATTCTATCGTCAGACTCTACTTGGGCAGTCGAGTGCATTGGCGAGAGAAGTTGATCACCTGCATTTCAGAAGACCAGAAAAGCAGCGTTACGTTAAAATAATAACGGGCAAAAGATAAAATGCTAAAGGCCATACCAGGCGATACAAGTCCAGTTGTCGGACTTGAAGGGGGAGCCATTGTCGTTTCCAGTAATGTACCCGTCTCGCTACCCATTAGTTGCGCCCCAGGTTCTACCATAGGCTCTACGGCCGAAGGAGCTGAAATCTCAGCAACACTTAGAGCTTTGGCAGGTTCATCCTCCCTTGCCAACGCCGGGGGTACAGCTGAAGCCAATAAGTCGGAAGCAAGTTTGATAGCCACTTCTTGGGGAGCTATCAAAGTCTCCTGCCCTAACTTTTGCTTCTTACCAGGTCTTTTCTTTAAAGTGCCGCGGCGTTTGAGAGTTGGACTCAGGGAACGACTGACAACAGGCTGAGGAGCTCCACCAACACCAGTATTGTCGTCATCATCACCGGCATCATCGTCTGATTCGCTGACATCCGAAGGCTCAGCCGCAGCACCAAGGAATTCTTCCATTCCTTTTATCCTTACTTTAGAACCACCCTGGCGGCTAATATAGAGGGCTTCAATCTCTTTGCAACAACTGCGATTGAGAGAGAAGCCGGGCATGTCAGCATTCGCAATATTGAACCAGTTGCAGGAGCTGAGGGTCACGGCCAATTCTGGCACCTTCTGGGGCAAGGAGAATTCAGCCTCGGTCCCGCCAGCTGCAAAATGGAACCAGCCACGAATGCCTTCGTATAAATTCCCCTCGTAAGCGAGATCTTTATTTGGATTGCCCACATAGAGTTGAGAATATCCAAACTGGCGAGCAAAGCGACTCGGAGTATATGGCTCGATCTGACACTTGAGATCTTGACGATACACCAAGTGTCCGGGACGGATGTTGAGAAACCACCAGAACGCTCCTGCAGATAAAGTAGTGAACTTATCTGCTCCCACGGCATCCTTCAGCCTCATCCCATATCCTCCGCTGGGAAAGTCAGGAAAACATCGGAAGATCTCGTAATTCTGAAAGCTACGAAGAGTCTTCCCAATCTGGGACATATAATTCTGCTTCCATGAAGAGCGTTCATACAGTTCTACAAGGAAGCACTTTTCGCCCGAACGATGCTCCGGTGCACTCATTAAGGAGGGACAGTGCAAGACAAGCCACGCCATCAAATAGGTGTAGGGCATCTCCACCCTAGGGTTTGGAGTTTTCGGCTGGGCAGTCTCCTTCGACTTGCCCTTTCCTTTCCCCTTGACTTTAATAGTAGGGAGGAAATCACGACAGAGCACCCTTAGCCCATATTGCAAATTGCATACCATGGCGGGAAGGAGTCCAAGGGGTCGGCCGTATGCAAGAAGAACCGCTGGATATACCACGGTCACTGCAATCGCTTCCTTGGGCAATGACGGCACGACGCATCTTTTGAGCCACAGCATCAAAAACCCGGCAATGAGACCTCTGTTGGAGATCGAAAATTGGGCTTGATAGTGATAGCACTTAAATGAAGTACTGGAACCGTATCCATTCTCATTGGATTCAGTGGTATAATATAATAGATGGTGGCCCTTAGCAATACGGTGATCAATCTCTGAGCCATAGATGGGTGGATGACCATGGATAATGGCCGAGCTATCCTTAGAATTTAAGTTGGCAAAGAGATATTCGGCCCACTTCTTGTGGCCAATACCGTGATTACGCGCACTCGTCAAGTCAGCGCAGATATGATAATAGCACATCATCTCCCAGTATGTGGCATGGATGCGCTCATCCCTCGCCAGTAGCATGTTCAACTCATCAGTGGTAGGGATATACTCCTCGTAAGGGACTTCGCCCATCGAGAGCCCAGAAACCTCAAACATCTCGTGGAGAGCGAATCCTAGCTCACCCACCGGTGTAAAGAAAGTACAGGTCTCAAGGTTATACATCTCCAAGAGGCAGAAAAAGTGATAAGCACTCTGGGGAAACCCGAATTGGACATTCCTGATGGCTTTATACAAGCCAATATCCTTTAAAATGGGCTCGTGGGAATCCAGCATGTACTGAACAAGGCGTGCCCACCACATATTGTTAGAAGAATGAACCCAGCCAGGCATCCTGAAGTCGCTAGCCGGGTACTGACCATCTTTCGCCAAGAACTCACTTAAGAAAGTTCGGGCACGAGATGGGACTTCTCCCACTGGAAGCTCCTTGCCAAATCGGCCTAGAAGCAAGCCAGTAATGCATCTGGGGGAACCGTCTTAATAAACCCCTTTTGCACCAAATTTGCCTATTGGGATGCCATCTTGCTCTTGAGTCAGTCCCCACTTTAATTCCCGAGGCATTGCCAGCCTCTGAAGATAGATCAGAGGATAGCTACGATCCATTCTAGGCAGAAACATCAACATTTCGCCTGAGTTATATAACCAAACGCACTCCCCTTCAGACAGGATCTCATCTGATTGATCCATCTGGTCTCCAAAGAGGAAGACGGGTTTTTCCATCACCTTTCTGTTCACATCATCAAAAGCCGCATCAGTTATGATTTCTCGCGCAGTGGTGGGATGATATTTGATCAACTTCTCCTTGCGATCCTTTGGGTCTGGTTTGTACGAGGGCAGGATAGTAGTGAAACGGAATTGCCCTGAGGGATCAGAACCCCCAGCAAAGCCGAAGTAGTTCTTGTGGGGAAGAGATTCCATCGAATACCCTACTGTAAAAAGAAAGCAGAGTGAGAGAAGTTTCTATAAGACAGAAAAATCTCTAAGTATGGACGCGCGAAGCTAAAAATTAGAACGCGCGAAGCTAAGAATAGCGCCGCGCGAAGCTAAAAAATTAGACCGCGCAGAAGTCAAAAGAGCCTCGCGTTTCAGCGCGACTGCTACTCAAAAGAGCCTCGCGTTTCAGCGCGACTGCTACTCAAAAGAGCCTCGCGTTTCAGCGCGACAGCTACTTAAAATAGCCTCGCATTTCAGCGCGACAGTTACTTAAAATAGCCTCGCGTTTCAGCGCGACTGCTACTTAAAATAGCCCCGCGCTTTAAACGCGAGAATGACGCGATAACTTCGCGTAAGAAGGCAGTCAGAGACTTTTCTTCTTCTCCAAGCCTTACGGCAGGAGTACGGCGATCTCGCCGGTAAAAGAGTTGATCGATCAGTTAAATTTAAGCCAAATCACTCAAGAAATGTTCTAAAGAGTCTCGATAGAAAGATTCTTACCCCCGATAGGCGAAATGTGGGCTGGCGCGTCGCTGCCTTGGCTGTCGCCACCACTGCTTGCGCCAGTCGTCGAAGATGGAGCCGCTCGAGAAGTAGCACAAGTTTTGGGTGCCATTGCTGAGGAAAATCGACTGAAAATCTGGAGAAACTCGGTCGGAAGAAGATCGGGTAGTCTGAACTCTGATCGCCTGAATCTCTAAGTTTCTGAAAAATTCTCAAATAGAGTGAGAAGGATAAGAAATAGAGATTTCTTTTAAATGAAAGGAACCGCCTCTTGGAATTCGGCACGAATTTCGGAGAAAGTGACTGGTCAGTTACTCTCCAACACGCGAAGCTATTAGCCTCGCGCGATTATGGAAATGCGAAGTTGTTTAACTCCGCGCAACTTTACAAAACAAGAGGATAGCCTGTGCCTTAGCTTCGCGTTTTCATGGAAAAACTTAGATTTTTGACGAGTGCAATTGAGCGCTTCCATCTAAGTTAAAGTGATCCTTATCCGATCATTTGGGTATTATCAGTCTAAGTTACGTAGAAGTGCCTTAGACTATTTTACCAAAATTATTGACCATCTGTTTGTTGAGCAAGCAAGTTTATTGAAGCTAACAGATAGAGAGGAAAATAATTTGCCTTTATTTATAAAAGAAGCAAGAGATTACAAAGAGGGAGTTATAGCTCTCCCAAAAGCTTTTACATGATCAACTCATCAATAACCAAACAGTAAGATTTCTCTACGGGGTGTTGAAGCTCAGTTCCCTGGTTCACATGCAAAAGATCTCCTCTGCAAATGTCAATTAGGATCTGTCATCCGAAATGAAGCACGAGAGGAAAGGAGAGTGCTGCACTGAAGCGCAATTCTGAACTGCAAGTGCTGCAATTCTGCACTGCAAGTGCTGCAGCTCCTTATTTACAGCCCCTTCTGGAGTTTATCTCTCGGAGCTAGAGCTTGAAACCTGCAACTATGTTGCAAAGCATATGCTTCTGACTTCCTTAGAGTCACTTCTGCTGATGAAGATCGATGGACCCACATACATTCCTCTTCAGGAAGGACTGGACTTACTGCAAAAGGATCAGAGTTTCCAAAAGAGTGAAAACGCGGAGCTAAGCTAACTCCGCGCATAGTTGAAGAAATAACCTCGCGCTTTAAACGCAGAGGATGATGCGATAACTTCGCGTAAAGGGGGACAAGATTCCTTTCTGCTCTTTCCTTCTCTTTCAAATTCATCGCGACTGCTAATCAAGGATAGCCTCGCAATTCATAGCGATTGCTAATTAAGGATAGCCTCGCAATTCATCGCGACTGCCAATCAAAGATAGCCTCGCAATTCATCGCGACTGCTAATCAAGGATAGCCTCGCAATTCATCGCGACTGCTAATCAAGGATAGCCTCGCAATTCATTGCGACTGCTAATCAAAGATAGCCTCGCAATTCATCGCGACTGCTAATCAAAAATAGCCTCGCGGATTCATTGAGACTACTAGTAAAGCCCCGCGTTTCATGTGCAGGGATGACACAATAAAACGACGATCTCGCCAACAAGATAAGCAATCGTCCAGAATAAACCAAGCCAAAATATCTCATAATGGTTCTTAGAAAACCAAGAGATGAGGTTTTTACCTTCGGAAGACGCTGCATAGACTGGTTCGCTGTTGCGTTTACCTTCACGGCTGCTGCCATCAACGCCGGCCAACTTGCGAAAAGCCAAACTCCTCTGGAGAGACATCCTAATGATGAAAGGAGAGTTGAACGAAGATCAGTTGAAGATCATTCGTGAGTCACTCGAGTTCTCAGAAATTCTTCGGATGAGATGAAGAAGAAGATGAGCCGGGAGCTCTATTTAAACAGAATTTCCGTCGCTTGGTATTCGGCGTGGAAACTCGGGGTAATTAATGACGTAATTACTCATTTCACTGAAGACGAAGTGAAGCTGATTAGCTCCGCGTAAGTGAGCGTAACGCAAGATAGACTTGGTATTCTAATTCCGCGTTTCAGTTTAGATACCCAAAGTATTTCAAAATCTGCTGAAGTCTAAGCCATTTTGAAAACTTTGGAGGGGGTTCTGTTGGCAGTGAAAATTTCTAAGTTAAAAGGATTTTCCACAACAGAACGCGGAGCTAATTCAATAGCCCCGCATTTGGTTACATTAACCCTGCGTTTGAATAAAACGTGGAGATGTTTAATAGCTCCGCGTTGATTCCGCAGTCTGGCTTGTATTAGCCTCGCGTTTGAGTAAAACGCGGAGATGATCAATAGCTCCGCATTAGCTCCGCGTTTTGGTTATTTAGTGTCGCGTTTTGATGCGATTAAAGCTCCGCGTAAGCAGATAACCAGAATTTCAAATTGATTGAGATTATGATTTTGGGGTTATACAAATACCCGAATCAAGTCTAATCAGAATTCCATCAAAACTAAGATATTTGATTGGAATCCTTGATGAATGGGAGTTCTATTTAGATAGAAACTCTTGCATTAACCTGGGGCTATAAATACCTTCCTGGTGAAACCCTAGGGGAGGGCTGGGTCTTCTTTTTGGCATCAGAAGTCTCCTATCGATTCTTTGGCAATTCAAGTCCGCGAGAGAGCCTTGAAGCCTTTGCTGATCATCTTCTGGAGAATTCAAGTTACGCATAGAGCCTTGAGTTCGTGAAGATCAGAGAAAATCACCATCTTCTTTCTGGAGTTCTTGAGAAGTTCGAGTTACGCGAGAGAGCCTTGAACAAATCAAAACCAGAGAAGATCGTCTATAGTCGGCCGATATCTTTAAAAGAGAAGATTTCAACGTACCGATCGTCCAAAGGAGCTGCTCGACAGATCCCATCGCCACAAATCCCACAACTTATTGTAAAAGAGAGCGATAAAAATAAATCCTCTCGTTTGTTCTTTTTAATCTTGTTCATTTCCGTTGTAATTCAAGCTTATTCAATGGAAGGAAGCAAAGCAACTTTTGCGACGAACAGGCTCAGGTGGTCGAGCAACAAAAGTAGACATAATTGTGGCTTCAGTAATCGGAGGCAGATGAGGGAGCAGGCTTAGCAAAAGTGAGGAAATTTGTGTTGTAGTAGTGTCAGCAGGAGGAGCAACTTCAGCTGCAATCTTAGTAAGAGGAGTCAATTCTACAGCAGGAACTTCAGTTGTTGTCACTGGAAAGGGTACTAGTACTGACGAAGTTGTATATACAAGTTCGGAAGCTAGAGTGGGAGATGAAAATCCTAGAAGATAAAAGAAAACAAATTTTGGAATAAATATTCTACTCATGCCCGTTGCTTAACCCCCTGGTTTCGCAACTTAGTCGTTTGGCCACAGATGTGAAAATGCACATTAATTCCCAATAAGTGTCACAAATGTGAAAATACACAGTAATTCCCAATAAGTGTCAAGGATCAGTGCGTCCTAAGCTTGCAATAGGTTCAACTCTTCTCCAGTTGGAATGTATTCTTCATATGGAACCTCACCTATGGGTAGGCCCAAGACTTTATAAAGATCATGTAAAGCCAACCCCATCTCACCGACAAGAGTGAAGAATGTTCTGATCTTTAAATTGGAAAGCTCTAGAATACTAAAAAAAATAAAGTGGTTGGGCAGTATTCCATGTTGTACAACTCTAACAGCACAATAAAGCCCTATCTTAATTAATTAATTTTCAAATTTCTTCAAAATAAAGGTTGTCAATACAAACCACTACCCCTTTCAGAAGAATGGACCCATCCTAATGGCCAAAAATTGTGATCGGGGAATTCACCATGTACTGCAATGAAACAATTCAAGAAGGTACTCAGTTATAGAAGTCTCTCCAACTGGGTACTCTTTCTTCAAAAACCCAGGCAATAAACCAGTGACGTGCTTACTGGTGGTGGTAGAAAATGTTATCGTTGAACCAAGACCCCCGAGAAGAACTCCATCTTGAGGTTTTGTCATATGTCATTCCCTCTTCCTAGGGATAGAAGCAACCTGAAAAGAAAGAGAATATGATCGCTCCATATTTGGAAGAAACATATATCGCCTTCGGACTTGCCTCAACCACTTATAGTTGCCATCAAAGATGCAGTCATTTGGTAATTCAATCTTGTCTCCAAATAAGAAATGAGGCTTCCTCATTTTTCTTCTTTCTCGTCCTTCAAAGGTGGCGTCTATCATAAACTACCTCATAGTGTTTGAGCTTGGCCTAAGTATCTGTTCCAGACATTCGGCATAAAGGAAATTCTTCCCTGATTTTGAATTGGATTGTTCCATCGTAGCCACCCACATGTCCGAAGTAGAGAAGTTTGGACGTTGGGTTCAAAGAGTAGTTCATTACAAGGGAAAAAGTGGATAAAGTAAATATTTTAGCAAAGATGAAAAGGAAGACATGTGATAGTTCACAATCTGTTGACTAAGTGTTAAACACATATCACATGGCGGATATTCGTAAATTGAATTAAGATTCAAGATCGCAAAGTGATATGTTAACTAAGTGTCAAATGCAAATCACATGGTGGAGACATACGAATTGAATTAAAAATCATAATTGCATGCGATCTGTTAAGTGAGTGTCAAATGCGGATCACATGGTAGAGATCTGCAAATTGAATTAAAATTCAAGATCGCAAGGTGATCTATTGACTAAGTGTCAAACGTAGATCACATGGTGGAGATCTGCAAATTGAATTAAGATTCAAAATTACAAGGCGATTTGTTGACTATGTAAAATGCAGATTACATAGTGGAGATCCGCATGCTGATTAAGGTCGCAAGGAGATCTATTGGTTACATGACAAACATGGATCACAAGTGAAGATCTGCATTGCAAGCAAAAGTGTTGGATCTCAAAGTGATCTTTTCATCAAATGCCAAATGCAGATCACATAGTGGAGATCCGCATTTCAAAGCTTAAACGTAGAAAATTGCATTTTGTGACATCTAGAATTTCTACGAGATTATAATTTCTTTTAAGTTGAATTGATTAATAAAATTGAAACTAAAAGTTTGTCCATGGTGACAAATTGCCTATTCCAAACAAGTTTAATCGATTAAATCCACCTAAGATAGGGGCCTCCTCTTAGGCTTGTATAGTGAAAAAGCCAACAGTGGTTGAAGGTCTGCTAGAGCCGTCGACGGCTTGGGATGAGGAAGATAATCTCTTCATCATCTTAAACTCAGAAGATTGAAGAAAGCTTGAACACTTGAAAGAGAGCTCGAGAGCTAACAAACTTGCGAGCTAAAAGCTTGAAAATTCTAAGAGTTATGGCAAGCATAACTCTTGAAAAGACCGCAGGACTTTTTATAAAAGAATCGATAACCAAGATTTATGGCCCAAATCTTGAAGAGATTTCTCATCATTATAAGCATAGCACTACTTCAATTTTTGTGCCAAAAAGGCGGCAAAACAGCGATGATATTTCGTCTTAACTACTCAAAATGCAGATTTGATCAGTATTTTGAAATTTCAAATGCAGAGTCACATTCACACCAAACCCGCGACTCAAACGCATGGTCACGTTCGAAAGCAAACCCGCGAATCAAATGTAGGGTCACGTTCGAAAGTAATTCCGTGAATCTAATGCAGAATTGCATTTAAACTATTTTAGATACTGAATTAATCATATTTTATATATCCAAAGTGTTTCAAAACACTTTCAAAGTTACGAAATTTTGAAAATTTTGGAAGGAATTTTATTGGCTAGATTTTTGTAAAAAAGAGAAGAAAATAAAGAAAAAGCGGGATTCATAGTTAAAACCAAAATGGTAACATGGGGATCATCTATCAAAGAGATTTGTGTTTTGAGCCAAGAAATGTTATAACACGACCCTCATAGGGTAGCATTTTGCTTATATAATATCGAGAGATGAAGGATCTCCCCAAAAATAAACAAACGTGAGTCACTGAAGCCTTAAAAAGTGATAAGGAGGTAAAACGAGGATCCTCATCCAAGAGAGATCCGTGTTCTAAGTTAAGTGAAATGAAGGTTGATGAAAGTTCTTATTTTGAGGTAAGTAGAAGGTTAAACGCAAGCCCCTCAAGGTCGCGCTTTGTCTTCAAAACCTTAAAAATATAAGTTACTTATTTTTATTCTCAAACATGGATCCTCATCTACAGAGATCGACATTGACACTTAGGGTCACATTTTCACCAAAATGCGGATCTTATCCACGTCTCAAATATAGGGTCACATTATGAGCTTAAAGGTTTATAAAACTAAAATTAACCACATTTCAATACAAACTCAAGTCTAGCTAAGAAGCTAATACATGGATCATCAACTAAAGAGATATCTGCATTTTGAACTATCTTTTGAGCTCATGATTAGAGCTAAATATAATTAAAATGCGAACCCCATAGGGTCGCATCTTCACTCCAAAGTCTCAAAGGATAAAAACTATTCTCATTCATATCCAAATGCGGGTCTAATCAAGGAAAATATGTTGTTGGAAGGTAAAACATGAATCATCAATTACATAGAGATTTGTGTTCTATGCCCATATTTGGAGCTAAGTATAGTCAAAATGCAAATCCCAGAGAGTCGCGTTTTCATTTTAAAACCTCAAGAGGCAAAAATTACTTCCATTAATATGCAAACGCGGCTCTAGACATGCCATGCAAGCTGCAAAGAGCCAAAATATGGATCTAAAGGATGAGATTCACATTTTAGTTACAAATCCAGAGGATTTAAGATGTCAGTTACAAATCCTAGAGATTTAATACAATTCCAATAGATTAGAGGCTATTAATTGATCCACACTAAAAGAGGCTATTAATTGGACAGTTACACCAATTTAAAAGCCTCTAAATCTCTATAAATAGCCGAAGGCTAGGCTAAGAAAGGGGTTGAATTATCTCCATTTGAGCTTGTGCTAAAGAACCAAAGTCTTTCGATCCAAGAGCTTTGCAAAAACTGTCAACTACAGAACTTGTGTTCGAAGCGTCAATAGAGAGCAGGATCGTCCTACACAGTTACAGCAGAACTCGACATTAAATAAAGAGGAAAAAACTAGATTCCTCATCTTCTATCAATGGACAACCATTATTATTATAACTTTCTTTTTTAAAGTTCAATGAAATCAATTCCATGGCAAACAGTTGCGCACATCACTACCATCGTGCATATAACTTCTGCAAGCAGCAGACAATAACTACGAATTGAATCATAGTACATTAGCATGCTTCTTTAATTCATTGGATCTAAGTCTAAAGTAAATACTATTTTATCAGTGAATTTCAAAAGTGTGTGTGATGATTGAACTACAATACTTATTGGAGGATGCAATAGCTCCATTTCATCCCATTTTCCCTCAAGAATAATGCTAAGAAGTAATTGTATAGTATGCCTACTAATTCAATCACTACATGGGATGACTTCATGATAGCATTTCTTAAGAAGTACTATCTCACACACAAGACAGTTAAGATACGAAATGCCAAAAATCAGTTCCATCAAGTGCTAGAAGAACCCTTCTGGAGGTATTTGGAAACAATTCAAGGACTTACTAGAGCAGTGCACCCACTATGAGATAGAAAAGTGGCGGCTGTGTCAAGTCATATATGAAGGACTCAACTACACATCTAAAACTCTTCTTGAGTCCATATTTCGGGGAGTGTTTATGAGTAAAAATGAGTATAAAGCATCGAAATTCTTTGAAAATCTATTGAGGAAAACTATACTATGGGATAATCCTGCTAAGAAACCTAATGCATCGACTTCTACAACTAAGGTTGGGATTTATAATATCGACAGCTCTATAATCGTCAAAACTAAGATTGCGGCCTTATGAGAAGCGAGGCATTGGAAACTCCTAGTGCTCTACAGGTGGTTTAAGTCAATAAATTACATGCTCCCACATGCTTTAGTTGCAAAACTCTTAATCACGTTATGGAGGAGTGTCCACTATTAATGAATCACATGGGTCTGACACTTAAACAGGCTAACTCCTTATACCTATGACCCATGAACAATCCATATATTCCTACATATAATCCGAGTTGAAAGAACCATTTAGATCTTTCATGGGGTTAGCAGCAATATCAGGGAGCCCCAACTCCAACATGCAGCTTTCAACTATTGGTCAATTCTTGAGATGAAATGTGGATGTCTATCAGTACCAAAATGCCGCAAATCAAGGGAACAACCAGAATAGACTACCTGAACATAATCTATCTTATCCACAACTTGGATCTAATAACGATCGTTAAAAATGACTATTATCACTATAGAAGAACATTAAGAATTTTCTCAAACCTTCGTCCAAGCTTAATACACACATGTAAAATCTTATGAAAGTGTCAACTAATTTTATTTAAAAAAACAGATCAACACCTGCTCATGAACTCTCGGTCTATTAAAAACTTAGAGCAGCAGATTAGACAATTAGCGAGTTAAATGATAAATGTGGTAAGGGTACTTTTCTAAGTCAACCCTTAATGAACCCTAATGCCAGTTACTCTAACTCTAACCAGTCACATGTCAATCAAGTCAATGTCATGCACATGCTTTGATCTAGCAAGCAGGTTGACAACCACATAGTATGCCACTTGATTCCACTCTTAGTGCAATGCAAGCTACATCCCCTGATACCACGATTCCATCATCACTTCATATTCCACCATCATCATCATGCTCATCCCACGAATTACCTACTATCATGATAGAGGAGCCTAACTCCTGTGAATCTGATCCTCCCATTGACCATATTCATAAACCTATGACTCTCTATCCAAATTGTCTAAGGAAAATTTTTTCTCAGGTCGAGTATATCCTTGATTTATTCAAGCAAGTAAAGTTCAATGTTCCTCTTCTCGATGCAATCTACCAAGTACCTGCTTATGCAAAATTCTTAAAGAATTTATGCACGAAGAAGAGAACAACAAATATTCCAAAGAAAGACTTTCTAACTGTTAACATCTCCAATATACTTTTTCAGTTGGTATCTATGAAGTACAAAGATACTGAAAGTCCAATAGTCTCCTACAACATAGTAAGTATAGTGATTGAAAGGGCTTTATTGGATCTAGGAGAAAGTGTCAACTTGCTACTTTATTTTGTGTATCTACAATTTGGACTAGGAAAGTTGAAACCTACCAAGATTACATTACAATTAGCTTATAGGTATGTAAAGAAGCCTATGGGAGAGATTAAGGATGGTTTGATTAAGATAGGAAAATTTATTTTTCTGATCGATTTCATAGTTTTTGTGACTCAACCTGTGGTGGATCCGCAGCATCATATCCCAGTTATTCTGGGACAACTATCCCTGATTACTTCTAATGTTGTTATTAATTTCCGAAGTGGATCGATGAGAGTTTCTTTTGGAAACATGATACTTGACTTGTCATATAAAATTTAGAGCACCAACAAGTTGATCCATATGACGAGCCCCTAAATGTGAATATGATCCCATGATTACCCAATGAGCACCTAAAGGAGTTCTTTGATGAGCTGGATAGTTTAGCTGATGAGACTTTATTCCCGGAAACTAAATTGGTGAAACAACAACTGCAAAAGTTCAAAGCAATGCAAGAAGCAATTGAAGCTGAGGTGAAGAAATTAAAAGTATGTGGATTTATCCACAAAGAACAACACCCTGACTGGTTAACCACTATTGTACCAGTTATGAAGAAAAATGGAAAAGTCAGAGTTTGCATAGATTTCATAAATCTGAATGATTGTTGTCCAAAAGATAACTTTCCTCTCCCAATTACCAATGTGATGATCAACAATACCTATAGTTTCAAGAGAATATCCTTTATGAATGCTTTTCTGGGTATAATCAAATTAAAATATGCCTAGAGGATGAAAAACATACCTAGAGGATGAAAAACATACATCCTTCTAAACACTGCAAGGATATACTACTACACAGTGATGCCATTTGACTTGAAAAATTCTAGAGCAATTACGAATGAGCTGTGACGGTAATTTTTCGCAACCATTTGCAAAAGATTGTAGAGTGTTACATTGATAATATTGCAGTCAAAAGTCGAAGTAAAGAAGACCACCTCAAAAATATGAAGACAGTATTTGACTTAATGAGGACTCATCAATTAGAGATGAGTGGAAAATTCCTTGGTTTCGTAGTAAAAGCAAAAAGTATCTACCTAGACCCTGAAAAAGTAAAAGCAATACACGGCATGCAAGCTCAGAGAAATATTGAAGAACTCAGATGTTTGCATGGACGGTTGGTGTACATCTGTTGCTTCATCACTAATCTAGCTGGAAAATGTCAACCCTTTTCTAGGTTGATGAAAAAGGTGTATCTTTTGTATGGAATACTGATACAACCTTGATGTAGACCACCGCTTCAATGGCAGTCCTCTATTTGAGAACTGTCAAGCCTATTTTTTTTTTTATTTTGTTACTTAGTTGTTTTGTCCCTAAACTAAGGTTATTCCTAATATCAAACTGTTAGTTCCTAATTCTAAAATTAATTTTAAACAAAAATTTAATTCCTAATTCTAAAGTTGATATTAATTAAAGATTACTTTTGTTCATTTTTGAAAAATGTTTAAAAGAAAAGAAAATTTTGAAAATCATTAAAATCATCATATGTATCAAAACTAAGTTATCGTAATAAGCCATTCTCCCAACTTAAAATGCACATTATTCTCAATGAATCGATATATCCATTTAATTAATCAAAAACAAGTCAAAATTTAAGAGAGAAGAGTTTAAGGATTACCTCGATCGGTACTCATGATGTAACAAACTGCAAAATAAAATTGTTAGAACATTATATACAATAATATACATAATGCCTGCGTTTAGTGCAATGAGATGTCAAAAGATTCACTAAATCATATAATTCCTCAGAGTGATTTTGAAATTCTAAATAGTGCTTCAATTGTTTCTCATTTACTTTAAATGTATGACCATTTTTTAGATTTTTCAATATCAATTGCACTATGTGGATACACAGTTTTAACTATGAACGGTCCTATCCATCATGAATGCAATTTTTCTAGAAATAGATAAAGGCATAAATCATATATATATAAATGCTTTGTCAAAAGGATGAAAATACAGCATGTGATATGATGATCATGCCATATTTTCATTTCCTCCTTTGAAATTTATAAATTGTCATATGCATCACGTCTTATCTCTTCCAACTCATTTATTTGTAGCTTTCGTAATGGGCCTGCTGAATTAAGATTAAGATTTACTGATTTAATTGCCCAATACGCTTTGTGCTCTACTCTACATGTAAATGGCAAGATTTTCCATAGACTAATCTATATGGAGACATGCCTAACGTGCTTCGTTGCTATATGGTAAACTCATAAAGCATCTGTTAGTCGAAACGGCCAAGCTTTGTGAGACGAATTAACTGCTTTCTCAAGTATTTACTTAATTTCCCTATTAGCTCAACTTGCTCATTTGACTGTGGAGAATATGGTATGGAAATCTTATGCGTAATATGATATTTTTTTCAATAAATTTAAAGGTTTTGTTACAGAAATGTGAGCCCCCATCCCTTATTATCACTTTAGAAACTCCAAATCTAAACAGTATGTGTTCCTTTAAAAATTTAATAACATTTTATTGGTCATTATTTCTGCAAGCTGCCGTTTCAACACATTTAAATATATAATCTACTGATTTGAGGATATAAATATATTCGTTAGAAATAGAAAATGGTCTTATAAAGTCAATGCCCCCAACAAATGGGTACTGGAGTCTTATCATTCTTCATGATTAATACTCCTAGTTTCTGACAAGACTTGCATTTTTTATAGATTTCATATGCATCTCTAAACATGGTAGGCCAATAAAAACCACATTGGAGTTAGCTACCGTATTTTTAGATGAAAAGCGACCCCCACATGCTTCTATATGACAGAAAGCAATAATACTTTGAATCTCATCATTGGGCACACAATGTTTAATGATTTAATTTGAGCAATATTTAAAAAAACACGGATCATCGAAAAAAAAAAATAGCGTACCTCGTATAAGAATCTTCATTTGTCTTGTGCACTCTAATAATTCGGCATTTCACCTGCAATAAGGAAATTAACGATGTCAGCATAGTAGTGAGTTATTATGATAGAAAATAGTTGCTCATCAGAGAGTGAGCTCCTAATTAGTAATTTATCATTTTTAAGAGTTAGTCTAGACAGGTGGTCCACAACCACGTTCTCTTCTCCCTTTTTGTCTTTGATTTCTAAATCAAATTTTTGAAGCAATAAAATCCATCGAATCAGTCATGGTTTTGTATCTTTCTTTGATAAAAGATATTTGAGCACCAAAAGATTTGTAAAAATAGTTATATATGAGCCCAAAATATATGAACAAAATTTATCAAGAGCAAAAATTACAGCTAAAAGTTCATTCTCTGTGATAGTATAATTTATCTGAGTATCATTGTGAGTCTTACTAGCATAACAGATCACATAAGGCTTTTTATCTCTTTGCTATCCAGTACAGCTCTAATTGCATAATCGCTTGTATCGCACATAATTTTGAATGGAAGTGTCCAATTTAGATGTTGCATTATTAGCGCAGTGATGAGCATCTCCTTAAGGGTCTCGAAAGCTGTCTGACATACTTGTATCCATTCAAATTGCACATCTTGTACAAAAAAGTGAGAAAGAGGTCTAACAATAGTACAAAAATCTTTTATAAACTTTCCATAGAAAGTTGTGTGTCCTAAAAATGAGTATATGTCTTTCACAGTTTTGGGTATTGTTATTTGAAAATAGACTCGAGCTTAGCCTTATCTACTTCCATCCTTTTAGATGAAACTATGTGGCCTAACACAATACCTTTTCTAACCATGAAATAACATTTTAGCAATTTAGGTATAAATTTTTTCTGCTGGTATCTTTCAAAGTCAAACAAGGTTCGAAATTGTTTCCAAATACGAAGAAATCATCCATAAATACTCCAAGATAATCTTCCACCATATTGCTAAAAATACTTTTCATGTATCTTTGAAAAGTTGCAGGTGCATTACATAATCCAAATGGTATTTTTCTAAAAGCAAAAGTGCCAAAGGGACAAGTAAAAGTTGACTTTTCTTGGTCCTTTAAAACAATTTCAATTTGATAATAACCAGATTAACCATCAAAAAAAATAAAATTCATGCTAAGCAACTCTTTCAAGTACTTGGTCAAGAAATGGTAGTGAAAAGTGATCTTTACGCGTTACTTAGTTTAACTTTCAATAGTCAATGCATATATGCCAACTCATAGCAGTAAGAATGGGTATTATCTCATCATCCTCATTTTTAATTACTGTTACTCCACTCTTTTTCGGAACAACTTGCGTTGGACTTACCCACTTACTATCAACAATTAGATAGATATTGTTAGCATCAAGTAATTTTAACACTTCGATTTTAACCACTTCCTTCATGGCAGGATTAAGCCTTCGTTGCATTTGCCTAATAGGCTTGGCTCCATCTTCCAAAATAATGTGGTGTGTACAAATAAGAGGTTCCATACCTTTGGTGTCTATCATATTCTATCAAAAACCTCCTTTAAACTTTCACAATATCAATAGTAGTCGCTTTTCCAAATTCTCCTCAATATGTATTGAGATGACCACCAGAAAAGTTTCCTTAAATCCCAAAAATGCATACTTGAGATCTCCTGGTAGCGTTTTTAGCTAAAGTATTGGTGTTTGGATATTATATGGTATCAATATTTTCGTGATTGGTGGTAATTCTTTATACACTTCTTCTATTAGAATTCATCCTGCGATATTCGAACACTGATCATCAATTAAGTGTTTTATTATTTTAGTGATGTGTTCAAATTGAGGATTTTCAAGTTTTCATTCATTGTTAATGTTATCACCAAAGGATCAGACATGCACAATGATACGATATCTTCTTTATCATAGATTTGTTCAATGTAATTAATGTCCTGCATTTTATCATTATCTATGTTTAGTTGATAGCAAACATTAAAAGCATTAAATTCAAGGGACATATTTCAAAATAAAAATTTCACCACACCATTTTTGCAATTTATAACTGCAATAGCCATAACTAAAAATAGACGTCCGAAGATAACTAGAATATGAAGATGTGAATTTTTTACATGTGCAGTATCGATTACTGTAAAATCCACAGGAAAATAGAAGTTTTTGATTTGCAGTAAACATCTTCCATAATGCCCTTAAAAAGCTTTTCTGACTTGTCAACTAATTATAATGTGACGGGTGTAGATTTAAGTTCTCCTATACCTAGGTTCTTGTAAATCGTAAATGGTAAAAGATTTACACTAACCCCCAAATCTAGCAAAGCTTTCTATGTACTTTGTTGCCCTCTCACACAAGAAATAGTAAAACATCCAGAATCCTTATATTTAAGAGGCATTTCAGAACGAAATAATAGACTTACCTGCTCTGTGAGAAATATCTTCTTCTGTATGTTGTGACATCTTTAAATAGTGCATAAGTTCTTCAAGAATTTTGCATACGATGGGACTTGCTTAATTGCCTCCAGTATAGGTATATTGATCTGTACCTATTTGAAAATCTCTAAAATATCAATATAAGATGCATTAATATTTTTATATTTTTAACCTTTGAGGAAACAATACAGGTGGTTTATATTAATTAGAAGTGGGTTCTTTAGAATCATCTTTTTAGATTGTTGTGTTGAATCATTGTCCTATTTCACCTTATTATTTTCTTTTGAAATAGGATCATCAAGCACTTTACCACTTTTTAAATTTATCGCAGCAATTATCTCAGGTATATTATTATTAATAGAAGAAATTATATCATTTATACCTTCAATTTTATCTAAAAAACTGGCCTCCAGTTAAGATGGTAACTTACTTTTTTCCTTCGTTTGCAATGCGGATATCGTTGAAGGTCTTCGTATTCTGACTATTGATCGCTTGTTGCGACTGAATAAACTACTGTTGCACTTGGATCATCTAATTCATTCTTTGTTGTTTCTGCAAAAAATTATCCTCAAAATTTCTCTTTGGTAGTGATCAGTACATCAAAAGTTGATTAGTAGATTGGACATATTATTGAGGTGGATTATTGGGTGGTATATTTTGATTATTGAACTGTTAAGGATTCTACTTCCATTAACAATTTGGCTGATTCCTCCAACCAGAATTATATATTTGTGAATATGGGTTATTTGTTGGTTGAGAAGCAGTGTCAAAGGTATTAGCTTATTTATTTACTACTTCTTTAATAGTAGGAAATGTTGGACGTTCATGAGTCAGGTATTCTTGTGATTTGTAAATATCATAAACTTCAGGAACTTCTTCTATTGCCTTCATTGTATATGTTTTCATTGCAAGTAAATCTTTAAATTTTTTTAGTGATGAAAATAATCATTCAGCTATATCTTCGGTTTCTCCCAATTTAAGAAGTGCGCCTCTATTCTGAGTTTATCCTTTAATTGGCACATATTTGAAGTATCCTCAGTTTTCTAGGCTTGTAAATTTTTGGCAAGTTTCCCATATTTCTTTAGCATCCTTATTTTAGAATTCACCATTGCACATAATCTCTACAAATTGCCTGATTATAATGTTTAACCCTTGTTAAATGGTATTTACAATCCTCCATATTTCAAAAACCATGATGTGGGCATGAGAGAAGTATATCTTTAAATCTACCCTAACACTCGAACAATGATCCATCTTTTCTGTTGAAAGTTTAAAATTTGCTTTTGCATAAAATTTGTTTGATGTGAAAGAAAGAATTTATTTAACAATTCTTTTTGCATCTCATCTCATCTTCCTATTAAATTAGGATGTAAATAATGCAGTCATGTCTTTTCTTTTTCCTTTCGGGAGAATGAAAAGAGTTTAAATTTAAATTGCTCTGCAGTAATATTTTGAAGATTAATGGTAGAGCAAACGTTTTCGAAATTTCGAAGATGCAAATATGGGCTCTCTAAATATATCCCATGGAATTTACGTAAAAACTGGACTACTCTAGATTTAATCTCGAAAAGTCCCACATTCAATGGAAATGCAAAGTATGAAAGTTAGGTTGTCCTATTGAGTTGTACATAATCTCATAAAGTCCTCCTATTGCCTCCATAATGGCTATGATTATCATTTGTATCTCCAAATCCGTCATTATTATTACTCAGGTCATTGTTATTATTATTATTATTATTATTATTATTATTATTATTATTATTATTATTATTATTATTATTATTATTATTATTATTAATGTTTATGTTGTGAAGTGTTTGATGGATTGGGAGTGATTGTGGGTCTGAGTACAATCAAATTAGTCTACTATTTAAAATTCTCCTCCAACTAGTTATACAAATTCATAATCGCAAAAATTAATAAGTAGGAACTATAATCTATACTAAAGTGTAATACAATAATATATTCTTCGGCAACGGTGCCAAAAACTTAATTGCGATCTAAATCATACACTCTCAAGTGTAAGAGATCGACAAGTAGTATAAGGATAGTAATTCAAGATAGTTTTCTCGATGATCATTAGTTATTTGTGTGACACAAGAATAAATTACAGTACTAAAATAAAAGTAAAGACTGGATTTTTATAAACTAAACTAAAATTAAAGATGAAAAACTTACTTATACTAAATTTTTTTGTCAGATGGATGAACTTTTCATAGGATAATTTACTAGATATATTTATATTTCTTTATCTCAGTTGCATAGATCACGTGGTCTTCCTACAATCGGAAAATAATTTAGATAAGCACAAAATATATAAGGTTGTGAATTTTGATATTTTGACTAATTTCAGCTAGTTAATCCTATATAAATTTTAAGTTTATCTAAGTATACGATATGAATAACAAAAATAAACGTTCAAAATTTAAGAATACCCACATCTATAGAGTCTCTAAGCAACGAATATATTATCAAATTATAAAACATCAAAGACTCAAAATCATATTTAATTCATTCAAAGATAGTAGAAAATCAAAGATATCAATTTCACATAAAATAATTAAAAACAATAAGCATAAAAAATACATACTAGTAAATCACCTATGATTTGTTATTCATCTGATCCAACTTAAGAATTTAATCACTCATACTCATCATAGTCATAAATAAAGAGAAAAAGAATTCTTTTATTGATCTCTATAAACGAGTACAAAAACTAAATCTTGAATCTAAAACTATAAATTATTCTCTCTTTTCTTGTTATGTCTTACAAAACTTGAGATTCATTGGCTATTTATAACCTTACAAAATCCTAATAGAATTCTAGTTTTAAGAAAACTCTTAATTTCTCTGAAAAATACCTAGAAAATAACTCTGCAACCGTGCTCCTCGACGGACCTATTGATGGTTGCCGTCGGGTATGATTCTTAGTTGATGTCCGTTGGCAGCATTGTTTATAGCCTTTGACGGCCATTCCTAAAAATGCACAGTTCTGAACTGATATTTAAGATAAGGTTCGATACTTCAATTTTCTTATATATAAAACCCTACAAAAATATTGGAAAACACTAGAAAATATCATAGTGAGGAAGATGATTAATAAAAATAATTTCTCATTAATTTCTCATATTAATCAACAAAATTGAATTACGCTTGCACAAGATAAACTAAAAAATATTACACTTTTAAACGTAATCACCACTTACTTATGCATTCAACTAAGTCGCAAGCTTAAATCACTAGACTATATTGCTAGATTGTTATATTAGTATAATTAATATTTTAATTTAGTTTTAATTGTTTGTCTTCTTCAACCTTCCAACTCTTTATCTTATCTCACGAAACCTCTAATTTAATTTTCTTTTAATTTCAAAAAATTAAACTCTCTAAATTAAATTAAAACCTTTCAAATTTTAAAACCTCTAATTCTAATCATATTTAGACTCTAAAACAAAACACATTTTAGTATTTTACCCATTCTAATTCTAGAAATTATTCTCTAAAATTCTCTTCTCTCCCTCTCATCGCACTGGAGCAACTCGCCGAAGCTGCACCGGAGCAGCTGATGCTCTTAATGCTGGAGCTTTGCCATATAAACTTTATTTTCTTCCTCCTCTTGTATCTTCATTGATTGAGCTTAGTGACTATTTTTTTTTTTATTGGGTTTAAATTATCTTAATGGATTCTAGGTTAGCTTACCCAATATCCAACAACTTTAATAATTTAAAAATAACATTCACCATCTGGTAGTCCTAGTAAGATGTATACAATCAATTTCTTAATTTCAGATCATTAACAATAATTAAATTTAAAACCAATTTTGAGTACATTATAAATATTTAAAAAAACTCTAAAAAACATATAAATTCATATTAAGCTATTTTAAATATTTTTAAATATTTTAGTATAGATTATATTATTGTGATTGATAACTGATCGATGTTGAGAAATGAATCAAGGTGAGTTCGTTTCTAAACTCACTAATCATACTATTATGTATAATTATGGTTCAATTATATTATTTCTTTTGTATAAATTAATTTATTATTCATCAGCTACTCATCAATGTTATAATTATCAAAAATTGGTTATCTTTGTTATGCACTTGTTACTAATTTGTTAAAATTACATTGTATAGCAAGATTTTAAAATAATCAATATGTAAAATATTTAATAAATCACGTAAAAGGTGTAATCCTAAAAAATATTATTTGTAATATTATTGTGTGCTGGTGTTTAGGAAAATTATCTTGTATACTGGTTACATAATTAAGAAACGTGCATAGTACTAAAGCCTCCTAACATTCAAATACTTACCTGATGATATATCTTTATGATATTTCAAATTAGTAAATCACTGATTTAGCCATATCGTGATCTATAATGAATTCTTTGAACTATGTTGTTAACAAAATAATAAAACCAATTTGAAATATTATAATTGGTAATATTCATGAGAACTAGAATTTAGAATTGACATGAATAACACTTAATGACACAGGATTGAGGGAGAAATTGAATAATAGAAATATATTCTATTTCAGCTATAAAATATTTAGTTATACAACTAGATGTTTCGCATAGCATAGATGCGTGATAATTTATTGGATCATACTTATTATTCTAAATTTTCATACGACAGGTCCGACTCAGCACAATCGATTTGACTATTTTTTAGGTCTTTACATGAGATAATCAAAATAATGATATATCAATTAGTTTTTCTAATTATATTTCAATTTTAATTATGTAACTCATATTTAGGAGAAAGGTAAGCTTCCTCCTCAACCTAAGGTAAGCAATGCATGTAAGGTGGAGGTATAAACATAATCTCTTTTAATTTTCATGATGATATTTCCAACCTTACTGTTCCAATTAGTCTTAGAAGTGATATATAGTCGATTTCAGTAACTGTTGAAAAGCAAGAAAAGTCGCGGGATGATTCTATACAGCATGATAATAATAATGTTGATACAACTTTACCTGCTTATAAACTCATTGTACCATATCTGCAATGCTTGAAGAATAAGAATTTAAATAACTCATCTAAAATTCTTCATATCTTTAAATAGGTACAGATCAATATACTTTTGCTGGAAGTAATTAAGTAAGTATCTATATATACGAAATTTTTGAAGGATATGTGCACTACAAAGAAACGTCACAATGTATAGAAGAAAGCTATCCTTAAGCCCAACGGACAAATACAAAACAGGTTGAACGTATTATGAAGGAGGTGGTGAAAGTTGAAGTCCTGAAACTTCTAGATGCAGACATCATTTATCCCATCGCCAACAACAGGTGGGTAAGTCCAATCCAATCCAGGTAGTCCCAAATAAGAGTGGAGTAATAGTAATTTGAAATGAGGACAATGTGATGGTGATGACTCATACTACTATGAGCTAGCACATATACATTAACTATAGGAAGCTGAACCAGCTAACTGAAAAAGAATATTTTTTTCATTACTGTTCTTAAACCAGATTCCTGAAAGGATAGCAGGATACAAATATTATTGTTTTCTAGATTGCTATTATGGCTAATATTACATCAAAATTGCCTTAGAGGATCAGGAAAAAAAAACTACTTTCACCTATCCCTTTGATACTTTCATTTCAGGATAATGTCATTAGCTTATGTAATGCCCCTTCTACTTTTTAGCGAAGCATGATCAGTAATTTTAGTGATTTGGTAAAGAATTTTCTAGAGGATTTTATGGATGACTTCTCTGTATTTGAAGATAGTTTTTGGTCATGCCTGACCCATTTAGAGGCAATGCTGAAACGATTTGAACAAAATAACTTGCTTCTAAATTGGGAAATATAATATTATGTTCAAAAGGGCATAGTTTTGAGGCATATTGTATCATCTCAAGGTATGAAAGTCTATAAGGCAAAAATCGAATCAATCTCGAAAATATTAACCCCTAAAACAGTCAAAGACATCTTAAGGCATGCCAGTTTTTATAGAAGGTTTATAAAAGATTTCAATAATATTACTAGACCATTATCTTACCTTTTTGTGCAAGATGTGCAATTTGAGTGGACATGGCATGCCAGACCGCATTTGACATGCTAAAACAAATGCTCATCTCTGCACCAATCATTCAACCTCCAAATTGGTCCCTCCTATCTGAAATAATGTGCGATACAAATGACTATGTTATCAAAACATTACTTGGACAATGCTGGGATAAGAAACCATATGTCGTCTATTATGCTAGCAAGACACTCAATGATATGCTCAAATGAGCTGTACAATTATGGAAAATGAGCTTCTAACAATAGTTTTCAATTAGAGAAATTCCATTCTTATATCCTTGGCTTACATATTATTTTTACAGATCATTCGATGTTGAAATACTTGCTATTCAAAAAATGATGCCAAATTACTCTTGATCTGGTGGATACTGCTTCTTCAAGAATTTGACCTTGAAATAAAGGATAAAAAGGGAGTTGAGAATGTGCTTGCTGGTCACCTTTTTGGTTAATATTTGAAAAAGATATATTGCCTATGAGAATCCTTTCCCAAATAAGAAATTACTTTTTTACATCTAACTCCTTGGTTTGCTAATATTCTCAATTTTCTAGTTGCAAGAGAGATGCCACAATAATGGAACACTCGAGACAAGTGAAGTTTCCTTCACAAGGTATATCGTTTCTTTTAAGATGATTTGTATCTTTTCAAATACTGCTTAGATCAAATCATTATGTGTTACGTGCCTGATAATGAGATCCAGAGCATCATAGCATTTTACTAAATAGAAGCTTGCAGGGCCATTTTTCGTCCAAAAAGTTGGTTGTCAAAGTCCTCCTATGTGGCTTTTATAGGTCGAGCATATTTTGGAGGCACCCACGACTTTTATAAACATTGTGAATCGAAAAACAGTTAATTTAAATCACAAAAATTGGTCTCTATGATTGCTCAAAACTCTTCGGGCAGTACCCAGACCCCTCACACCACCCCCCCCCCCCCCCCCCCCCCTCTCTCTCTCCCCTCCTCCCCCCTCTCACAACATGTCTCTGTATCACTTTGTGTATGGTAAGGCATATAATATCATAGTAGAACACGAGCATATAACTTATTGGGCTTTAAAAATCGTAATCCTTAGCCTGACCACTTAGGCTCACTTCATATGCTTCAGCTAAATGACGCTCACTTCATATGCTTCAGCTGAATGACTTTGATAACTCAAATGCAACAATTATGATAATGCTCTATCTTCAAATAGAAGATGAAGACAGCATATGACCAATACATCCTGTATGTACATTTAACCCATCTGAAAAGATAGTAATATTACTATATGACTCACATCTTTATCTATTCCCTGGAAAATTACACTCTCGTTAAACTGAACCATTAATTGTTGAAAATGTATGCATTTATTGCAAAATTGAGATAGAAAATCCCGAGACTGATCATGTATTTAAAGTAAATAGAAAGAGACTGAAGCACTTCCTCGAGCTTTCATCATAAGCAGAAGAATTTACTGATCTAATAGACTCTTCACCATCCACTTAAATTGACTGAGCGCAACACTTCTTTTATGCATATGTATATTATGTATAGTTTTTGTTCTACTTTTCGTTCTAACAATTGTATGTTTTGTACATATAATTGGTAGTTTGGAAAAGATCACATGTATTACTTTCACTCTCCTTCATTCTTATACCTATTCTCATGTACATTATATCAAAATCAATTCAATGAAGACAATGCATAATTTTTTGACGAAGGCATACTTATCCAAAGAATAATGATAAGCAGTAATTAAAACTAGCTTTAGAAGGATGTGCCCTTGGAGATCTGGGGAGTTTTTAGAATTTTTCCATTTAGGAATGGGAAAACTTTGTGATACCTAATTGTAACAAAAAAAAAGATAGCAAAACCTTAGAGTTTTTTTTTTTTTTTTTTTTTTTGCAACGTCCAGAAAGAAATAGTTAAAAACTCTCCTCTCTTCTCTTAAAAACTATCTACAATTATCCTCTGAGCTCATGAGAATCATTATAAATAACATTATAAATAACATTAATTCTTGCTCATATCCTATATGGAACTATCATAACATAGAGATTACCTTGTCCTTCATCAGGACATAGTATCATATAACTCTTTACCAAGTAATATGGATTCTAAAAGTGACTCCCGCTACATCTCGCAGGGCAAATCAACACTTTCCCAAACTAGCAGGGTAGATCAACATTTTTCCAAACTATGAGGAAATCTAAATGTGGACTCCTACATCACACTGGATGGACAAATACTTTACTAGGCAACATGGGATTCCAAAGGTCGCCTCCTCTACATCTCATGACATGGACCAACACATTACTGTGGCATGTGGCACTTTCTTCGGTGTAACACTTGGTTTTGCATTACTTACAATTAATGTTGGCTCCATATGGCACTAGTTCCACACACTTCTGACTAGTATAACATTCCAAAACTACTTGTATCTCTGAAACATGAAACATGATTTTTAAAGGTGCCCTGAAACTAATTGCGACTTTGATGCCATGCGTAACACCTCAAAACTAATAATATCGGGAAAAGAAATTGTTAATTTATCCACTAATTCTTTACCCCATAAAGGCTAGCTAAGATTTTTTTTTTTTTTTTTTGAAAAATAAACGGTGGGCTATTACCCCCCGCGTTCCATTAAAAGAGTTTTAATAGAACATACAAACAAGCATACTACAACAAAAACAAATACAAGACTCAACTCAGCTAGAGAGTGAGTGAAAACATAACGTAGAGTCTACTACATAATAATAGATCAGTCCATAACTAAAATGGTGAATGCAAACAGCAGGCGAACGCAAACAGCGGGTGAACACTTGCTTCTACTCTGTCTCCTCCTGGTCCACTGAAGTCACACGAACTATCTCCTCCTCGCCATCATCTGCACTTGTAGTCCTTTGGGGGAGCCTAAAATTTACCACGGCATTGACGTCGGGCAGAGTGGTATGCAAAGACATCTCTGGGCCTCTGAAGGCTGCTAACTACAATAAAACATCATTAGAGATACAATAAACACAATGGTCCAAACTATGAGCCTTATTAGTAAATATTCTTTTATTTCTCTCCAACCATACGTTCCAAACTATAGCAGTAATGACGGTCCTATGTTCAAAATGAACTCTGCCTCTAGACGAAAAGTTCGTCCATACTGACGAAAAGATACCTCCCCTTATTTGGATGTTATGCCGATAAGCAACTTCCACCCAGATCCTCCTAGAGTATGGGCATGCTAACATTAAATATTGCGCTGATTCGCTGGCTGATCCACACAACACACATTTACTAGGACCCTGCCAACCTTTACGCTGTAGATTGTCCCATGTGAGGATTGCATTCTTATCCAAGAGCCAAAGAAACATTTTTATTTTCAGAGGGCATTTTACGTTCCAAATGATGGCTGCATGAGTGGATCTAATCCCCCCATCGTTGAGTAGTCCATAAAACGATCTAACCGAAAAAACTCCAAACTTATCCCATCTCCATACCGGACAATTCTCGTTAGCGTTGAGTTGAAGGTGGCGCAACCTGTCACGTATAACCTGCCATCCCTTCCTTGCATCAGTCCCAAGTCGTCATCTCCCTCTACACCAGAAGTCTGCGACTGTGCCATATCTTCTGGGGTTATCTTCGTAAGCCAGAGGGTATAACCTTTTGAGGGGTAATGGTTCACACCATATGTCATCCCAAAAAACTATCTTATCGCCTTTGCCTACTTTAAAGGACATTTCTTACCAAAATAACTCTTTTACTCTAATAACACCCTTCCAGAAGCCTGAGGAATTGCACAGATTTCTCCCTTGACCTCTCTAGGAGCCCACACGTGGCCCATATTTTGCTCTCATCAAATTCTGGATTAATCCTGTTCGTTGAGCTAAAAACCTCCACCACCACTTGGCTATCAGTGCCATATTGAAGTTCTTCAAATTCAAAACACCGAGTCCACCCTCCTGTTTTGCCTTGCAAATCTGGCCCCAGGCTACTAGATGGAATCTCTTACCATGTTCGATGGAATTTCCCCACAGAAAACGACTCCTTAGTGTATCAATACTTCGTCTAACCCTGCTTGGAGTGATAAAGTAGGACATAAAGTAGACCGGGATGGAAGAGAGTACTGCATTTAGAAGAGTTAGTTTTCCCCCTAAAGACAGTATTTTGCTTTGCCAGCCATCCAGCCTTTTATGTACTCTTTCAATGATTGGAACCCAGTCAATCTTCCGACTCTTCCCCGGCCTGATTGGAATGCCCAAATACGAGATTGGGAGTGTACCAATTTTGCAACCAAAAATCTCCACAATCAGGGTATTTGTGAGACTTTCCTTACCCGTGAAGGTTAGTGAACTCTTATGGTAATTAATTCTCAGACCAGACCATGCCTCAAAACATTTTAATATCCACTTAATTGCACTTGCTTGTATGACATTACAATGTCCAAGGATTAGGGTGTTATCTGCATACTGAAGGTTTGTGAATGAAACCGACCTTACAGCTGGTAGTCCCTCAATTCTACCTGCCTCCTTCATACGTGCAAACATGAGATTAAGCCCTTTTGTAACCAAGACAAAGATTAACGGTGATAAAGGGTCACCTTATCTGAGACCTCTCTTACAAACAATTTCCTTCCCAGTTTTCCCGTTTGCTAAGATTGAAACTTTTGCAAAGTGGAGCCAGAGGAGGATCCAATTGGACCATTTTGGGCCAAAGCCTATGTTCTTTATAATTTCATTTATACAATCCCACTCCACTTTATCATAAGCTTTTTCAAAATCCAGCTTTAGAAAATATCCCTGACGATTTGTCTTTTTACATTGGTGAAGTACTTCTTGTGCAATGACTACACCATCGAGGATATTCCTCCCTTTAATGAAGCCCGTTTGGGTTTCTCCTATCAGTTCAGGGAGAAGTGGCATAAGCCGCAAGGTGAGAACCTTAGAGATAATCTTAAGCACACTGTTCAGTAGCGCTATTGGGCGATACTCATCGATAGTTCTTGGGGAATTTTTCTTCGGGATAAGAACTATAAAGGAGTAATTAAGTCTATCCAGTCGTGCCACTCAATTATTCAACTCCTTGAATAAGTTGATAAGATCTTGTTTAAGCAATGGCCAAAAGGTCCGGAAGAAGAAGATAGGTAAACCATCAGGGCCCGGGGCTTTGTCTTGGCCCAACTCCCAAATTGCTCTTTTTATTTCTTCTTTAGTGAAGTCATTCTCCAAAGAGTGGAGATTAGGATTTTGCGGCCATATTTCCTTACATAGACGGATTCTCTCGCATTCTGAGTGTCCAAATATCTGTTAGAAATGATCGTAAATGTGGATCCTAAGGTCTTCCCCAGCTAGATTCTCACCCGTTGAGTTGTACAGCGACAAAATTGTGTTTGTTCTATGTCTCATATTTGCTATCTTATGAAAGTAGGCTGTATTGGCATCCCCCTCCTTCAGCCATTTGGATCTTGCCCGCTGACACCATTTTATCTCCTCCAATTTGTATATTTCTTTTATTTCTTTACGGCAGCCACTCAAAACTGTTATCTCCTCACCACTACGGTTTGTGAGTTCTTCCTGTTTCTCAAGCTCAACGATCTGCTGCATCAATTCTTTCTTTCTGATTTTTAAGAGACCACGGTGTCTCTTGTCCCACCTGGACAGAGCCCGACATAATCTTCTCAATTTTTCACAAATTATCTCGGCAGCATCTCTACCCCTAAATTGGGAAGACCAGCTTGTGTGTATAAGCTCATGTACCTCGTCAAATTCCAGCCACCACTTCCCGAAACGGCATGGTCGGATAATTTTGGGTGCCGATATCCCTGAATCCAAACATATCGGGACGTGATCTGACGTGGGTCTGGGGATTGAGTAAACTCTGGAAAGACCGAAGCCATCTTCCCAATCAACCGAAACTAGGATCCTATCCAGCTTAGCCAAGCAAGGATTTTCCCTCATATTGGACCAGGTAAACCTACGATCGCAGAGAGGGATCTCTATTAATCCTGTCTCACTTATAATGTCGTTGAAGTCATCCCTGTCTTGATCGTTAAAGTCCCCCCAGACGCTCCTCCATGAACCTAACGACATTAAAGTCCCATCCAATCACCCAAGGTAGAGTGTTCTGACGAGCCAGAGTCCGAATCTCTCTCCACATAGCACATCTACTGTCCCTATGGTTTGGGCCATATATCACAGTAACTCTCTGAGTCCACCTATCATTTTTCTGCCTAACAATAATAGATAAGGTGAATGTGCCTACAGAGGAGTCCAAGATCTCATAGCTTTACACCGATGACCATACCACCTGAGGCTCCTCTCGCATTTTTAAATACTAATTTAATGTTTCTATTCGGTGCAATTTCATGCTCAAGCGAAACTGGCGGATCCACCAATTTTGTTTCCTCCAAACAAAAGATATCTACTCCATCATCCCGCAGCACTTCTACTACCATACGCCGCTTTGTCTTATCCCCTAGTCCTCTAACGTTCCAGAAAATTATCTTCATAATAACACTAATATTATCTACTTCTCCATATCTGTTGCAGCTAGAACTCAATGGTTCTCTCCAACAACCCTTCCATTAGTGGAAGTGACAGTTCTTATGACCTCTATGGCATGAGCTCTACTACTCTCGGTTTCTCTCATATCGATATTACAAATTTGTGCAAATTCAAGAAGGGTTTGATTAGGCAACAAATGTAAAATATCAAATGAGGGAAAAGGGGTACCTTTATCAAGATTAGTGTGCAGCGCCTTACGCTTTGATGCTAAGGATGCAACCTGCCCGGGCTGGTAAACCTGGCCTCCTCGCTTCTCACTTAGCCTCTTGCTACGTCTGGATGGTGTGATTGTTGGATGATGATCCGAGATACCCGTAAACTCCTCAAAATCTGAAAGCAGTTCTTCGCGTACAACAGGTATTTTTTTTGCTTCCTCTTCCACTGGAATATTTGCCTCCATCCCCTTAGGAGAAGGATTCTCACTTTCTTGTAGCGCATCCTCTGGGTTCTTCGAAATCTCTAACAGTGATGAACTTGGTCCTGTAGCAGATTTTATACGAAGTCTCTTTGGGCGGCGTGAGGGCTGTCGCCGACGAGAGGGGACTGAGCCTTCTCCTCTAATTAGGTTCTCTAGCGTTTTAGCCAATGCCTCCTTTCTGAATCTCTCTGTCAAGACCAGAAATTAAAGGTAGAAGGGGTGCTTGCTGCTGTATGATTGGGCCACTGGGCTGAATTAGGGAAATTGAAGCTGTAGCTGAACCAGGCTCCTTATGGGCTTCGGTTAAAGGCCCATGTACAAAAGAAGGCCCATGGAGTCCAACCCTTAAACTCAGGGTGTGATCACTCCGCTCCAACTCACTCCCCAAAATTCTATTTTCGGGTGCCCTAGCCGCCTCCCCATCCGCTGCCCTATCTTCCTCCTTCTCCGCTGCAACCATTGACTTTGAGGGGGAGCGCTCTCTCCGACGCGCACTCTGCCCGAGATTTTCTTCTCCACTCTGCTCGAGAATGAGCTTGCCATCCTTACCATGGACGATCAGAGGGAAGTTGGAGCCACCCTCGTCGAGCCAAAAGTGAAAACCCTGACCTTCCTTATCTGTCTTCCCTTCTGTAATCGGTAGGCTGCATCCCTCTTTTGCAGGTACTGTATCCATCTCGCCATTTTCAGGTAATTTTTGTCTTGTACCCGTCGTCCTTGTTGACCCGAAACCTGATTCTTGAGTTTTCGAGTCACCGGCGAGATCTTTCCGACCTGCCTCCCGGCTGGCCGTAGCACCGGTCGCAGGTGGGTTCGAAAGATCCATGGTCCACTTGAACCGTCGTTTGACTTCCAAATTTAGGGACGACAGTGCCGAATTTCCGGTATTGGCCTGTTGTCCCGAAGCTGGACGTTTGCCGGCGGCTACTTGGGTGTCTCATGGGTTTTGAAAGAATCCCTGTACTGTGGTTTTCCTCCCAGCACCATTCTGGGTGGGCGCCACCGCTACTGCACCCCTAGCGGGTTCCAAAGATTCCTCTAGGTTCTTCTCCGCCCATTCCCTTTCTTCCTGAGATATTTTGATCTCTGGTGCCTCCAAAAATTTGGACTCTATGCATATTGCGGCCCTATAGTTTTTGTAACCAATCACAACTTCGAGTTCATTTGGTAGAGATCCAATGCCATCACAACCCACGAGCAACCTCGCCGCCGATAGATCGGACTTATCAAGAGTAGAGTCGCTAACCTCTAGAACTTGAGCAAATTTTAACATGACTTTATTCAAATCAATTCGGTTCCAGTGATTGAGAGGAATTCCTCTGATTGCGATCCATGCCCTAACCGGGAATTTGTGGTGTCGCACCGCTTCCTCATTTCCCCATCGCACAATTCTGAACCCTGCTTGGTAGCCTCTGCAGGGAATAGAGGTCCGGCATAATGCCACCTCCAATCCCACCGGTGACGGGAAGCGAGCCAGGTAATTCCTCCCCTCTTTGAACAACTTCCAATCATGGTTCCGTAATGTGGTTGATAAGTCGCAGAGACCTTTCACCATTTCCTCTACGGACGGGTTCCGATGTCCTGGTCAATTACTCCAACGATGCCAGACAATTGCACGAACTCTGTCGATGCTTGGATTAAGGGTTATTACACTTGGTCCGACATTGGGAGGAATACTCGGGGGATGGCGCGGTTGTTTTCAGCAGTGCTCCCCCTCCTTGGGGTGGCGAGGCTCCGTGCAGCAGCCATTACCCACTTCTTCTCCCCGTGGACCTGAGTTGGTAAGTTTCTAGTTGTTCTTGCAACTACGGTGGATGTCTTGACGGAGTCCCTCCTTGATGTTTTTGGCTCCTCCTTCAACTTTCTTGGCAGCGAGGGGCACTCCGCAATGACGTGGCCGAGCACTTTGCAGAACCTGCAGCACAGATATGGACATTCGTCCTTGTAGTGACCTTTCTTCCCACAAATCCAGCAGCCATCGGTGATTGGTGAGCTGACTCTCCTCTTTTTTGAGATGAAACTCTCCATCTTGCGCTCCTTTTTTATTGTATTTTTTGATTTGTATTCAGTCTATCCCCCTCTGTCGGCATCACTAGGGACATATTTCCTCTTCTTAGCCTCCGCCAGTAGTGAAGATCATTTATAAATAATACTCTCTTATCTTATATCTGACATTAGTACTTACTAGTTTCGAAGCATTACAATAAACTTCAAAATCTTCTAAAGTCAGAATAAACCTTCAATTTAGGATGCTTAGAATGAGTAATGCTCGAGAAATGCAGCTATAACACTATCACATGCCAAGTTTTTCCATTTTTTGATCATGTCTGAAGCCAATGCAGGATATTAGAGAGGGGACTAATCCTGATATCCATCCCATTAACATCCATTTGAAGGAAGTGACTAGTGGTTCTTTTATTCATCTATTTATTCTCTGCTGGCACTGACTCAAAGTTGGCGCAAGTTTCTGAGAAAGATGAACCACGGAATCCCTTCAGATACCATGTCATGACTCTTGCAGACAAAATGCTTTTATCTTTTCAAATTCCCTTTTATGCTGCAGGAATGGAAGCAAACTAATTTGACCAAATCCTTGTATCCTACCCAAAAAAAAAAAGTAAAAAAACAAAAACACGAGTGCCATTTTCTGTTGGTTTCAACTGGAAAATGGATTCTTGCTAAGCATATGCGCTGTCCAAAACTTTTAATAACACCTGACAAAAGGGAATTTGAAAAGATACAATGAATTCTTGTTAAGCATATGCGCTGTCTTCTCAAAGCAAAAAAGAAACAAAAACAAAATAAAAAATTAAAACTAAAAAAGACCATGCCCTTCATTACATGTTTTTTGCTTTACATTCCTCCAAACTGCACAAAGTGTGAATAAAAGAGAGCAGCTTTAAAGTATAAAATTGAATCAACTTGGAAGGGATGGAACAAATACATGCAACTAAAGAAATTTCTGTTTTCGACATGAAAAACACAAAATGCAGACCGACACTATGCACATCCTGCAAGTGAAAAAGAATAATTGCCAAATGCTAATAGAAACCTCAAGGGGTCATAAGAAGTGTAATCAGCTCCCATGTGTAAAAAAATTTCGGCAATAACTGTTATAAAATATTAAGTACAACATGCACGAACTAAGAAGAAAACCTCATCCTTGTACGAAGCTGTCTTTCCAGAATTCATTGATCACTCCCAACACCTAGTATGCACTGTGCAAGATGAGTCAAGTATGGTTCAGCTTGCGAATTGTTGCTCAAAATAGGCACTAGACTATGAAGTTCAGCACTGAACGCATGTTCAAACTTCCTGCAACATGCGTAAATTTTCCCATTATCCACAAACTAGTTAGGAAACAACACTGAGAACTATAACATTTCAACAAAAATAGAAAAGCCTGGATTCTTACAACACAGATTCCGAAAGCGTGTTGTTCTTTGCTGCTAATTTTAGTGAATGACTACCGGTTAAAGCTGATCTTCTAGTTTTAGATATTCCAACTGCAAAAGAAACACTCGAATCCACAGCATTGTCCAAGTCGGAAATATATGCTGCTGGTATCAGCAACTGTATGGAGGCCGCATATTGTAGGCATATTGACTTCAGCTTCTCTACCTTCTGTTTAGATAACATTAAAGAACAAAAGCATTGAAAAACTATTCAATGAACCAGTAGTGAATCAACAATTGATGAAAAGATTGCTAGCATTGAGCAAAGCCAGCAAAAAAAAATATATGCACCTGCAAGTTAGGTAGGCTGGTTGTTTAGCAGCCAGCAATAACCTATATAAGCTCGTCTCATTTCTGATATAATTACTAATCTAACCAGACAGCCACATTCTATAAATTTTTTTAGCAAAACATGGAAATGTTAAACATAGCAAATAATAATTAAATAAGTGTTATATGAAGAAAATAATGGGAATGTACTAAAGTTTATTTGGACTCGCAAGAACTATTGGAAAACGAGATATAGAATGATCAGCATGGTACACAACAATAACAGGATTGAAGAACAATCATCCCTCCTTGGCTTCTTCATAGCGTCAGAAACATAAACAGCAGAAACAGTGGGGCAATTTTGTTAACAGGCAAACAGACACACAAATCTGATAAGCTTTTTGTACATGCGTTGCAAGCATACTTTGGCTGACAAATTAGGTATTTCAGGAAAGGCCTTGGCCTGAAATTACAACTTAATTGGTCTATGTCAAGGGATGTGCTTGTGGCCTATACAAGCTTTCAATAGTTAATGTAGCATCTACTCTTACTAAAGTATTTATAGAAGAATTAATGCACAAAAGCAATTACCAAACTTGTACTGTTAAATAAGTACAATCAAAATGTGGGTAAATATTGGATAACAGGATTGCTTCAGAAGGGGGATTTTCATATCAGAAAGCAGATACTATATGGATGTATAGGGATACAAGCTCATCTATCAAGTGTTTGTATCAAACATTATAAATTACTTATACTAGTTTTCTGCACACGCAATGCACAAGAACATTAAATTTGGAGAAGACCATTTCATGCATTTGCATCATAGATGAAGGCCCCAATTGCTGGAAAAAAAAAAAAGCATGCTTGGAATTTTTCAATCTGGTAATCTAAATACAATAATGATACAGTATGGAAGGGAATTCTAGGGTTTGTGATGGGAAAAATTGGAGTAAAATAACATGATACGTATAGATTTGGACCTCAACACCAAGTGCTCGTTCATCCACTCTCAATGAGTGAGATTTAGGAATTGATTCGGATCTCAAGCCCAGGTGATTGCTCACCTACTTTTGATGGATCAACAATGAAAATTTTGATTTTGCTTAGAAAATCAACCAGCACAAAAGACTTTGGGAGGAAAGGAGACTAGGGTTAGACTGGATCAGGGAAAGGAATTTATGAATTAGGAATAGGAATTAGTAGGTAGAGTATGGTATTTGTACTGATCAGATCTTTTACATTTTAAATTTAAAAAAAAATAATTAATTCGATTACAGTTGGGTTTGATCTTGCGAAAATGCTAATGACCTCCAACACAAAACCGGTTATATATTTCAATTTCTACACTAAAACAAATTGATAACCGAAAGAACCGACCATTCAGTTCAGTCTGGCTCGGAGCCCACTTCGGTTCAGTTTTTTTGGGCAACCTGTTCAGCCCTACAGATAACATGATCCGGTAATGTAGTTTTTCAGTGTCACTAACTTGTGTTTTTATACTATTAACATGCTAACTTCCATTTGCTGCTGTTTAATTTCTAGGAAGGATGACGTGGTCAAGATAAAGATGGTTACCCTTAATCATGTGATTATTATGATTGGCCGTGTCTCAGACATATATCTCTTTTATGTCCACTTATGAATTATATATGTGTGAGCCTGTGAGCATACGTGCATTTCTTGTCTTATCATTAATTTTTTTTATATCATTTTATGCTTTTTAAGAATCACATGGTTTATGAGTTATTTTCTACTTTGGCTTTTTAACAATAAATTGATTTCTTTAAAAACTGTCCTCGCTGCAGGAAGATCTCCAGTTTCAAACAAGAAAATAAATATCAGAAGTCTCCGAAATCAGATACTTTTTTAAGAACATACATTTCTTAATAACTTACTTTATTCTCAAAATGGAAATAAATCTAAAAAATAGAAAGAAACTTGACCTTAAGAAGTTGAGGCAAAAGAAGTAAGCATTCCTTCAAGCACTTCTGTAGAAAGAAATCATGAAACTGAATGACCTGCATTGCGCAGCCAAAAGAAGTTTACCATTAATTGAACACAAAGAAACATATATACATGTGCAGCACATGTACACACATCACCCGGTATATGTATATAAGAGCTTCTAAATAAAGAACCTCATCTATGCTTTTGACTGTTTGTAGTCTGTCATGCATCAGATGCCAATTTGGTTCAAGAACCTGATCGTTGTAGCCAAGAAAAGAACGTTAGAAGATTCCCATGAGAGCGGTGCACATGATGCAGAAGAATACACAAGTTAACTTCACCTCAAAAGTCAAGTAATGCAAAAGGCTATTGATAAACTTCAGCATGCTGCGGCAGAGAATTGAAGATCGTGAAATGGGGGTGCCCATAGTGTTGATGGTACGAAATCCCTAAGACAGAAGTTCCCACTTATGAGTAAAGAGGGAAAATACTAAAAAGATGTGATACAAGATGGAAAAATTTTCATACTTGGTGCAATTGCCATGCCACACAAAGTTGGCGGTTGACATGCTTACAATGAAACAAGAACCGAAATATCAACTGATATTTCATCAAAGCCTTCCTTGAAATAACGAGTGACAATGGCCATGGAACCTGACATGTACAAGTTCGTGCCTTAGGTTATAATCTAAAGAAGAATATTAAAGCGAAAAGGGAAGAAAACAACCTTGTAACTCAAACAGAATGTTTCCAAGCCAGTAATGGTTAATGGCTCCAGCTGATCGTCACCTTCATAAACTGGATTTATATAATTTGAAGCGTAAGAACTTTCCAAATCTTTAAGAGTGGCCAGTCTCTTGAGCAAAGAAACTCGTTCCTGTGTGGATGAAGATATTAATACACTAGAAGAGTAATTTCTGCAAATTTGAGCACTATAACATACCACACAACAAGTCAGCTCCTCATGACAAGGATCTGCAGCAGCAGCAGTGGTGCGCAAAGCAAGGTCAAGCAGAGACTGATACATTATAAACATGAAAATCAACTTTTGTACCCATATGATTGTCAGCAAGTTAGCAGATGAATAAATTAACCTGTAACTTTTCAACGGAAATCTCTTCAGGCCTCTTAGCAAGTTCATCGCGAGCAATATCCATAAAATGAACCAAGAAGTCACCCTGTGTAACCATATTTGCCTTACAGTTAATCTACAATATAGTAATCACCGCAAACGAGCACATGTAACAATCACAAGTTTTGCCAGCAGGGGTTATATTTAATGATAATGTCAGATACATTTCCAACACTGCCATCTAAATTTCAAAGAAAGGGTATGACAGTAAAATACATAGTACTTTTTTTTCTATTTCTGACAAACCCACTAGAGAATACCACTTGAAAATAATAAACTGATGCAGACAAAGTATATTAGACAACTATAATTTAACTTGGCATTCACAAACACCTAATTCATTCAGGCAGACTAGCAGCCTGTTTTGCTTTGGACTTGAGTTTTCTTTATTAGTTTTCTGCAGTTAATTCACTTAATTCTTAAATACCAAACTGACAACTGTTTGGCTATTGTTCATCGTTTAAGTAAACTGCAACTATCTACAATTTAACTACATCCAAAGTTAGGCTTAAATGCAATTAATACAAATCTAGTAGATGTGGACTTCTCTTAACTGCAAAATGTGGAAGGGGAAAGAAGAGATGCTAGACTCCAGTTTAGACAACTTCAATATAGGTGGTAACAGAAAACTCAATCCCCCTGTGATCCACGTGTGGATCACACGTTCCAAATTGTCGTACAACAGCAATTTGGTGAAAACACCATTCCGATCTTCACGGAGTCTTCAAACATAATATTGTCCCTCCAATCTCTCAAGAACAATGAAGAGCGAGATGCAGAAAGAAATCCCTCGTACAAGACAAATAGAGTAGTAATCTTAGGAGAGGAAAGGAAAGACGCACAGTTGTTTTCATATTAACTCGACAAGGAGAGAAGAAATCACAAAGGTTCTTAACAAGAATTGCATTTCGGCATGATTCTACAAAATCAAACAAATACACAGTTACACACTGAGAGAAAGACAACCTTGAATATTACAATCTTCTTCTGCAATCTGATAACAAACATTCACCATACAGGAAAATATATTTCACTCCAAGAAAATGATCCAAAGAAGCCTACTCATGTACTGCATTCTACGATTAGCACGAGTTTTACATACTTGTTTTTGTTTCACGTACCAAACTGTTCCCCCATCCCATGTAAACACTTCAATTATATATCTGGAAACTACATTTTGCAAACCTATAACATGACTTTAAAGTAACTACAATTTAGAAAACTCCAACGCCAGACAGGATCCAGATAGGCATCACATTAGATCCTACATCTAACTACTGTACACGAACATAATGGCCAAAAGCACTACCAGATGGAAAATTAAAACAAAACAATGCACATGAAAAAGAAGTAGCAAAACAACAATAACAAAATAAAAAAATTATGAAGCTGAGGTTAACAAATAGAAGAAATGCCTTGCATCAAGCATTTAGATTATGTGGTAAGTAGCAACTGAAGGAACTGTAATACCTGGTCCAAAAGAAGATAGCGCTTCATAGACCGCAGTTTTCCCATTAGGTCATACTGTATAAAAATTATGAATATTTTTAACATTAGCCATAAGCACAAAACTACGAGTATGCATAGGTGCTTAAATTTAGATTTTGAAACTAGAATAAATGTACAAGACTTAAATGCTAGCAACAGATGACACACAAGATCCTACCTTTTCCTTAATGAGATTTAAGAGCTCGCCACTTGCAAAGTCATATGCACCTTTAATGCATTCAAGATAGTGATGGTTTGATCCGAAGTTCATCAATTTTGAGTTTTCTGTTAGAGGTACCTAAACACGATGAGGAGTTTCATTAGCCATTGTACCATCTGCAAGGCAGTTGCTTCAGTAAAATGTGTTCTCTATGTTTACGAGGATATAAACTGCAGGATACCTGAACATTGTGCCCACATTCTCTCATTACATTTAAATACTTTCCCGTTGTTAAAATTGTCCCCGCAATACTAGCAAGAAAACTAGGAATGCCATCCTTAAGGCTATATCGCTGATGCCAATACTTGGCATCATAATCCTGTGTGAGGCTCTCCTGAAAAACAGACCAAAAAGAGGCTTAGAAAAATGCTTGGTACAGGATGTATTTATTTATTTTTTAAAAAAAAGAATAAAGACAATTACCTTTTGCAGAGATTTATTCTCTGCAATGAAAAATTCACCATAAGGATCGTCAATAACACCCTCATATACCCATCTATAGTCAACAACAGTGGAAATTAACATGAAAAATTCATAAGCTTGGTCACATAAGCTTAACGAATTTGTATAAAGAAAAATCTATAACTCAACAATTTAAAAAAAAAAAAAAAATCTTGAATAGAAGATGGAACTTAGTATCTCCATGAAATGGATATTTAGCTATTAAATTCACAGTCTGCAGATACTGAACATAGAGCCATACTGATAAAATTAAGCAGGTCTTTTGCACAAGTAAATACCTTTCTAAGATACCTAAATATGCGGAACTTGCACGTTGCGTCATCTTTTCCAGCAAAGAGCGGACTGCATTATCCCCTGCCATAGCCTTAGACTGTGCTAGGATAAGATATTAATGTGAAGAAAAATATTGAAGATTTTAAATTTATGTTGCAAAGAATGAAACATATGCATAGTACTACTGTAAGTATACATAAAAAATATCAAAATATCTAATAGCATAACATTCATACAATTATAGAGATAAGAAAATAATCTGAACGGTCAAAAAATCAAGGGGAACACTGGGTCTTGGATGGAGAGAGTAGAGATATTTTACCTGGCTTTGCAAGAGGTTAAGCATTGCGGAACCTGATATGTTGCTTGATGATGCCTTCTCAACTACTATTGACAAAGCATGCAATGATCCCATCATTGGCTGCAAGTCGAATAAATGCAAATAATAAAACAAAAGCAAAAGTGTGGTAACATGAAGAGGTCAATAAGAGAGAGAGAGAGAGAGAGAGAGAAACCAACCTGACAATAAAACCACAGTCCTTGAACAGAAAGTCGTCCAAGACGAAACTGGTGTTCAAGCTGTGCCACCATGGCCTGATAGTCCTGTTTGAATTTAAAAAGAAAAATCAAAACAAAAAACAACACCCAAGATCTTACAATGAAGGTCTATCCAGGTCCACCACACTCAGCAAGGAAATGCCAGCAGATATCATCGATAGCTATTTCAGACATAAGTTGCAGGAAGCGTCACAAGCTATAGAGACAGTCTACTGATGAAGAGTTGAAAGGATGTTAATAAATTGAGTATCTTCATAATGCTTATACTTATGGTTGATAACACATGAGACATATTATTGATACCATGGCTTTTACTTTTCCATCTTTAATAGATGCACTAAAGAAACCCCATTCTATATATAGGATAAATATCATAACAGAAGACATCTTATCCTAAGTCACTATAGTAGTTCCGTAATAAGTAGGACAATAAAAAGATGCAGCATTACTTAACACTGCAGAGCTCATACAGAACATGTTCTCTTCCCTATTTCCTTAAGTTGTATAATTTGGTTTTAGTGTAATATGTGCTTTTCTTTTGTTTTTTGTTTTTATTTTATTTTATTTTTTTTTTTTGTGTTGTTTCTAGAAGAAAAAAAAATACTTATTGATATATTCTATGTAACCAGTTTATGAATGGAAATTTTAGGCAAGTTCCAGGCAAACAAACCAGTTGATTATCAAAAAAAGAAACCTCATTCTATAAATAGGATAAATATCGGTACAGAAGAAATTTTATCCTAAGCCACTCTAGTAGTTTAGAATAAGCAGGTGGATACTAAGAAGAAGAAGCATAAGTTCCAATGCAGCGCTCAATCAGAATGTATTTCCTTCCCCAATATACTTGTCAGTTTCTATAGTTTTCTTTCAGTGTACTGTGTTTTCCTTTTTGATTAATTTCATTTTTGTTTGTGTTTTAGAAAAAATACTTATTTATTCTATTTAACCAGATTATGAATGGAAATGTTTATCAAGTCTCAGGCAAACGCCCACTTGGAACAGCAAGAAAGAATGTAGTTAATCAATAGGCTGGCTGCCCATCATGTACTTTTACATGAAATGAGGAGGGAAAAAGTTAATTAGTTCGTTTATAAAATAATGAGTTGCATGAGGAGTCAAATAGCTGGAAATGATATATTCAGAATAATGCAGTCTTCAGGGTGGAGGGTACGCAGCAGCCAAGGATTTCACCAAAAGGCATCTGACGGCTCCTTCACAAAGGTGCTAAACCCAAGGCTAACATTATAGTCATTTATTACACATCAAATAAAGGAAAATTATCAGGTAAAACCAGTTCGCCCAAACAAGGTGTGAACTCCCTTTTATATCTCCAAAATGCTACATCCCATGCATGATCCCACCCATTTATCAGCCTACAACCCACAAAGATCACAGTTTAAGTTTTATCCATAAAACAAGCAGATGCAAGAAAAAAATTGTTTTCAGCCATAGAATTCAGATATAATTTATCTTAGGGTTCACTTACCCCAGATGATTTGGGGTCTTAGCTTAAGGAAATACATGTGCTTAGAGCTAAATGAACTGTTCCGATCACGCATGGGATGACCCATTTTGAAGAAATAGAAACGGTTTCTTGTTTGTCACAGTACACACCAGATAAGTTCCCTCCTATGAATATGTTATATGTGTAAACTTCTTCTAGGATTCTTGAAATATTATAATGGGTAGGCATACAAACAAAACGAAAATTCCAACATGTACGAAACTTTGAACATCCAATGTGCAATGTTTTAAATATCAGCTATAGCGGATATACCGGTTGGAAAAATTCCATAGAGAATATCGTTATCAAGGAGATGTCGGGGATATTTAGCAAATATTAGATGTTGATAGCAGACTATAAATATACATGTTTAGAATATACTTATTTTCACAACTTACATTAAGCCAATAAATTCATAAGTTTTATTATGGCTGTAACTTTACTATAAATTTGATATAATTTTCTTAATTTTACTATAATTTAAGTATTTAATAGTAATTTTAAGTATTTAGCAGTAACCAATAACCCCTAAATAAATCTTATGAAAATTATAAACGGGCTCACCCATTTTCAGGTTTCAATAGAGGTGTCCAATTTGCTCAAATAACCAAAAAAAAGTATACTAGATTAAAATCAAAAAGATTATAACTTTTTACCAAGTTGCATGGACTCCAACATCACTAAATATCGATATTTGCAGCCCAATATTGTGGCTCCAATAGCAAGTTGGACTTGATATATGGTGATTTTTTTTTTTCTGAAAATGATAAACGCATTTAGATGTTTAATATCGTAGTGATTAGGTTTCTAAACTGCAATTTTGCCCAATATTGCGATATTGTAGTCACTATTTAAAACCGCGCCAACATGAATAATAAACTAGCTTAATAAATTATATATTAAACTTTTGGGTCAATTACTCTCAAACTCTCTGTAGTATGGAGGTACTATAATTTATTATTTTTTAAGTTCAAAATTCTCACTTTGGTCTCTGAACCGTTAGTAGAGTTAGTCAACACTACAGTGAAATATTCTCACCTTATTTTAAATTAATCTACACTCTTTTTCTTTAATCCTAATTTTGTCCTCTTCTCCTTATGAATCTAACCCAAGGCAAACTCTCTCACCCACTTCATTGCAATTCTAAACAAGTATCTTCTCCCTCCCTCCCATCTCTCTCTCTCTCTCTCTCTCTCTCTCTCTCTCTCTCTCTCTCGCCCATCTTCTTCCCTGTTTACCTCTCTTCTTGCAACACTATCCAAGGAGATACTCCCTCTTCTTCCTCTCTCCCATACTCCTTTCATTCCTCTCTTTCATTTTTTTTGCAAGATTTGGAGTAGTGTTTAGTTATTATTTTTCATCCCATTGTGAAAAAAAATAAGCTAAGATTAGATATTATTTGCAAAATCCTACCAATTACAGTATTTGTTATCGTCACAATTTAAGTCCTGATCATATTGAAAACTATGCTAGTTCTTGTCAGGCCTGTTGCAGCAATCTTAGTCATTCCCCATGATGGCAGCCAATATTCTCTGCATCTGTGCATGCTTTCATGAGTATTTTTTTCCTTGGGAGGTCTTCAAGCATGTCCTTTGGGAACTCACCCAAAAAAACCTTGATATTTGATTCTATACAGTACCGTGTCCATCTGCGACAGCTGCTTCGATGGCATATCTAAGAACGGTGAGGACGACGAGGACGAGAGTACGGCAAGGGAGGGAATAGCAAAGGAAGAAGACGATGCTAATGATGATGATTAGCAAGAGGAAGATGTTGAGGATGAGGAGATTGACGGAGATAATGTTGATGATGATGATGAGATGGAGAGTGATGATGAGGAGGAAAGGGGAGGAGCATGTGGTGCCGTGGTCGACAGAGTCACTGCTGCCAGTAGCGAGCTCTTCCAGTAGCGAAGAGGAATCAATAGGAGATCAGGGATTCGGGAGTCAATTGTTTCTCTCTTCCAACAGGGGTAAAAGTATCATTTCACCGCATATGGGCCTCACGTGCTATCCCCCCTAAACGGTCCACAAACTCCGTTTGCATCCCAGAGACTAAAGTGAGAGTTTTGAACTTTAAGGGTAACAAGTTATAGTACCCCAATACTGCTAGTCTGAGTGTAATTAATCATAAACTTTTTGATATTTATTTTGCTATTAGCCAAGTACAAGATGAAAAATTGCATAATTCCAAAAAGGATCTTAAGTTCTTGTCTTTGCAAGTCAAAAATATTTGAATTAAAAAATATAAGTTAAAATCATAGACTTTCTGTCTTAAAATGACTTGGACAAGCAAATAACTTAAAGATAAGAACTTGAGCGGTCGAGTCTTTAACTAAATAAAACTAGCACTTGACATCTAAAGAATGGCTAGGTATCAACATGAGAAGACAAACCTGATAAGCATGGATATTAAACACTTTCACCTCATCCATTATTTTATCAGCTCTTCCTTCCACTTTCACCTCATCCATTATTTTATCAGCTCTTCCTTCCACTTTCCACTATCCAACCCCACCCCCCCACCCCCCCCCCCCCCCAAAAAAAAAAAAAAAAAAAAAAAAAAAAACCCATAAAACAACTCTTCGTTCCAGACCCTAAGGAAAAAAGGGAAGAATACAAGAATGAAAGGGAGGGGGCAAACCCAAATTAGGAATAAATATAATAATTTAAATATCTATTACTTTCCTTTATTCTGTAAGAGAGAAATTAAGGGGTAAAACACCTAATAAGTGAATTGGGAATGAATCCTATGGAAGAAAATCAAGGAAGATTTTGCATGAACCCATGCAGAATCCTATTAACTAGAATTTGCATACAAGTTAAGAACTTTTGAAAATCATAAAGATAATGAGCATAAAGTTTTATCATTCATAATTAAGACATGCTTAAGGGAAAAAGACATACCAATTAACAAAATTATAATGGGGATTACAAAGACAAAATCATTAATATGTAGGATGTCGAGTGTCAAGAAGAAATATATCGAGTTTCAAGAAACTTTACTCAACCAAGTAGAGGCAAAAAGTTATTCATCATTTTTCGATAGACAATAATTCATCTTAATGACAGCACTAATTACGCCTTGCTGGTATTCATTATATGTTGTAATACCTAGCAATAGGCTCCGTAGATTATTTGGGTACTATGTCATGTAGATGGTACTATGCTCTGCAGATAACTATAGTGATTATGGTTGGTGTGCGATAGAAGATTACGTGCATATCATGTAAGGGTCATTTGCTATATGGATAGTTATATGATTTATTATGAAGCATGTGATTGCTATAGTTTGTGGATAGTAATGAAATTTACATTAACTACGTGATAATTAGGGCTCATAAATTATTAGGGACATCATGCTAATTATGTCAGCTCCATGGTAAACATGTGAACTTTAAGTGTCGATTTTTTTTTAATCCTGAATGGTGATTGCTACAGTGATCATTCCTTGTGAATATCTAATAACTTGCATGTGTCCTCGTAAATAATATTCCTTTGTGGATGTTAAAATGAAATTTGCACGTCAGGTCATCCTTGTTAAAATGAAAGTTCCTTTGTTTCTAAAGTTTAATATGATTATCTACAACTAGCTAGGTTGTAAAGCTCAAACCAGAGTTTGCGGCTGCAATAACATTTTAATGACAGGAAGGAGGAGCAGACATTGCAAAAGGTGCAAGCATCAGCCCGACTAGGTCAAGAGCTAAGGACTTGGTGTACCATATCAAGGGTAAGGTGCAAGCAACAGCCCGACTAGGTCAAAAGCTAAGGACTTGGTGCACCATATTAACTTGAGTTTTGAAGTTAATCTTGGTTAAATGCACATCTAGTATCTGTATGGATGATATATCGTTCATTAATTACACATGACATTCTTGAAAATGAATAACTTGACACAGTTGAAATGTTTATTATATTTTGATGCCTTGCTAGTACTAACTAAAACTTGGCAACTCTAATGCCAAAAGCCCGCTCAACTCTAACCTGGATTTTGGGACGTGGCACATACCCACACGGCAAAAAGGGGAAGAAGTGTTTGACCTCTACTTTTAAGAGGAAACAAGAAAAGTCTGTGCATGTTTCCGTATGTGCGCATATATAAGCCTATGTGCAAGAAAAACATGCCATGTTGACTAAAAAGCATATGCTATATGCGAAAAGTCATACATGAATAGGTTTAAATGCACATAAGATGACATTGACCTAGCTTTCAAATCTAGATGAACCTTGAATTTGAATTGATCTTAACCAACTTGTATATATAGATTTGGTTATGTTAAAATTTGGGTCAAAGCAATTACTGATGGAATTTATATGGATCTAATAACTTAAACATGAAATAGTAAACTCTATATAAGACACAGTATCTATTTTCCTTTGTTCTCTCCCTCTCTTTCTTATAATTTCTTTTCTATTTAGGCTCTAGGACAAGGGTTATGTAGATAGTGTTACATGTTTTGGTGGATTAAACTCACGGTTTAAATAATGGTAAAGATGAAGATGGTGCTCTTCTGACATAGGAAAGAGAATTGATACCACTAATACGCTGATGAAATCTAACTCAGAGTTGGAAAGGACTGCAATACTATTGTAACACAAATGGTTGTCACCAGATAAAGGCTGGAGAAGCCAACAGTCAGCCACCAATCTCTGGCCATACAGTCATGGGCTGGTCCAGTTACACAATGCATATGTGCACTGATGGAATTAGGTTAGTTTATAACAGCTTGGATCTTAAAAGAGAAAGAAAATGGCTGCAGATTCATTAGCTATATTCACAACTCACAACCCCCCCCCCCCCCCCCCCCGGGCACCCTGCCCACCAAACAGTAAAACCGGACACTTCAAATTAAGTGTCGTATCCGTGCAGACACTTAGAGACGACTTGCAAAACAGTTGATGATATATATTAGACACACCGAAATCATATCGAATTTAAAGAAACCATAAACTTGCATAACGGAGCCATCTTCGCTTTCAAAAGTCACATAAATCGTGTGTCAAGCGTGTCCGCTTTTAAAAAGTCACAAAAATCAACACTACGGAATCATACATTGTCTAAAACACATAAAAAAAAGTCTTTTTAACATAAATAAACTAACATGCCCCAACTGTCTTGCAAAGATAGTCTTCAAATATTTTATTTCAGATACTGATCCTTCTGGATCGAACTCAAATTTTTTCTTTAAAATAGTTAATCGATTAGAATCTACGTTTAAATCTTAATATCTTTTCTCTTTACTTTAAAGAAAACATGTTTTAATAGTTACAAGTTTTTATGCTCATTACATATATCAAATGCATAAATATGCATATATTTATATCATCGTGTCTTCGTGTCCTACTTTTTTAGAGTTTTCCATGTCCCTGTATCCATATTGTGCCATATCTATGTCATGTGTCCACTCCATGCTTCATAGCTCCAACAATTAACCCCCGTAAAAAAGCTAAACTAACTAAACCTTGAAATGATGAATAACAAAAGGAAGAAGAAACTCATAGGGCTTTCTCCAATTTCCAATTTGATATACTTTATTAGGTCCACAAAGTACCAAGGAAAAACTGAAAGGCACCAAGAGTAGTTTGTTTTTAGACTACACACTATGCATAAGGATGCATGGCTAAAACTATAATACTGAACTTCAAAATCAGTTTGAATACATTTTTGCAACGTTGCAAATAACACATTACGAAACTCGTTATATTGCGTTATGATACCTATTATAAACTCAACGTTATCTAATAATATAAAATAACTCATTGCACCATAACGATGCGTTTTTTACGTTATATTACATTATATTACGTTATTTACAGTTATATTTCTGAGTAATTTCCAGATTGCTTCAGACAATGTTTAAAATAGTGATAACGGTAACGTAACGCTTTGCCTCTGTTAGGTTATGTCGCATATAGCGTAACGCATATCATAGGTTATGCAATTTTCTATTTATTTAATAAAAATAAATATAAAACTATATAAAATAATATTTATAAATTAAAAAATAAATTTAAAATTTCTAAAAAAAACATACAACTATTTTGTAGTACATAATCTATTCTAATTTTATATTAAATTTTACAATAATTTTTATATTTTTCATAAATTATATTAAGTCTGCAGTCGTAATTCCATTCATCATCTAAACAAGAAAACGAGATTCCAATTTTTTATTTCAATTCAATTATTATCATTATTGTAATTTATATTTTATAATGTTCAATTTATTTTATTTGTAATTGTTGATTTCAGTTCTAATAAAAATTCAATAGAATCAACAAGTAAAATATTTCAGTAACCGAAGAGATATTATAACAAGCAAACAAGGAAACAATCGCAAATTAGTAAGTTAGCAATTACACAAGCAATCGAATAAGTCAATAACTAATCAAGTATGAAAATTTAAGCAATTTACTAATAATTAAAATAATAATCAATAACAATATAGACTTACTAAAAAAATAATTGTAAATAATAACATAATGTAATTTAACGTAACGTTACGTAATATAACGTAAAATATCATAAAAAAAACGTATTGTTAAGGTGCAATGAGTTATTTTCAGTTGTTACATAGCGCTGAAGTTATGTTAGGTTTCATAACGCAGTATAACGGGTTACATAACTCGTTATTTTCAACATTGGCTACAGATTATTTTGTTATTGATTGTTACCTAATTGTTACAATTTTTTACTGCATTGCTTGTTGTTTACTTGTTTAAATACTTGTAGAATTGATAGTTTATTAATTTGTGAATGCTTGCCGTAATTCCTCTCCGATTATTGAATTTTGTAATTATTGTTTATTCTATTGAGCTCTCAGCTGAACTAAAATAAGCATTATAAAATATAAATTACAGTATTGGTGATTAATGAAACTAAAATAAATAAATTTAAATTTTTTTGGGTAATGACAGATTACGGTTGCGAAGTTAGTATTATTTCTAAATGTAAAATATTAAAATTATTATGGTACTTGCTAGGAACTTAAAAAAATTTCTAATTATTATAATATGATTTTACATTTTTTTTAATGTTTAAAATTATTTTTTAATTTATAAAAAAAATAATATATAGTTAATATTTTTATCAAATAAATTTGAAATTGTATAACCAACGTTTTACGTTATGTTATATATGATGTAACCTAGCGGAGGCAAATTGGTTTGTTACCATTATCGCGATTTTAAATATTGCTTTTTTGACCTCGTAAAAAACTCCAAGAATATTCTTCCAACCTAAGAAATCATGGATCTCCTCACCTTTTTTCTTTTAGTTTAATTTCATTGCCATTTTCTTATTGTATTCCCTAGCTTCAGAAAAAGTCACGAAGTAACGCACCAAACAAACAAATATAATTGTTGATTATAGTAGTGATAACAAATCTATAACAATCTCTTAGCAAACAAGTAAAGAATAAACCCAGCAAACAGTTAAAGCAATTAACAAACCAATCTAAGTTTGGTAAGCCATGATGTGACAAAAAAAATTTTAGCAAACAAATCTAGATCCTAGGAAGCATGGATATAGATACTGATTTTGATTCAAATACCGATGCAAAAGAGGTATTTATAGAAAAATAAGAATACGGACACGGCAAGGACACAGAAAAAATACCAATATAATATATATTCTTCTATTACTAGCACAATAGTTTTACGAAAATATCCAAAAAGCAGTTGTAATGTTTAGGTTCATGTCTCTTCATTCTTATATAAAGGACAAGTCTCACCATCAACCATGCTCTCTCTTCGTCCTCCTCTATAGTTAAAAAAAGATTAAAAAATATGGTGATAACATTGAGTCATGAATCAACATAGAGTGTGAATGCAAAAAAATATTGCTTCAGATATATAAACCAAATAAAACCCATGTCCAGAAGAAAATATTAAAGTATAGCTTCATAAACTAAGTATAGATAGATATTACCAATTTAGTAACGTTTATTTTTTATTTTCTCAGACTATTTAACTCTCTTTTTTCCCAACACAACTATAAGAAGCACGAATATAGACAATAACATGGTAATTTTACCTTTATTTTATTGGACACACCGCGTGGTGTGTTCGACATGACTTTTGGCATATATGTGATGTGCATGCATCAAACACATGTCTAGCATGGGCAGAGCATCCAGTGGTGTGTCTGTTCTTCTTAATCTGCATCACCTATGACGACCAATCAACAGCATTTTAAATATCAGATGTTAGTAATATACCGGTCGGCTAAATTATATACCGAATATCGGATATCGCGATATGGTACTAAATACCGACTATCATATCGGTATAATAATAATTAGAAATATATATGTTATTACATATATAAAACATATTAAACTATTTAAAACAAGTTTAATGCCTTAGAGGATACTTACCTAGGTTACTTTGCTCGAGAAAAGCGATCTGCTCGAAAGTCAAGAGGGGGAGTCTTCTCGAGAAAGGGACTGGGCTATCTACTTCAGAGATTGATGGGAACTGAATTATCTACGAGAGAGAGAAAGGGGTTATTGTTGGGGTTGTCAGGGTCAAGCCTCTAAGTAGTAGGTGCTAGAAATGGGGAGAGAGGTGTGGGGCTCTCTATGGTGGCATGTTCGATGCAATCGCCCAATCGAGAGAGAGCAGAGAGGAAGAAGTGAGATGCTGAATCGTCGATCAACTCACTGATTGTTGGAGTCGTCCACGGGCCTCATGGGGTCACTGGGGTCGAGGCTATCAGTAGTTGGTGCTGGGAATAGATATAAGTGCAGGACTTTGTTGTGACCTCTTCAATATGATCGCTTAATTTAGTGAGAGATAGCAGAGAGGAAAAGAAAGAAGAAAAGCATTTCATCGTCAATTGATTAGACTTAAGAAGATTGAAAATTGGGGATTTGATAATATTATATAGATGTATTCAAGTATTAAAAAGTTCAAATTAATAGGCTTAAATCCAAAAAAAAAACATTATGTTAATCTCACTGATATTTTCCATCTCATTTGCCGAGCGATATATCGCCATGTGGCTGATATATCGTTCGATATTGGTCCAAAACAAGAACCGAAAAAAAAATTGTCCTTACGATATTATTTTAGTCCCAAAACCAGCATCATCGGCCAGTTATACCGGTAGAGCAGCCGATATTTAAAACATTGTCAATCAATCACAACCAAGTCACAAAGAATAAATGTCGAAATCAGGTAATATTGATATAGGCTTTACTGATTTAATTGTGTGAGCATACATAAATAATACTTAAGATCAAGGGTTTAAATATCGGCTATAGCGGATTTTTTATAGTAATTATCGTTAACGGAGAAATGTCGGAGATATTTTTCAAATATCGAATGTCAATATTGAAATGCAAAAATACATGCATATATCATATAAAACAAGTACGAATACGGTAATTCATTCATATATCATAAAAAGCTCTATGGCATCATACATACACACACACATATATTTAAGATATACTTACCTCGACAACTTGACATCACATTTTGATTTTGGTGTTATATTGAAAGAAAAAGTAATTTTCAATGAAATTATAACCATAATTTCAATTGACATAAAAAAAATCTCATTTTTTATCCATAACATAAAAAACAAAGCAAAAGTTAAAGCAAAAGAAAAATATATAGCAGCCGCTATTTTCGGATATCGGGTCGAAGCCGATATTGCACCGTTATTTTTCCAAAAATACTAAACACTATGAAACTACTTATATCATTGCGCTTTGTGTTCCAAAATGCAATATTGTCCGTAATATCGATCTTGCGGTTGATATTTAAAACACTGCTTAAGATGCTAAAATTCTACAAACAAAGGTTTGCAATTTATTTGTAATATTTATTTTGCAAAAAATTGGACTGGGCTGTACATGTGAGAAAGAAGAGGGGGTTCATTTGGACGATTGTACAACTTATTCCTCCTCCCTTTATGAGTATTACGAAAGTGACTGCAACCGAACAGCAACCTGAGGAAGAAGCCAAGGCAAAGTCACCTCAATGCCTTGTCTTTTGGTTCCTCTCTTTTTTAGGCTTGATCTAATGAATGATAAATGGGCCAGTAAATAAGAAAAACATTGTTGACCTTTGAATCCCATAGGAAAGCCTCTTCATTCTCAATGAAGCAAAAGGCACATTCAGAATAGAAGCTGAAACAAAACCACCAGCCATCAAATTCATGTCGCATGGTTTGATTACTTTACAGCATGCATGAATGGTGGGCCCGCCCCTCCCTTTTCCATTTGAATCAATGTAGCCTAAGAAAGACCAAGCAAATTCGTGATCCCATCAGACCGCATCTCACTTCAAATCCAAGAAAGCTATTATCATCCTTATTTCATATTTTGAAATAATTTTCAATTAAGTTAGCATCCCGCTTCAAATCCAAGAGAGCTATTATCATTTGTATTTCTGATCTTGAAATAACGTCAAAGAAGTAAGTTAGCACGATCTCTTGATAGTTCGACGATATTCAAGAAAAATCAATGAAGCAAGTGATGCATGGATTTAGGCAAATTTCATGACCTTCATTTGTGGTAAACCACTTCTGGTGAACTTCTATAGTTTTATTTATCTAAATCTATACAAACAGCCATCAAACATGGGTATAAGCACAAGAAATCCAATAACATATCATAAATGTTGCATATAACTTTATTGTGCAACTTTATTAGAATCGATACTTGATATTCGGGAGTATACCAATTGCATCACTATGAAACTCATTTGTATTTAGTATTTACAATTTGTTTTTGTTCTCTACTTTGTGAACCCATTTCGTTTCTCTAATGTTGTTGATGTTGATGTCCATTTGAGAGAGAGATGAAGGAATGACAAGGAGGAAACCTAGGACCCAAATAACTTGATAAGGGACAAAAGTTAAACTTCTCCCACTTTCTTCCGAATATACGTCATGTGTGTACAAAGACAAGAAGAAATGTCTACGATTAAAGTATTAAATATAAAGCCCTAGGTAGCATACTGGGCCTACATGACAATTATAAAATCACAAAATTGTTGTCGGTATTAAGAAAAAAATTGAAGCTTTGGCATTAAAGGAAGGTGTCACTGAATAAAATCTTGAAAAGAGTCAAATATAACGGAATTTAAGCTTTATATTTTGACTAGGATACTTAAATGCCACGTTTTTCGTTATAATATGCATATTCTACGTTTCTTAGTCTCTTATTTCTTGTTACCAAAAGACAACAAGAATAATTAAATATGGCCATATCAAAACCCTTAGTCAAAAATGCAAATACTTGCAGCAAATGATACATCTACCGCACCGCCTTACTTTAAGCATAATAAAATAAAAAAATTAAGAAAATAATAAAAGATGATGGTATTATCATGTGAAAAAAATAAAGATAAAGAAGTTATTACGGGAAAAAAGAAATGTCAAATCAATTTAGAAGGGTAAAGGCAAAAGAGGAAAAAGAAAATATAAGGAATATGCATTGACTTGATAATTGGTGTGTATAGCTCCTTGCTAAATTGCTAAAGTATCTAGCAAGATAATTAATTGAAAATATTTGTTTTGATCACACTTGTTGGTAGTTTAGTTATGTGAATGCTCGAATAAAGAGACTATAACAAATTAAAATGGGCATACACCCACATATTGATAGTAAAGCACAACTACTATATTTTTTTGGTTTTGAAAATCAAAGGTGAACTTTCAAATTTTAAAAAAAAAAAAAAAATTAGAAGCTAATAGAACCTGAAATTCAGACATAACCAGCAAAAAGGTTCATGCAAAGAGAATATACCAGGAGAAGTGCTCTCAGAGCAGCAGCAAATGCATGGTTGACTAATCCACTCTTGAAATGTGACTTGGACTCCACAAACTGACTGATCAACACATAGTCCTCACAAAGAGGAAATATTCTCTGTATCAGTTCCTGCATCACCCACAATTGGGGGAAAAACAGAATTAGAAAAATAATTAAACACTTGATCAACCAAAAATCCCTTTAAACTTCGTTGTCTCTAACACAGCGTTACGACTTCACCTGAAGAGCGAAGTCCATGGACTGATCAATCTGAAGTACAACATGACCATCTCTCCCACGGACTCTCTTTATCGAAATATATCGTCCCTGGATTCCTATGAGAGCCGAGAGCAAGTCATCGATCACCAACAGCTCCTACATTTACAACTAAATCACCGCAAAGACCACTTTCCAATATAACAACCAATTCAAAAGTTAATAATTACCTGAACCGAAACAGGATATGATCCTATTACATTATCGGTTCCTCGACTGCGAGAAATTAGGTTAAATATCAAAATCTTAAATTAAATACAGATCTATTGAAGCATTTGCATCAAGTAACACCTGGCCAAATCCATCGATAAGGGTTTATGAGCTGGAACATGAGATGGGACCTTGATTTCCTGGAAAATTGTTTGAAAAAAATAAGGTAAGAAATTGGGGATTTTAAAGAGATTGAATGATTGGATTAGGGGGAATTGAGCAGAATAAACAGTACCTGATGGAATTGGCCAGTGAGAAAGGGGCGGTCAAGATTCCATCGAGGAGTCGCAGGGCTCAAATCCATGGCGATCGGCTGTTGAGATCTGTTAGAAACCCAAGACAGGCACTTTTGTTGTCATTCGAGTGAGAGAGGAAGGGCAAGATACTTGCAAAAAGAAAAGACGGGTCTTTTTTCTTAGGGGAGGGGGGTTTAGGATTTTTGTTTTTTCTCCCAAGAAAAACAATTCTTAGTTTTTAGTTTATACTAGTTAAAACAAGTGGAAACCAGACATTGCTTGGCTTGGATATATTTATTTTGGATAAAGATGAAGTTCAAGCTATATCAATGCACAACAATATTTTTATGCAAACATACTTTTCAAGTAATTATTGGATAGAGAAAGTAAAAAATATATTATCTTATTTTATTTCATTAAAAATATGAAAATATAAATCACAAAAAACTGTATAAATAAATAAATACAATATTTTTAATGAATTGTATATATATAGAGAGAGGAAACGGGAAAAATTATGTCATAGGAGGGGCTCTCCTATGACGCTTAGATAAACCAATAGGATGCTTGCATGGATTGACCACATGGGCTGTTTAAAAAAAAAAAAAAACCTCCGCCTAATGCATTTTTTTTTTTCAAAAAACTCTTGCATATGCAAACATCCTATTGGTCCAACTAAACGTCATAGGAGGGAGCTAGTTTTTCCGTTTCCTCATATATATATATATATATATATATATATATATATATATATATATATATATATATATATATATATATATATATATATACATATCAATGTTGAAAATAACACGTTATGAAACTCGTTATATTGCGTTACGTAACCTAACGGGATTCCAACGCTACGTAACAACTGAAAATAACTCAGTGCACTGTAACACTACGTTTTTTATGTTATTTTACGTTACATTATGTAACGTTATGTTAAGTTACGCTATATTACGTTATTTACAATTATTTTTTTAGTAATTTCTATATTGTTGTTTATTATTATTTTGTTTATTAGCGAATTATTGTAATTTTCTTGATTAGTTGTTGGATTCTTTGATTGCTTGTGGAATTGCTAACTTGTTAATTTGCGATTATTTCATTGTTCACTTGTTATAATTCCTCTCCGGTTGCTGAAATATCTTACTTGTTGATTTTATTGAATTTTTAACTGAACTGAAGTCAACAATTATAAATATAATAAATTGAATATTACAAAATATAAATTACAACAATACTAATAAATGTAATTGAAATCTTGTTATCTTGTTTAAATGATGATTGGAATTACGGTTAGAGACATAATATAATTTATGAAGATAAATGCGAAAATTATTGTAAAACTTAATATTTTAAATGGTTTTATATTCTTTTTTTGATATTTTAAATTTATTTTTGAATTTATAAAAATTATTTTATATAGTTTTATATTTATTTTTAATTAAATAAATAGAAAATTGCATAACTTACGTTATGCGTTACGCTATATGCGACATAACCTAACAAAGACAAAACGTTACGTTATCGTTATCGCTATTTTAAACATTGATACATATATGTATATGTATGTACATATATGTATATACATATTATACATATATGTACATACATATATATGTATATGTATGTACATATATATCTACATATATGTATATACATATATATGTATATGTATGTACATATGTGTATGTACATATATTCTATGCTTTGATTGATTAGTTATTTTTTTTATAATTGATGCTTATATTGATATCCGTTGAGTAAAACATACTTTCATAGTTGCTAGTATGAACATCTTTTTTCAATTGGCATTAGAGAAGGCCAATTCTAAGAATTTGACCTAATTATTTCGATAGAGATTCTTACAAAAGGACAATCCACTTCTAGGCTACCATTGTTGGAAAGATATAATTATTTCTATTAGAAAGCTAAAATGATAAGAGTTCATAGTTTCCTTAGGTATGAAGACATGATCATCTGTTAATAATAGTTGGGTACCCAAAGTAGATAAAGATAAGAAATTAAAGTCTGAAAAGAAATTAAAGTCTTGAAAAGAATTGAACACCCACTAAACAAGAATTTTCTCATTGGAACTTCAAAACCCTAGGTGCAATCTTCAATGGGACACACACTATCCACTTTAGAAGAATAAGTACTTGCATAGTGCGAAAGAAGCATTTGGTCAACATAGTAAAGACTAAACTTGAGGGAATAATAGCTGTCAAAGTGTGTAAAACTCAAAAATTGACAAAAGACTTCGAGAAACTAACTTTGGAAGATGATGAATCTTTTGAGAACTTTTATAGTAAATTAAATGATATAGTTAACACATCATTTAACTAGGGAGAGAAGCAATGTTCTAAAATGCGTTTTCAGTATGATTGCGGTCGAGAACCTCATAACACATAATTGAATTACACATCTATTATGCGGTTTACGCGGAATTATACGGAATATTAATATTTTAATATATATTAATAGAATAATTATAAAAATGGATATATAAAGTGCTATAAAACTCTAGAAAAATTATAAATAATAACTGTAAGCATATAAAATGAAGATAAATTGGCTATAATCCAATTACAAATTACAAAATTACAAGATGCATGTACAAAATTATAAATTACAATGAACATGACAATAATCCACAAATTGTTAATACAAGATATGTGTATGATAAGTTTCAGTTCGGAAACTTGTGAAATTCCAAAAATTCAAGATGCATGTCTGGTTTGGATATATAAATAATCAAGAATTAAAGAAATCAAAATTGATCATAAAAGCTTGTCACATAAGTTTGAAAAAACTTTCTAAACTGTTTAGCAATTACGGCACATATATACTAATAATCAAGTACAAATAGAAATTAAATTGCTAATCAAGTCACTAAACTGTACATTACTCATCAATAACTAAATCCAACAAATTTTAAGCAAGATTCAACTTCTTTATCAAACAAAACTCCCCTAAAAGTTTGTGTTGCAGAATTATTTCAAAAGAACTCAGCTATTATTTCAAATTATTGATGTTTGTGCCGCAGAAGTGGTGTGGTCATCGATGAAGGTGAAGAACAAAAAACAAAAAATCGGCTAATGGAGGTGAAGAATCAAAATAATGCAGTGGCCGAATCTCCCCTTTTTCAAAATAACTCAAACCCTAAATTCTACTTAGTTAACAGTTAACACAAAAATTGTCACAACTCATTTTCCACAAATAAAACCCTAGCCCTAATTTTTCCGAATAATGCTCCCTAGGAAAATGTGGTGCGCATTTAGAATTTCCCATTCGAAGAGGAAGGGAATTAAGTGATGGGTTGCGGGTACGCGTCGGGTTTTGGATGCGGGTCGGGTGAATTTTTAACATTCGAAACTCGATAATCCGTTTGTCTGCATAATTGGACGCATTTTTCATCTTCTACATGTTTGGGTGGCGGAAATGCATATGCACCTGCATAGGGTATTTTTTAGAACAGTGGAAAGAAGATGTCTCACTCTAAAATCATAAGAAAAGTATTTGGATCTCTTTTGAAAAGAGTTTAACTAAAAGTTACCGCCATAGAAAAAAGTAAGGATGTAAATACATTAAAACTAGATGAATTGCTAGGAAATCTATAAACTTACAAATCACCATAAGAAAAGGAAATTTATGAGTCTTGCATTGAATATCAAAGCTGAAATTTTTAATATAGACATTGATTCTGAAATGACCATGGAAAATTGCAGATTTTGTCAAACGCAATAAGAAGAAACAGTCAGTTAAAAAACTCAAATTAACAATGCAAAAAATTAAAGGTGATGAAAAGAATCAAATGAGAAATCAACTAAAGTTCAGTATTATGCATGTTCTAGGCATGATTATATGCTCATGAGTGTACGAACTAGAAAAAGAAAAAAGGTAAAGCTATGCAGGTTAAATGGGATGATTAGACGATTCCAGCGATGAGGGATCTGATAATAATTTAGTAATTTTATTGCTTTTATTGCTTCAAATTGATTTTGCTAAATTTTATGAGTCTGTTCCAGAAAACATTGATATTGATGATGAAGGTTGCGAATCAAATGCTAATAATGATTTTCAAAAAGTGTACAACAAACTTTTTGAAGTATCGTTTATCTTAAAAAATAGAAAGTAAAACTAACCAAAAAGATCAAAAAACTAATGAAAGACCAAAAATAAGCAGAATCCAAGAGGTCAACGAAAAGTAAAAGGATTAAGGAACTTGAGATGTACAATTTAAATTCGATACTAACTACCCGCATTTTTGGAGGATGGTAAGAAAAAGCATATGAGATATAGAGGTTAAGTCTAAACGAGAAACAAAAATCTTCCTAATTCCAGCGTAAATCTAGAAACTAGTGTATGCATTATTATATCTAATTTGGATAAATTTAATTTGTCTTTTCAACGTATTACAGAAAGAAAGTCTAAACTTGATGAAATTCTTTGAGCACAAATTATAGAAAATAAGTATGAAGGACTTGAATTTTCTAAATATCAAAGTCAGCTCTAGGTACATCAAAAACTGCTTCAAAGATGCCCTTTGTAAAAAACACTTTTGCTGAAAAGATAAAAACTTCTCTAAGCATGGCAATTGCCATTTGAAAGACAAACACGTACAAAGGAAGGTAATTACACCTTTAAGGGTAAATTACCAAATACCAAAGCGAACCAACTACAGATATGATTATTGTCCTAAGTCTTATAAACATAAATTTGTGCCTACTTGTCACATTATAGAAGATTAGGACACATTAGACCTTTTTATGCTCTGAAAAATCTAAATAGCCAAAATCTAGTCAATAGGAAAAGTGTTTAAAATTTGAATAGAAAAATTAAAACTACAACATCTTTACACTAAAAAATCTAATCATCTTAGGAGTACAATAAGGATTTGCATAAATGAGTATTATATAGGACCATACAGCATAGGACATATACTTCTTGCATATTCTTTTTCTATGGTTATAAGTATGGCATTCTATTGTTTTATTATTTGCTTGTACTGAGTGTGATTTATTGTGTTGTAATCAATATTATTGCTAGATTTATTCATATTCATATATAGACATTTCATATTTGACAAGAGTAAAGTAACTAGTTGTGTATATTCAATTTCAAATATGATCTTTTTTTTTTACTGTCATGTGATAAAAAAATTGTAAATTTGGTGAAACAAATTCAAAAAAATGTTTATAGTGATGGGAAATGACTACCACTTCTGAGAGTAATTTGTTTTGAAGTAATGAGGGAGTATAAGCTTATCAAAGATGTGCTGAGGAACATAAAATAAAAATATATGAAGTTATATACTCATAGATAAGAAGTATTGGAAAAGATGACAAGAGAAAATTTTTGTATATAACATTGAGGGGAGAATTATTTAAAAGTCATGATTATATTCTGAAGGTTCATATATATTGCTAACAACTTTGTAAAATATGGCATATGATGTAGAACGGGTCGCGGATGCGTTTATGAGCCGATTCGAAAAATAAAAACAAAATAAAGGAAAGTGATGATGGCCCAGTTTAGAAACTAATGATGACGGCCCAGTTTAGAAACAAACTAGTTGTAGGCAAATTTTATTATTTTTATTTCTGTTTTTTTAGCTGGATTAGGATTTCCGTTTTTAAGTTGGATTAGGGTTTCCGTCTTTAAGTTGGATTAGGGTTTCATATTTGGGTCTATAAATATGGTTGTTTTTCATTGTTGAGAGATCATAAAATTTTATAAAATTTATATATTTCTCTACAACTGTGAGTTTCAGAGGTGAAACTTTGTCTATCTTTTCTGAGAATAATCGTTGATTATTTTTGATCCTTTTCTATGCTAACTCGCTGCGTCAGGTGGTATCAGAGCGGTTACAGTTCAGACTACAATGGCCAGTTTAGGAAGCGGTCATGTCCAGAACGTTGTTCAGGATGTGGAAGCCTTGCGAACCAGAATAGAGGCTCAAGAGGCGGCAGTCAGAACATTGGAGCAGAATTTTGATCAGAGATTCCGGCGTATGGAACGACGCTTTGAAGATTTGATCGACAAATTTGATGCCCTAGGAAACGATGACAACAGAAACGACAATGGTGGTAGGTTGCGATCAAGAGAAACGAATGCTCAAGGCGAGCCTGTTAACAATCGTGAGCAACCAGCCTATGATGAATCAGATGACGAAGAAGATTTGGTGTTGAATGAAAATCGAAACAGACATACCAGACAAGGAAGAGGTGGCGGTAATGGTAGGTTTAATAATTATGATCTCGGTTATGGTGATAATGGTGATTTTAAATTAAAAGTGGATATTCCTAGTTTTAAGGGAAACTTGAATATTGAAGATTTTATTGATTGGATTGCTGAAATTGATCGATTCTTTGAGTATATGAAAATTCCACAGGAGAAAAGGGTGAAACTGGTAGCCTGCAGATTGATGGGAAGAGCTTCTGTATGGTGAGAGAGGTTGCAGAATAAGAGGTATCGGGAAGGAAAGCAGCCTGTCAGAACCTGGTACAGAATGAAACAGCTTCTGCAGAGAGATTTTCTGCCACCAGATTATGAGCAGATTTTGTTCCAGCAGTACCAAAGATGTCACCAGGGCCAGAAAACTGTCCATGAGTATACTGCAGAATTTATGAGGTTGGCTGAAAGAAATGATTTGCGAGAGAGTGAAGGACAGCAGGTGGCACGGTATTTAGATGGATTGAAACCTCATATTAGAGACAAAATTGGGGTTCAAGTATTGCGAAATTTAATGAAGCCAAGAACATGGCTGTTAAAGCTGAACTGATGATGCAAGAGAAGGGTGGAGGCAGGTTTGATTCTAACAGGCGTTCATACGGGAATGATAATTTTCAAAAGTCTGTTAAAGCTGAACTGATGATGCAAGAGAAGGGTGGAGGCAGGTTTGATTCTAACAGGCGTTCATACGGGAATGATAATTTTCAAAAGAGTTCTGTAGACATGACTAAATCTGTTCAGGAGTTGCAGAGTCGTAACGAGCGGAAAGATGATAAGGAGGCTGGAAAGAAAGTGACTGTAACGAAGGGGGGTCAGAAATCAGCCAATCCTTATGCGAAACCTATGCTTGGGAAGTGTTTCAGATGTAATCAGCCTGGTCACAGATCTAATGAATGTCCTAACAGAAAACCAGTTAATATGGTTGAAAGGGACGATAATGAAGTCTGTTGTGAACCTGATGGGGATGATGATACATATGAGGAGTATGATGAGAGTGATGAGCAGGCTTATGTGATCAGAAAATTGATGCTAACGCCTAAGCAAGAGGACAACACTCAAAGACATAAGTTATTTCGCACTAGGTGTACTATTAATGATCGTGTGTTTGATTTAACCATTGATAGCGGCAGTTGTGAGAATATCATTAGTAGAGAGGCTGTGGAGGCATTGCATTTATTTTTAGAAAAGCATCCTCATCCGTATTCTGTTGGATGGATTAAAGCAGTAGAGAAAATTCAGGTGAAGGAGCGTTGTAAGGTACCTTTTTCCATTGGTAAATATAGGGATGAGGTATATTGTGATATTGTAGATATGGATGCATGTCATCTTTTATTTGGTACACCTTGGCAATTTGATATGAATGCACAGCATGCTGGTAAAGATAATGTGTATAGTTTAGAGAAAGATGGGGTGAAGTTTACATTACTTCCTCTAAAGGCAAGCAACCGTCCTAAAGCTTCTAAAGTGGAGGGACGATCTTTCCTAACTATTACACAGACTGAACAGGAAATGGAGGATGCAGTTAGAGAGTCACAGATTGTGCATGCTTTAATTGTAAAGCAAATTACAAAAGTTGGTGATGAGCAGATGAATGAGGAGATGGCAAAAAAGGTGAAGGCTTTGTTAGAGGAGTTTAAGGAAATTATACCAGAAGAATTACCTGATGGCTTACCTCCTATGAGGGATATCCAGCACCATATTGATTTGATTCCTAGAGCTAGTTTGCCGAATCTGCCACATTATAGAATGAGTCCGAAAGAGAGTGAAATTTTGCAAGAAAAAGTACAGGAGTTATTGCAGAAGGGATATATTAGGGAGAGCATGAGTCCATATGTTGTTCCTGCATTATTGACACCTAAGAAAGATGGAAGTTGGAGGATGTGTGTTGACAGTAGGGCGATTAATAAAATTACAATTGGGTACAAGTTTCCTATTCCTCGGTTGGAAGACATGCTAGATAGATTGAGTGGAGCACAAGTGTTCAGCAAAATTGATTTGCAAAGCGGGTATCATCAGATTCGAATTAGGCCTGGTGATGAGTGGAAGACAGCCTTCAAGACAAAGGAGGGACTTTATGAGTGCTAGTTATGCCATTCGGGTTGTCAAATGCTCCTATTACTTTTATGCGAATCATGAACCAGGTACTAAAACCTTTTATTGGCAGATTTGTTGTGGTTTATTTCGATGATATTCTGATTTATAGTAGATCAGATGAAGAGCATTTTGTGCATTTAAGGGAAGTGCTAACTGTTTTGCAATAAAATAAATTATATGTGAATTAAAAAAAGTGCAGTTTTATGGTCGGAAAATTGTTATTTCTTGCCTTTGTAGTTAGTGCTGAAGGTATTCAAGTTGATGAGGAAAGGTCAAGGCAATTAAGGAGTGGCCAGCCCCTAAAACGGTGACTGACTTGAGGAGTTTTCTTGGGTTGGCTAGTTTTTATAGAAGATTTATTCGACATTTCAGTACTGTAGCAGCTCCTCTTACCGAGTGTTTAAAGAAAGAAAATTTTCAATGGTGTGATGAAACGGAGTCGAGCTTTGCAGTGTTGAAGGAAAAGTTGTGTTCTGCCCCAGTTTTAGCATTACCAGATTTTGATAAATTGTTTGAAGTGGATTGTGATGCGAGTGGGGTAGGGATTGGAGCAGTTTTATCCCAAGAACAGAGGCCTGTTGCATTCTTTAGTGAGAAATTATGTGAAGCTAGACGAAATTGGAGCACTTATGATAAGGAGTTCTATTCTGTTGTGCGAGCCTTACGAACATGGGAGCATTATTTGATTGGTAGAGAATTTGTTTTGTATTCAGATTGTGATGCTTTGAAACATTTAAATAACCAGACTAGAATTAGCAAAGATATGCATGCAAGGTGGGTTCAGTTTTTACAGAAATTTCCATTTAAATTGAGGCATAAGGCGGGTGTACAAAATAAGGTAGCTGATGCATTAAGTAGGAGAGCTACTTTGTTAGTGACATTAAGTAATGAGATTGTAGGGTTCGAGCACTTGAAGGAGTTATATGAGGCGGATGAAGATTTTAAAGAGATTTGGGAAAAATGTAGTAGTAAATAGCCTTGTGCAGATTTTCACATTCATGATGGGTTCTTAATGAGAGACAATCAGCTTTGTATTCCTCAGTCTTCTTTGAGGGAGAAAGTCATTCGTGATTTGCATAGTGGTGGTCTAGCTGGTCATTTGGGCAGAGACAAGACTATTGCTGCTGTTAGTGAGCGATTTTATTGGCCTTATTTGCATAGAGATGTGGGCAGACTGGTGCAAAGATGCTATGTATGTCAGACAGCAAAGGGTCAATCGCAAAATACTGGATTCTATATACCTTTGCCTGTTCCTGACAATATTTGGGAGGATTTGTCCATGGATTTTGTGCTTGGACTACCTCGTACTCAGCGGGGAGTCGATTCTGTTTTTGTTGTTGTTGACAGATTTTCAAACATGGCGCACTTTATTCCTTGCAGAAAGGTTGCAGATGCTCAAAGCATAGCCAAGTTGTTCTTTAAAGAAGTTGTGCGTTTGCTTGGGGTCCCAAAGTCAATTACATCTGATCGTGATAGTAAGTTCGTTAGTCATTTTTGGCGAACTCTTTGGCATATGTTCAATTCTTCTTTAAATTACAGCAGTACTGCCCATCCTCAGACAGACGGTCAAACTGAAGCCACGAATAGGACTTTGGGAAATTTGATTCGCAGCATTTGCAGAGACAAACCAAAGCAGCGGGATGTTGCATTGGCGCAGGCAGAATTTGCATACAACAGTGCTGTTCATAGGACAACCGGAAAGTCACCTTTTTCAGTTGTCTACACTAAAACGCCTCAACATGCACTGGACTTGATTCAGCTGCCTAAAGAAACAGATAATAGCATTGCAGCGAAGCATATGGCAAAGCAGTTGCAATCTGTTACAAAAGAAGTCAAGCAGAAAATTGAGCAGTCTAATGCAAAGTATAAGAATGCAGCAGATAGGCATCGCAGAGGTCAGATTTTTGTAGTAGGGGATCAAGTGATGGTATTCCTCCGCAGAGAAAGATTTTCAGTTGGCAAGTATAGCAAGTTGCAGTCCAAGAAATATGGGCCATATCCAATTGAGAAGAAAATTAATGATAATGCCTATGTTGTTGGGTTGCCTAATAGTATGGGAATATCCAAGACATTTAATGTGGCAGATATTTATCCATTCTATCCAGATGATGAACCGCTATATCCGGAAAACTCGAGGTCAAGTTTTTATCAGGTGGGAGAGAATGATGCAGAACGGGTCGCGGATGCGTTTATGAGCCCATTCGAAAAATAAAAAAAAATAAAAGAAAGTGATGACGGTCCAGTTCAGAAACTAATGATGACGACCCAGTTTAGAAACAAACTAGTTGTAGGCAAATTTTATTATTTTTATTTCTGTTTTTTTAGTTGGATTAGGATTTCCGTCTTTAAGTTGGATTAGGGTTTCCGTCTTTAAGTTGGATTAGGGTTTCATGTTTGGGTCTATAAATATGGTTGTTTTTCATTGTTGAGAGATCATAAAATTTTATAAAATTTATATATTTCTCTACAACTGTGAGTTTCAGAGGTGAAACTTTATCTCTATGATTTGTTTGTTTCATTTTTTAAAAAACTTTCTAACACATGAGATTTGAGCATAATTTAGAGTGTCTTCACACTTGTGTTAATTTATACATTTAATGGTGATAAATTGAGTCTTGATTACTATATATTAACTCTATTTATGACTCTCTTGTATACTCTAATGTGAATATCTATATTTTTATATGCTTGTCAGTTTCTAACAAAAGAGGGGTAATATATATTGAGGTATATTGAGTTTCAGGAGGGAGCAATCTTAATTTTATGATTCGCTTGTACTCTATATATGTGCATGTTCTTATTATTTTTGATATATTTCGAAGATATATGCACATGATCTTGTTTGTTCTTGGTATCTAAGATTTCTATGGTCATACACTGGATATAGACTTTTGTCATGAAATTGCCAATGAGGAGATTTTTAGAATTTTTTATTCTACAAATATGATAAATACTACCAAAATTCATGAAAGTCTGGTCTAACTAGTTGAGTATAAACCAAACTCAAGATTATAAAGACAAATACGATGGGTATGACATATATGCTAATTTAGCAAAAATACAACGAGAATCTTAAGAGGTAAGACTATAAAAATGTAGAGCTCTGAATACTTTCGTAATGATACCAAGATAAGCTAAAATAGATTTCGGACATAAAAAATTTAATTTCTCAAAATTGGTAAGATGCAGCAATACAAACTAATGAAGGCTATATAGTAATATCAACTTCAAGTCATGTTTTGAAGATGAGACGAGTAGAATTTGAAACATTTGTGTAAGAAAAAGTTGTAGAATTCTGAATTATTTTTTTAATAGTACCTGCTCACTCAAATCAGATGTTGGGATATTTAGAACTATTTTACTGAAGCACTATCGAAGGGATTGTTGAAGGGGCTGTCGACAGTCCACACTAAGACCTAAAAGAATAGGGTTGTTTAAGGGACTGCTAATGAGCTGTTGAAGGGGCTTTGGACAACAAATTAAACACTGAACGCACGGGGGAAAGGTGTTTTGGGATGATTTTCTTATGGGATTTAAATTGCAATGTGATTTCTTTTGGATCATTGAATTTAACTTTGATGCATATGATTAAAAGAGAGTTTAAGGGTTTATTAGGAAGGTGTAAATCCCATTTATATTTTGTTATCTTCAACAAAGTTGTCATGCAGAAAAGAGAAGAAAATAGGCATAGAAAAAGAAAGATGAGAAAGTTTCTCAAGAAAAACAAAAAGGAGATTTTTTATTGAAGAAGAATTTTTTTTAGTTCGTAAATATTATTATCCGTTAACATTTCCAACTAACAGACTAGTGCTTAATTTATGGCTACAGTAACTTCTTCTCATTTGTAATTCTTTTGCAGTTTAATATTTGTAGAACTGCATTTTATATGGTGAGATAAATTTGAGATAGTTTTAGTCTAGAACTTTGTCTGTGGTTATCTAGTAGATGAGTTAGATTTTAAACTATTGGACAGTCATGGCTATTTAGTAGCTATAGTTAAATTGCTATAATTGACTTGACTTTATAATGTAGTTTTTTCGTAGTTTTTTTTCGCTTGGATTTTCAATTGTAAAACACTTTGTATTAATCTGTTGATAATTTGAGAATTATTATGTGCTTTGATTGATTAGTTATTTTTGATAATTGGTACTTAAATTGATATCTATCAAATAATACATACTTCCATAGTAGTTAGTATGAACGTTTTTTTCATAAATGTTTAATATCATATCAATTTCAGGCATTATTAAATAGTTAGAGCACATGTTATATAATATATTAAGCTTTACATGCATGACAAGCTAATTAGCCATACCATCGTACCAATAATGATGCGACTTATTTTAGGGCTCAAATATGTTTAAATTGATATTAATGACATATCCTACCAAACCTTCCAAGCAATATACCATTGGAGTGGAACCACCTATATGCACTAAATAGCCAAGGTACGTCTCTCACCACATAGGCATTTCAAGTTTAGATTCAATTAGATGAGTTACAACAAAATCTGAACTTCTACATAATATAATTATCAAATACACAAGGTAAAATCACCAAACCTTAACAACACGTACACTCTCATATACAATCCCTACAAAAATCTAGATGCAAAGCATGACATTTGGGCACCGAAACAACATTTATGGTATGATATTTGTGCACAATGACAACAATGATATATAAGCGATAATGAACATGCCAATCATAAAATACTCAATACTTGAACATAATTCTTACAGGAACACCATAGTACGGTCTTCTAAAACTAATTTCACTCAAAGATACGGAAGTTTGTATATGTAAATACGTGATGGAATTAGTAACTTGTGCATAATTCAACACTCAAACACATTTGAGAGATCCACTTAGTTGGGTGCACAAATCATATTATTTCCTTATGAAATTTTATACATAAATCCATGACTCACTAATCTAGGTGTGGACAAAGTTTTATAAAAAAAAAAAACTGACATTTCTTTTTTTTTTTCCCAATAACAAACATATAGTCAATTTTTAGCCAATTCTAGAACTCATGTTCTGATAAAATTCATCTTCAAAATTATTATTTCTCTAAAAAAAACCCCAAAGAAATAGTTTCAACAGAAACTATAATAATAAAAGATCCATAAACTCACAAAAGTGTTGAGTTTTTGGAGAATTGTTAGTTAGCACAGAACTTACCCAATTTAATTTCAGCTGTTCAGAGTTGAATATAGCTCTAAATTTTGTAAATTTGGATAATTTAGTTACTAATTAAATGGAGTACAAATTAATAGGGTATGGACAGTAAGACAACTTATGGAATATATAGCATTTACCCATCAAATTAATGTTTTTAAGCCTTTTAAAGGTTAATAATTTATAGCCTAATAGATATGCAAGAAAATAATTTTTAATTATCATATGTTTTTGAAAGCCTTTTTTAAAAAAGAAAAGTGGTTGGAAAAGGGATTTTCGCATGCACTAATTACAATTTAGCTTAGTGTCACGATTGTGTTAAGTGGTCTTGGTCTCAACTACTGAAAAATAGACTCATATATACATTGTTACATACAAGAACATGATAATGATGGTGGTGATGATGATTTGATTAAATAAATTACACAAATTTAATCTAATTGTGATAATATAAGAAAATATAATTTTTGTTCGAATAAACAAGAGGGTTCGATGCATCCATCTCTTTTCAAATCTCTATCATATTTGAGCTCTTTTTTAAGGTACAATTTTATTTTCTCTTTACTCTATTTAAAATTCTTGAATTATTGGTTTTTTGGCATTATTTATGTGAATAACGTATATGAATATTTTTGGCTTAGCACTGTATGGATTCATGTGAGTGTTTAGTATAATTTTATACATAGAATTAGGGCATTCAGCTTGCTATGAGTCAGATAAACCAAGACATTGAGAGAGCCATTCGGAAAGATTTAGATAAAGCAAAAACTTGACATACGAATATAAAGAGATTTTTCACAACACTCTTAGGAAAGCACATGCTCTATGCACTAGCTCCATCTCTAGCTCCTCCACCTCACCTCTACCTCTAGCTCCTTGACTTTCTCCATTGACACGGCCATCTCAAAAGGCGTTAGGTCAAGGCGATGTCAGACCTTCATAGCTATCTACAATGACTAAGTATAGTGAAGAGTGCGCTCAGTCCTTCACTGTGACCCTAGCCCTTCTATGTTGTCAACATAAGGCAACAGCATGCAATGTTGGACCTTCACAAAGCGATGCCGAACCTACGTTGTAACATTCTAAAATGAACATGCCGGTGTAATGCACCAAGATGTCGTTAAATACTCATAACCCTAAACTGAACAGGATGATATACTATTGTTCCAATCAAATATTCAGCTTCATGCCGCACTAGGCCAATTGTAGAGATGCAACTATCTAAGCACTAGATAGCCTCATAAATTAGTTTAGGATATATATACGAAAAAAATATACGATTTATGAACAACTTTAATTCATATTTTAAATTTTCCAATATGTCAACTCTATTTGAATTTAAATTTACAATGAAACAGGTTCCACCTCTATTTATATTATTTGTTTTGCTAAAATATAATTTCATGAAAACTTTCTATATTATTATTCAATATTTCCATTGTTGAATGATATGAGTAATATAATAATAATGAATGCAATAGGTTTTGAGCTGAGGGGTATTAGTTTGAGTTGAGAGAATTTGATTTGAATTGAGGAGTTGAAGGTTGAGATTGAGATTGAGATGAGGAGAAAGAGAGAAGCTGATGGTAAGAGAGTGGAGCTATTAGGGAAAGAGTAGATAGGAAAAGGGAGATAGATTAGGAGAGGAAGCACAAGGGGACAGTTGGGAGGGAGAGAGGGAGGGAGGAAAAGAAAGAGGGAAGGGATGAGAGAATAGAGGAGGGACATAGGAGAGAGAAGGAGAAAGAGGTAGATAGGGAAAGATTAGACAGAGAGGAAGAGGGAGAGAGAGGGTAGATAGAGAGGGAGAGTGGTTTGGTAGAGAGGTAGAGAGGGTTAATATACTGTGCATGTCAACTTCTGTGCATGAAAGAGGGGTTGTTAGGGACCAAACTTGACAATTCTGTATCCCTCCTATCAAGGTTTCGGACTTTACAAATATGAATCCACTATAATGGTGGATTCAAACTTCATAAGATTGTTAAGAAAATAAATTATTCTTTATCAATGTTAGATCTGTAAAATAAAAAATAATCTTCCAAAGACTATGAATTTTGGCTAATTAGCTTGTAAATGCCCCTTAGTTAGTAGTCATAATGGTCTCTTTAATTTTTACAGTTGACCCACTTAATTGACAAATATAATTTTGACAAGATTGGCTCTCTTGTATATATATATACATATATATATATATATACATACATATATACATATATATATATATACATACATATATACATATATATATATATATATATATATATATATATATATATATATATATATATATACATACATACATACATATATATATATATATATATATATATATATATATATATATATATATATATATATATATATATATATATATATATATATATATATACACATATATACATATATACACATATATACATATATATATATATATATATATATATATATATATATATATATATATATATACACATATATATATATATATATATATATATACACATATATACATATATACACATATATACATATATACATATATATATATATATACATATATATATATGTATATATATATATATATATATATATATATATATATATATATATATATATATATATATATATATATATATATATATATATATATATATATATATATATATATATATATATATATATATATATACATATATACATATATATATATATACATATATATATATATATATAGGGATTATTGTAGCTGAGCTGTCAGCTCAGGAAAAGTTACGTGAGCAAGCGGCAAAACTATAATGATCCAATTATTTTTCTTCAATTTTTTTTTACAATTACTATCTCTGCATTCTTAACTTCTTTCAGATTAAATTTCATAAATTTTGAAATTTATTTACTCTTTCATCAAGTGCATACAAAATGTTCTATTCATTGAAAACCGTTAATTTTGTGTTAACTTGATGGATGACCAAATCAAAACTAAAATCCAAGAAATTGAGTACGAGTGAACCCTAGGGGGTTGAGATCATAATCCAAAAGAATTTTTTTAAAAAAGATTATTAGAGATAGCGAAAATGAACTGCAGCTCAGATAACTTACGTGAGCTGTCAGCTCATTTCCATTTTTCTCATATATATATATATATATATATATATATATATATATATATATATATATATATATATATATATATATATATATATATATATATATATATATATATATATATATATATATATATATATATAAGATAATTATATGAATAAAATCTATTGAGAAATTTATTTACCAAATATCCAATCTTCCATATAGTATCAGAGCAGTCTCATTTTCTTACGAAATTCCACAATCTTATGATTGAACAATATCAATTCTCCGTTGTCATGTCCACCACCACCAACCTCCGTGTTGGACCAACTAACTTTCTTGCTTCTTATCCCAACCAACTTCTCCTCATGGCTTTTCCCACTAGAGGCTCTTTTATTGGATATAATCTCTTATACCTTGATGGTACTCTTCCATGTATGACCTAAGGAGTTGCTGCAACTCCGTTGCTAAATATATTCATTGGTATTGCCATGATAAACTGATCATGCATGTAGTTTTAAACTCTATTAGGATTTTTGTTCCAAAATATGTGACAAATTGTGATAAAACTTGTAAAGATCCGATCTAAGTACTTAAGCATAACCAAACTTAAGATTGATAGAGATTAATACAACTAGTACAACAGATATACTAATTTAACAAAACTATAACAAGAATCTCATGAAGTATCACTACAAAATTTTAGAGCTTTAAAGGACCTTCGTAACGACACTAAGATCACTTAAAATGGACTTCATACTGATATTATGCAGTAATATCAACTTCAAACCAAGTTTTGAATATGATACGGATAGAACTGGAAAATTTGTATGAAAAAATTATAGAGTTTTAAGTATTCTTTTTAACGGTACTTAGATACCCAAATAAGATTTTGAGATAAAAAATTATAACCAGTTTACTAAAGAGCGGTTGAAGGGGTTTTTGGACAACCTAAATAATAGAGCAATGTGAAGGAAGGTGTTTTTTGGACGATTTTGGAATTTAAGTTGGATTATGATTTTATTTGGATCCTTGATGGAATTTAAGTTGGATTATAATTCCCTTTGAATATTTGATGGAATTTAAGTTGGATTATAATTCCCTTTGAATATTTGATGGAATTTAAGTTGGATATGATTTCTTTTGGATCCAAGGGTTTGACTTCAACGTATATGATTAAAATAGAGTTTGACGGTATATTTAGAGGGTGTAAATCCTTTTTCATGCTATTATCTTCAACAGAAAAAGTAGAGAAAAGAAGAAGAAACGAGGGGAAGAAAAAGAGAACAATTATAGCTTCTCAAGAATTAAAAAAAATGTTTATTGAAGAAGAAGGAGTTTTGTTTTGTGGTTTGTGGAGATCAACGTCCATCAATATCTCCAACTAATAGATGAATGCTTAATCTATTATTGTAGTAATTTCTACTCATTTGTAATTATTTTACAATTTAATATTTATAGATCTACATCTTAAGTGGAGAGTTGTTACTATATTTGAGATAGTTTGAGTAAAATTATGTCTATGGCTATCTAGTGATGAGACAGATTTTAAACTATTGGTGAGTTTTGGATGTTTAGTAGTTGTAGTTAAATCACTATAACTGACATGAGATCATAATGCAGTTCTTTCATGATTTATTTTTGCTTAGGTTTTCTGTATTAAAAATCGCCGTATTAATCTGTGTAATGATTTAAGATTTATTTTGTGTTTTTATTGATTAATTATTTTGAATAAATTAATTGATATGTATCGAATAACACACATTTTCATATTGGGTAGCATGATTTTCCAAAATTCCATCTCATATGATACCACTAAGAGCCATGTCCTCCTCCACCCTCGAAGCATGAAAATACCTTACATGACTCTGCACTACCCATTCTCACACCTGTGTTATGCAACTAAAAGAGGATCTCCAGTAATTCAATGTAAGGGTCGACGAAATGAAGTTCTGCTTTAAGAAATTGGCTATCTTTAATCAGCCACTCTCTAACGATGATCTTACTCTCTATGTGCTTAGTGGCCATGGTTTGCATTCCCTTGACATTGCAGGTTTGATCCAGACCTATGATATATCACTCACGTGTGAAGAGCTTAATAACTTGCTTGTCGATCATGAAACCTATCTCAAATATCTTGAATTCACCATAATTGCCACTGTTATTGCTACCAACAATATTTATTGATAAGGTAAGTCCAATGCTTGACAAACCTCCAAGTCAGGTATTCAAATTTATTGTTATTATTTGACCATAGGTGTCACATAGTTGGACCATTTCTTCTCGAGATGCAATGGCCCATTACTTAGCTATTGATCAGTAACAGTAACTAGTGGTTATTAGATTTGGTTGCCTCCCATAATAAATAACTGATCTAAAAGTATGGCTATGCATTCCGAGTATGATGGCTTTGACAAAGTTATCATCATTGATGGTATAGGTTTGATTGTCACTCATGTTGGTTCAACAACACTTAAAAATCTTGCCAAAAATTTTAGCTTGTTTAATCTTTTGTGTGTCTACCATTTAGAAAAAAATGATCTCTATTTATACCTTTACCAAATATAGTAGTGTCGTAATGAATTTCATTTGTCATATTTTCTTGTGACGTATTAGAGCGGGGTGACTCTCATGTGTGGGCCATGCAAAAGTGGAACATATCTCTTGGCGGTTTCTACAACATCTATTCTGATTAGGAGTTTTTCTTGCATTTGCACGCAAACAATGTTACTGTATGGCACCAACAACTAGGACACCCTTCATATAAAATGATGTCTCATTTAGTTTGGTCTTTTTCTTTACCTATTGTATTAGCCATGAACAATTTAAATAAATTATGTAGTTCATATCATTCTAAAAATATTTGTTGTCTTTTTTAAGAAATTATATCTCTTGTTAGCAAGCATGCATTAGAGTATATTTATTCTAATGTTTGAGTTCTATTCTAGTAACATCTATTGAAGGCAGTAAATATTATGTGATTTTTGTTGACCATTTTTCAAATGCACATAGCATTCTCCAATAAGTGCCGAATATGAAGTTTATATATTTTTAAAACATTCAGGGTTATAGGAGAAAAATAATTTGATGCCTTCATTAAAAAAAATTATTCTGACAATGGTGGTGAATTTTAAAAAAGCAACTCTATTTTGCTAAAAATAATTTTGTTAGTTTATAGTGGCACCTCATTTTATAGTGGCACCTCATACAACACAATAAAATGGTACCACCAAAAGACATCATCGCCGTATTGTTAAATTTTAGTGTAAAAAGCATTACTTCCTCACTATTTTAGACTTGTGTTTTTCAAACAATGGTCCATTTATTCAATTGGCTTCCAACACTACTTCTTTAAGAAAAAGTTATTTTCAAATAATTTTGGCCAAAGACCGAACTATAAAAAATTAAGAATTTTTTTGTTGTCTTTATTATCCATTTTTGCGTCCATATAATTCAAACAAACTTCAAAAAAAAAATCCGCCCATTGTGTTTTTAGGGAATTCAATCTCCCTAACTGAACATAAATGCATGGATCTCATTATATGTCGAGTCTATCTCAATTGTCATGTCACTTTTTGATAAAAAAATATACTATTTTATAATCTTGATGTCCAAGTTCCACAAAAACCTCAACTATGGTCATTGTCTAGTTTATTTTCATGTGCTCCTACAAGAACCGGCTCATGCCTCATCATTACAGAGTCTCCAACGGTCCACTCGCCTCAGCTCGAACCATCATATGTGAATTATCCCTCGAATTCTTCGCAACCATCCAACTTTACTCATATCTTGTTAGCCTCAAACACCCATTGCCCCGCACCAATATGTCTAATTGAATGGTCGGAAACCAACCATGGCATATTACAACTCTTTTACATTACATGATTTATCATTAGAGCCTACTCAACCCATGGATCAAAATGGAACAAATCCTGAACCTGCCTTGCAGTCGAATAGAACTCATATTATAACCATAAGATCCATGAACAATATTTATAAGCCCAAGCATATGCATCTTGCCACTAAATATTTTCTTTAAGAGACCGTTAAGGGTATATGTATGACTCAAGCCTTAAAAAATCCGTAATGGTAACGAACAATGTCTGATAAGTTCAATGTGCTGGTTCAATATAATACTATGAGTCTTTTTCTAGCCCGGGAGGCCCATAATGTTGTTGTGTATAAATGGGTTTTTTGTCTCAAACATGGGTCAGCAGCCCATTACTCACTACAAGCCCGATTGTAGCAAAAAAATTTTATTAATGTCCAGGACTAGACTGCAATCATTAAACTCATCATAGTGAAACCATTTTATCAATTTCAATCATGTATGGCTAGCCCACATGTCAACTGGATATGAACAATGTCTTTCTCTATAACACCCTCAATAAAACTGTTTCTATGGCCCAGTCAACAGGATTTATTAATCAAATTTCCTTCACATATTTGCAAGTTATATAATCTCTTTATGGGCTTAAATATGCCTCATGAGTTTGGCTATGTGAATTGAGCTCTAAGCTGATTGATATTGGTTTCTTTAAGATAAAATTGATCCATCATTGTTCGTCATTTTACAAGAGCCTACTATTATATACTTACCTGTATATATGGAATGATCTATTAATTATAGGAAACAATCTTACTGTAATAACAATACTTGTCTGCTTCCTTAGTGGTTACTTTTCGCTCAAAGACCTCAGTGCCCGCTTAACTTCTTTCTTGGTGTCGAAGTGGTGCCATGCAATGCTGGTCTCATTCTTTCTCAAGCACACTATATTTGAGAGATATTGGAACGTAAAGAAATGGGATAAGTAAAGCCTGTCTCAACACCGATGAATACAAAGGATCCACAATTTCAAGATGGATCCAAATGAAAGGATGCCGATCAAACAATTTGTGTGCTCCAATATCTTTCCTTGACTCTGCCCGATATTTTATACATGGTAAACTGCTTGGCCCAATAAATGCAATCATCCTTACAATTACATTGGCAGGCTACTAAGCAGTTACTCAAGTACTTGAAAGAAACTATCCATCATGATATTCTATTGCATTAATTATAGAAGTTAACTTTTTCTTCATGGGTACTTGGATGTTGATTGGGTTTGTAATTCTGACAAACGAACTGCACTTTAGTATTCACCATTTTTCTAGAGAATAATCCCATCTCTTAGAGTACCAGAAAGTAACGGCCTAATGCTTGATCATCAACTAAAGACGTGTACCTTGCTTTTATCACTGTCACTTTTGACCTACTTCCGGTTCCTGCCTTTCCCAATAAACTTGGTCAAATTTCTTAATTTAATCCTGAATTAGTTTGTGACAATATTTGTGCTATGCAATTAAGCCTCATTCCACTTTTAACTCAAGAATGAAACACATTGCAGTTGATCTACACTTTGTCCATAACATTATCAATAAAGGTCTCCTTGATATTTCACATGTAAGTATGATCATCTAGCAGTCTCCTATTAAAACTACTATCTCATCACTATCATGTTCTACTCAGAGTAATATCGACATTGCTAATGGGACACCAATCATGTGGGGCATGTTAAGAAAATAAATTATTCTTTATTTATGCTAAATCTCTTAAATACAAAGCAATCTACCAAATATATTTGATTTATCTTTGATTTTGAATTTTGATTTATTAGCTTGCAAATACCCACTTATTTGAAAATCATAATGGTCTCTTCAATTTTGTATAGTTGACTAATTTAATTGGCAACTATCATCTTACCAAGATTGACTCTCTTGTATGTACATATAACAATTATATCACTGAAAAAATATTAAGTAAAATATTTACCAAATATCCAACCTTCCATATGGATCCCCTCATTGACTTTAGAAATTCATATCCTCTCTTATGATGGATTTAGACTTCAAAATTTTTATCCTCATTAACTTAATTATTTCCAAACTTTACAAGTTTGGTCCTTCCATACAACAAATTTTGACTTCACGAGTTCGGATTATTTGACTTTGAAAATTATTTTCCTACCAAATCAATTTAGAAAATTATTTTTTAATATTAAATTGGATTATACCTCTGTTTCATGGGGAGGTAATCTTGCCACTAGATAAAAAGGTGACTAGATACCTTTTGTTACAACATAATTATATTTCAACCAAACAATAAATTTACATTGAAAATAAATTTCATGCAGCAAAAAATGCAATATATCAGGTAATATATTTGGAATAATTTGTTATTAACAAATGTTGCATTGCGACAAATGCTACATGCAACAGTTGTTGCAGTTCCCAAGTCAATATACCAAACAAATCCTGTTGAAGTCTTATATATATACCCAATCCTTATTTTCCCTATTGATAACTTTCATAGCGTTGTTTGTATTAGTTTTTCTAGTTTTGTTTCTTCTAAACAAATGATTTCTGCTTTACTATTCCTACAAACTTCTGCAACCATTCTACCCTTACCTAGACCACCTAAACCTCTTATGTTCTAAAACAGAATATTGTTATTCATTTGTTGTATTATTTAGGATCCACCTAGACCACTCTCTAGCCTACTCCTTAAGTCCTTTCTTGGACCTCCATCTTCCTAAAGGCTGCTAGGCTTTGAACCCTTGCCTCCCTACTATCATCGATGTTTATTTTACATATATTTGCTAATTTAAGCAAGAGTTTATCAGACATAACATTTAAAATTGGGAAAACAATAATTTGCTGATCTGATATAGTCAGAAATTATCTCTTCTTTCTGATACTTGCTAGTGTCACCGTTTCACCCTTTTTTTAGTTCTTTACCCTCTCTCTTACCCTCTCTATTGAAGAATTCTTTTACTTCTTCTTGTGGGTATCTCAGTGACCATTGTTGGAGCCTCTTCTATCATTGCAACTGGTTCCTCCATCGTAAACTTTGATTGTGCCATATTGTTACTGGGGTCCACACCCATCGTTCCCTCCTCCTCAATCTCTTCCACAACATCCTTCTCAGAATCAAACTCCAAGCCTGCTATTTTAGTTGGTTCCTGCACTAATTTGTCCATGCTCACAATTTTAAACTTCCTAACACCTGTTTTGTATTTCTTTGGTCTGGTCTTTCCCATCATCTGATCTATTTTGTCTTATATTACTCTCTCCATGACTTTCTCCAAGCTGGCCCTATCAATCCTTTACTGTTATAGGTTTTACTTCCATCCTCTTGGTCCCCTCTCTAAAATTGTTACTAATTTTGTGTTGTACTCCCCATCCAAATCCTCCCACCAAATTCTCTTTGCATAGGAACCTGGACTGGTCCACCTTCTCGAGACCTGTGATTGTGCTCTCTATTAAACAAGCGCCCTCCCCCTTAATCTGAGTCCCCTATTTCCCCTCAATCTCCGAGAGCGTAGACTGTATTATCTGACCTGGTATGGGCTCACTCCCTCAGTAAATGTCATCATTCCCCTGCCACATGCCGCTTTTCTATTCTCGATCCCCTCTGTCAGGCTTATTAACTACCCCTCTCTTTTTTCGAGGGCTACTTGAAGGGGCGCCTATTGGTATTCTCTTCTCTCTCATTCTACCTCTTCATTAATTGTGAGGTGACTTCTCTGCAACCCCGGTTCACTCCCTCTTGTCATCTTCACTACTGTCATTATAGGTATCATCATTTTTCTTTCCTTTCCACCCTACCTACCTCCTTTCTGTCGCAGATGTTTTTTTCCTTTGTTTTTGATGGTGTCACCATTCTAGCCGCGGCTCTCTATCTCCCGTCGGCGATCCTCTGCTCTGTTGATTTTTTCCTCTGCCATGTAAATTGCTTCCTCCATTTTTTTATCTTTTTTTCCTCTAAGGCAATTTTCCAGAGTGCCAGGGCCCTTGCCGTGGCCATAGCCATCATTGTTCCGGCAATCCCCTTGCCCTTAGCCACCCTTCTCTTTTCCTTCCATCGTTTTATGGTCCTCCCCCTTCTTTTTTCCTCTTTTTCTCTGGCCTCCACATCATAGTAACAAGCTCCATCATAGGTCGTTTTGGATCTCACAGTGAAAGAGATTACACATCTCTTGTCTCCGATGACCGCTGTTAGATTCTTTGGGATAGCAGCTTCTAAGTGGCATTCGATCTTTATTCTGGCCACCTACTCATCTTCTTGGTCTAACGATTTTTTGTTAGGGAGATGAAGGGGGCTCTGTCCCACATGAATAAGATCAGTTCTCTAACCTCAATCCACGCTTGAAGCAGGAATCGATAGATAGATGTTCTCTCAATTTTGGTCCATCTATTTATGTGAAAATACGAACCTCCCCTGTACACGGTCATGCCCATCGTGATAGCAGGTATTTCAGTGCATTTTCATTAGGGGAGGTTCACAGGGGATTGGGTTCCACTTTCTTGTTCTAAAAGTCTCTGACATTTCACTTTATGTTTCAAGAGGTTTCTCCACCTTTATTTCCTCGTAACCCAGTACCAGTACTCCCATTGTGTGTGCCAGTCTCTCCTTCTCCTCAATCGCAGATTGCAATAATGATATGAATATCTTCTCTTTCACCATCATACTTATTTTGGATACCTTCTGTATCTGCTAATGAGCCTCCCTACTCTAGTCTGACATATTCTTGTCCTTCATACCTTGTTGGTATGGCAGCTGTGTGGATGGTCCAGTAGCTCCCCTATCCCTAGTTTGATATTCTTAAAGTTCCACCAGCACTCTGATGCTCAATGTCCGACCCCCTAGCATTGGAAGCAAATGACTTTGGGACACTGCGCTATGTATTGGCCCCTCAAGCTGCAACCAAAGCATTTGTCGCTTGGTAACTCCAATTTTCTCTTCGTTGATCTCTCCTTGACTTCATCCGCAATGGCTGTCCTCTCTTTTGTCTCTACCAATTTTGTCTTCACTATTCTTCACCCTTCCTCATCTGAGAGAGAGTCAAAACCCCGGGGTTTGAGACCTCTCGCCTCTGCAATTGCTTTTTCATTTGTGTTGCTATGAATATTTTCGGCTCTGATGGTGAAAATCTTATAAGTTTTTACTTTTTTTGCAGCCAATTTGGCATGTGTGGATTGCGGCCCTTCCTCATCCGATGAGGATGATCGCATCACTTCTGCATAGGGGCGACCCTTATTGTGTGGATTGTGGCCACCTTCCTAGCTACTGTCATCCTCATCATTTACTCCTCGCGAGATTCCAAGGAGGTTCCTTCCATACTCAATTGCCTTGGAATGCATATTGGCCATAATGAGGCTACACAGTCACCTCCTTCCCAGGTAAAGAACCACTAGAATAGGTAGCTCCAATGGTGCAGCCTCCTAGATTATTGATTTCAGCCGATGATGAGTAATGAGACCTCCTCCCAGATAAAGAACAAATAGAAAAGGTTGCTCCAATGGTGCAGCCTCCTAATTTTTTTATTCCAGTCGATGATGTGTACCGAGACCTCCCTTGTAACACTAATCTACTCCTTATATATGATTCTGCTTGTCTCTATTTTGCTCTATTTTAAGGTATTTTGCCACATTTTTTCTCTGTCTACCACTTTCTCTTGAACGTAAATCCAACTTTCTCTTGCCTGCTTCTTCTCCTCTCCTTTCTTTCTCTTTCTTCCCCACCTTTTTAATTTTGTTGTTTTTGTTTTGATTCTTCTCTTTTTTTTTTCTTTTTTTTTAACAGAGAAACTTTGCCAAAAATTGCCCCCCGTGCTAGCCGGAAATCACCTTCGGCACTGTCTCTAGATGCGTGCCCAACGTTATATGCGACTCTTCCATCTCTCTAGTTTTTTAAAATTATTTTTATAATTATCTGGGTTGCCTCTCCCTTGTTCTTTTTTTCTTGTTGTTGTGAAGATGTGTCCAATCTACGCCCAAATTTTGGAATGATAATGGACGCATCCACGGACCAAACTTTTGTTCGTCCTATACAAAATTTTGAATTAAAAATGAAAATTTTATTTTTCTAATTCAAAATTTTGTATAGGAAAGACCAAAATTTGGTTTGTGAACGCATCTATTACCATTCCTAACGCTCAGGAACCCTGAAGTACATAAGGTCTCGTCGCTTCCTCATCAGACTGTAGCCATGAGGCCAATCCAGTCACCGAGGAGGTTGAAGGATCCCAACAACACAGTTTAGCATGTCCAACATTTTCTAGAAAGAGGGCTTCAGTATTCCTCTCGTTTAGGTAAACTTCTAGCGGCTTTGTTTTAAAATTTGATTATATATCCTAAGCTCTCAGTTAGATCCTATTAGATGGTTCTAATTATTTTCTATTTGTTTCATGTCTAAAACGTGCCAGATAAAATGCCCTCATACCTGATCAAACTTGCACATATTGTTTTAATTGGGGATGCGTAGTTCTACTTCTCATGTTCATGCGGAATAATTTAATTTTTCTAATTTCAGAAAGAATGTGGTTTGCACAATGTCGTGTTGTTCGGACTCCAATTTAATTCAACTATTCATCTTACCACTGAAAAGTGGTAGAATTGACTCATCTTAATAGCAAAAAATATTTTATATTGCAAGAAATAAATATATATGACATTATCATTGACAAACTTAAATTGGATTAAAACATTAATCCTCCCCAATATATGAGAATAAGTTCACTAGATACATACATCAAGTTAACACTGATAATTTTCAGTTGTCGAACATAAAATGGCGATATATATGTTTTTTTTGAGGTTGTAACGGTGAGCAATTGCCCCCTCTTTATATACATGAGAGATAACAGAACACTCATTTTACATCAGATAACAAAACAAAACAACAAAAATAAAAGGAGCCATGACACCTATGGGTATCAATAGTTTGACCTTAAATCATCATACACAAATAAAAGGGCATGATACAAAATAGCATCCAAAAGTTCTCCACTAGTAGTGGACTGTTAACATCCAAAAAGCTCGCTCCCTCAAGCACTGTCCGCGGGACACTGTGTCGCCCCGACTGGAGAGTCTTCTTACAGTTTCTCATCTATGTCATATTCTTCTGACAGGCATAATCGCTCTCTCTCCGATAATAGACTTGTCCAAGAAATCATGTCATGGTATGCATGTTGAAGGCATCTATTTATTGATTGTTATTAACAACATGAATGCTGATAAGCTAGACCTACCCAAGGGTGTTCACTTTTTTTTATCAAATTTGTTTCATGGCTTGACTCTAAGCTATGCTCTATACATTAGGATGCACATAACAAGGCTAAGACACTCCATATTCATTATCATTAAAGTTAGTAGGAAGAAGACATGTTGACATCCCATTTGGATTGAATCCTTGGGTGATTCATTTTAAGCATCACTTTTACCTTTATTTCTTGGAGATAGAGAATGAAGGGGAAAAAAAGACTTTCACGTTTTCATCTCTTTCTTATTTACTCCCTCTCCAGTAATCTTGTTAATATCTCAAATCACTTTCCATCCATGACTTATGATGGTCCTACTTGGGGTTAAATTGATACTGCTTCTCTTTCCATCTCCTTATTTTGTCAAATTCAACTTCCCTCAACATGCTTTTTTTGAGGGATAAATTAAGTCAATATGTTATTTTTAAATTCCCTTAGCAATTTCACATGTCTTCACTTCTTCCTACTAATTCAAATCTGAAGTTTAGTTAGGGTGTAAATTTGGGAAACCTTCCGTGCTCGAGTTATGATTTCATTTGAGAAATCTCTAATGGAGATCTACGGCGCATGGGAATACAAAACCATTGCAAGTCAATAATGGTTATAATGGAACTATCATAAATTATTAATTTTGTTGATACTGTAGAGATCTAACATGAATCCACGAAGTATCCAGATATCCAAACATTTGATGCTTATTTCATCAAATTCTCTTTATGCTAATCTCATTTTTTTTCCCCTCTTAATTTGCTTTTGCCTTTTTTTTTGGTTTTTATTCCTTATTCTTATGTATTAGTGGACGAAGTAACTAGTAACATTTTCTTTTATTCCTTATCAACTAGGGGCTGGTGTAGCTAGGAAAGATATCAATTAGTGTCATTGTTCTAATTTTGGAAATTAAAGAAAGTATTTTCTGAAGTTTGCTAAGTTCATTCTCATATCCATTTCTATCAACTCTATCTTGATCTCTTTTATATATATATATATATATATATATAATTTTTTTTTCTATTCCTTAAAACGAAAGAGATCATGCCCTTTTCATAGATTTTCACTATAAATGACTCTATCTAAAAAGATGTAGCTTTTTATTCGCTTTTCTTTGTTCAAATTGTTTGTCCAATGACATTAGACGTTGTCGGTAGAGCATATAACACTTTGATATTATGCTTCATCTATATAAAGTGTACTTGAAGCATACTAAGATTGTGCAGAGAACCAAGAAGTCTCATACGAAACTTCCTCAAGAGAATTATTCTCTCAACGATCCAAGCTATATGAGAATGTTCTTTTCGACAGGTAAGAGCCAAGTATGAAACGAAATGAAGTTGTAATGCGTCTGGAGATAAGACTGAAATAGTGTTACAACTTGAGTTTTCAAGTGACAAAACCTTAAAATGACCTTGACAAGAGTCGATGAAGGTTTCCACGGGTTTAAAACATAATTGAGTCTTGTACTTGGACTATAACTTTTTTTTATTTTTACTGCAAACGGTGTGGAATATATACGTATGAGTGCTTGACTAATATTAAACCGATTTCGGATCTTTTGACCGTAATGATATTCAAGTCTATTCAAATCAATTGAACTGACTTAAATAGTCTGGGCTCTGATACCACTTGTAACGCCCCACTTTCCGGAGTGTTGAAAGTTAGAAACGTTCGGCGTCGAATGATAATTCGACGAGACTCAGTAAACATTACAGTCACAACACAGCAGAAATTTGGACAATAAATAAGCAATAATTTTTTTTTGTTACAATAATATTTTTCCTTCTTACATAAATTTTAATAAAAATAATAATAAACTAGAAAGACTGTCAATCTTGTAGTTCTCCCTGCTCGTGAAAGTAAGTCAAAAGTCTTGCCTTATTTGTAACGGATCCATCTCCTCATAAAGATCTGCATCTGGTCATGCATAATCAGGATCGTCAGTAAAGCGATCCAGTGATAAATAGTAAAACACAAAAAAATAATAATAATGTCTCAATATCATGTACGACTATATACAAATAAAAGGTACGCAATCTCATATTTGAATGTTTTATGTGGTTATCATTAAGTTTTTTTTCTTTCCAGTTGACGTCTTTTAATTATGGTATTTGAAAATTTAGGAAAATATGAATTTGGTTGGTCTGGACGCATCCCCGTGTACCCCCGGAAAAACGGAACAGTAAATTTTGATCGGAGCCTATCCCGATCCTCCCATAAAAGGAAATAGTAGTACAGTAATGATCAGAGCCTATCCCGATCCTCCCGTATGGAAAACAGTGGCGCAGTAATGATCGGAGCCTATCCCGATCCTCCCAAAATGGGAAACAGTGGCTAAGTTACGTCCAGCTATCCAAAATTCATATGAACCCTAATTTTTCCCAAAACCCCAGTGTGTATCAATTTCGGTATTAATTATCAATTTCAGTATCAATTAGTGATTTCAGTAAATTCAGTTCAGTATATAGATTGGTGATAATCATTAAAATTCAGTGTATAGCAACAATAACAGTAACATTGAATAACAATATAATAGTATAGTAGTTAATTATCTATCGCCAGTCATATAGAGTGTCAGGTTGCATTTATACGGTGTCTTGTCATATTTCATATCAGTGTTATCTTCCTTTTCTTTTCAGTATATAAATAAAAATAAATAAACTAAAACTTATAAAATAGCCTTTTGGATTATATGCATATCTTTGGAATGTATAAGCATATGAACTCCATCAGAAAATAATCATATTTGATATTATAAGAATATGCACGTGAATTTAGATAAAAATAATAATTAAATGTATAAAAATTTAAAGTACCAATCAGTATAGTTTAACTTCTTATTCAAGACATAAAATGATAATAATAATATTTAGAATTTAATAATTTATGTCATATAGTTCCACATAGATAGGGTTAAAAGAAGATAGAACTAAAATGGATTACTGGTCTTTTGAAATAAAATGATTAATTTCATCGGTCATTGAGAGAAACATGAAGTATAACATATTGTTATATTATCTTGCTGTTGTGTCTCTGACCTACCATGCACAAGTGTTAGGAGGCACAAATAAAATTTACAACTATCATAATCTTTCTAAATATACTTCTTAGTTCATTTTAGTACGCACAGAAAACGCTTATTTGTACTTTACTTGATTAGAATAAAAAACAACGATTTCTCTTGATGGAAGAAGGGTTGCAAGATTACTATTCTTTTCCTTTAGGTAAAATTTGGTAAGTCTAGTTTGGGACTATTTGGACCATGCTATTCCTTCTTCAGTTGGTGCAAACAAAGTCTGGTCAAAATAGAAAAATACTGAAAACTCTTAAGAACAGATGAACAAGTTCAGTTTTTAAATAAAAGTAATTTGGTCTTTATAGCAGCTAGCCCAGCTTTTCAACATGTAGAAGTATAAAGAGGTAGTATATTAAGCATTCTATATTAACCTTTTAAGAAAGAGTAGCAAGACTATATATAGTCAGTATGGAGATTTTCCCGTTATGTCATATAATCTTAATATTTATTTTTATAGTGTAAAGTTCATGAACTTGGAGGTAGTTAAGTTTTTATGTTTTTATTCTTTTTAAATAACTGTTGATACAAAAATTCATCTGAACTTGAATCAGAAATTTTGTATTTCCTTTAATCTAGATAAAACTAATCAAAATCATGGTGCAAATTGACGTACTGGGAATAACTCTAAGGAATTTTAAGGAGAGGGTCTAAGGGTTATAAATAAAAATGGACAAATTGGTTTTATATGTATTTTTGCTTACCAGTGCACAAGTACCAATTAGTAAAAGAAATAACACTTGAGTTCACATCATACATACACACTTGGTAAGGTGTGTGTATATGTGTGTGTATATATATATATAGAGAGAGAAAACGAAAAATTCACCGGTGGTGAAGGGAGTTCCTTCACCGCCGTTTAGATAGCCCAATAAAATTATAACACGTGGCGTCATTTAAGGTAATAAATAAAAGAACTCACTTGACCACTTTTTGAGTGGCGCCACGTGTAGTAATTTTATTGGAACACCTAAGCGGCGGTGAAGAAACTCCCTTCATCGCCGGTGTATTTCCCGTTTGCTCATATATATATATATATATATATATATATATATATATATATATATATATATATATATATATATATATATATATATATATATATATATATATATATATATATATATATAGGAAACAACCCTGAAGAACTCATGTTCATATATTGGATTCATGATATTGTTGCTTGCTACATCTAGACTAAGTTTTCATGCCACCTGACCTATTGTATTTTCGCATGCAGTAGCTTCATTTGAAATTTTCGTGTTTATGCTTAAAATGATTAACTAAGTGTGAACATTTAAAATAGACAATAATTAATTTTAAAGGTCAAAACTTATGTTTATGTTTAAGCTAGCTCAACGTGTTTGACTTAATATACATAGCAGTTGTGACAAGCTAATCCACAAAAATAGTATTTACCCGAAAGATTAATTTTAGAGATAAGAATATACGGTGCTTGGTCCAGGCTATTCAATTTTTTTTTTAATTTAAAACTATAACATTTTTTTTTTCTTTCCTCTTCTACATGGCAGACGAAGATGCAGCTATCTACGGATTTGAAGACTTTTTGCCTGCCATGGTGGCACGACTAGGCCCGGAAGGCCTGGTCAGGCAGCTCATATTTCTTTGACTTCTATTTAAAAATAATTAAAGTTCGTTGCCTACTCCGGCGAATTGTGCATAAAGCAGTGGTACTAGAAAGTATCTATTCAATTTTACATCTTAATTATGTAGTTTTTATCATTTTAATGTTCTAAGAAAACTACATAATAAATGGAAGAAAAGGATTTTTCATGTACCTGACTTCAAAAATTAAATTTTAGTAAAAATATATGAATAGTTATGGTTTGTAAACCCAGTTTAGGAAATGCTGAAATCTAATTTGTAATAATATAGAGGTCAATGATTATACCTTGCATAGGATACCAGTATCAGTGACAATATTAGTTTGCTATATACATATACTCATTTAAAATTGAAGAAGGTGAAGTACATACACTCCAAAGCTTCACGTCAATATCTTGAATGAACGAACATTGTAACATCCACAAATTAATTTCTGTAAAATATATGAACATCCATATATAGCCGACTACAAAAATTTTGTATGAAGACTTTGTGGATGTTGATGATGATGATATCTTGGAACTCATTTAATATTTATATTTTAATTAAATAAAGAGTACTATGAATAGGCAATAGCAATAATTTTAATATGAAAAGACCATTTGATGTTTACAAGCATTCCCCTCAAAAGATGTTTTACGAGTAACAAATACTGTGATTTACAAAGTAGGTTAAATTATATTAGCATAATGTTCTTAGCACATTGCGACCTGTTAAAATCAGCTGAAAGAAATAAGAGAAACTATCCAACATAAAAATGGCTCTTTTGATGTTCAACATGGATTTGATTTCCACAGCTGTGATGTTAATATCAAATTATAAAAATAAATATAATGGATAGCATGTTACAATGAGTTAAAGAACTCACCTTGGCCCTGATCCAAATTGGAGGTTTGAAAAATCTCCAAGTCTCTTTTTGGCTGAAATTTCTCTCTCTTCTTTTTTTTTATTCCTTTTTTTTCCCTCATGTACGTTCTCTCAGTTTACATTCTCTCAGTTTCTTTTTCTCTCCTTGCGTGTAAGAAGTGGGGAGAGATTGAATTTCTTATTTAGTTAAAGAAAATTACATATTTAAAAATAGGATCCTATTAGTTAAGAAATCTAAATAATTAATTTTTTTGGATAAGAGCCAATATAAAAAGTAGGTTTCTATTTAGATTCATCACCTATTTAAATTCTTATTCTATCATATATGAATCATGTTAGAATCTCCCCTTTTTTGTTAAATAAATCAGATTAATTCTCATTAGATTATTAGATAAGAATCAGTCTAAAATCTATTTATTTATCTATTTAGTAGTTGGGATCCTATTCCACTCTTTTTCTTATTTCTATTTATCTTTTGATTTTTTTAATATTATTTCTTTTAAAATTAATTAAGATAAAATATCATGTGAAAAAAAAGGTGAGTGTTACATTCTACCCCCCTTAAGTAAAAATTTTGCCCTCAAAATTTCTTATGACCTATACAATGGGAAATTGGATTATACTTTACTCAATAGTTATATGAATCACTCCTACATACCTTTCTCTTGGAACTCCTATTAGATCAATTTTAAATATTTAACTAGAAAGGATATCCCTGTAGACATAAAAAAAAGAGAATATATATATAATAATAATAAATAAATAAAACGGGAGTGCACGGGTCCCACCCGCGGGTCCCACCTGCGGGATCGCTCCCGCGGGAGCGCTTCACCTGCGGGTTGCTGCCTTCCATTCCGCTTCCGCTCCGTTTGCATGGTGATCCGGATTTTTGGGGATTAATGACAGAGATTTAATCGGATTTGAGGGAAGAATTTGAGCCGGATTGGAAGCGCTCCTCAATCTATAAAATTGGGAGCGGAGTTCAGAACAGGGGGATTCTTGGAAGAGGCAATTTTCTAGAGACCGGAGTCAAAAAATCCAGAGACCGGAGTCCAAAAAAATCTAGAGAGGAGTTTCCCAATCCAGAGAGATCGGATGGTCAACGGGGTGCAGAAGCAAAACTCCACCGCTGTCAGAACCCACAAAAATGAAGGGGAATCGAAATCAATCGATCTCCATTCTTGTAATCTCGATTTTCTATTTGTAATTTTTTTTTTATTGCTATAATTCCAAAGTGAATTTGCAATATAAAGGAAGATTTAATTTTTCGGGCATACAAAAATTGGCAACCACAGTGGGAGTTTGGGTGGCGCAATCCGATCTTTAAATATTTTTTCGGAGCCTAGGCGTCACCGCCAGGTAACGATAAATAAATGTGAGGCGTCATCGCCCACCAAAATTGACAAGACGTCATCGTATGACCGACAAAAAAAAAGTGAGGCGTCATCGCCCACTAAAATTAACAAGGCGTATCGCCTGTTAAAAAAAAATTATGAGGCGTCATCGCCCATAATTAAAAAAAAGACAAGACATCATCGTCTGTCAAAAAAAAAATAAAAATAAAAAAAATAAAAAGAGTGAGGCATTATCGCCCACAAAAAATAAAAAAAAACTGTATACAACCTGCTAGATGCAACACGCAGATGCAATCGCGGGATGCAACCAACGAGATGCAACTCGCAGGATACCGAATCCGTGAGAAAAAAAATTAAATAAATTATAATAATAATAAGTAATAAATAAAATAAAATAAAATAATAATTAAAATATAAGAAAAATAAATTGAAAAGGCCTCATTTACGATAAAAAATAATAAATAAAAAAAAGCGAGGCGTCATTGACCAAAAAATAAAATAAAATAAATTAAAAAAATAAAAAAATTAATTAACAACATGTCATCACCAATAAAAACAAAAGAAAAAAGAGGCGCCCACAAAAAATTGACAAAACTGTAACAATAATAATAAATAAACAAAAAAAATTAAAAAAAATATGGTGCAAGGGTGGTACCCACGGTTTGCATCCCACAGGATGCAACCCGGCGAAGCCGAACATAAAAATAAATAAATAAAATAATAAAATAATAAAATAAAATAAATGTACAAGGCCTCATTGCCTATCAAAATAAAGAAATAAATAAATAAAAATAAAAAATATATATAAAAAAATAGGCGTCATCACCTAAAAAAAATAATAATAATAACAAAAAAATTCAAAAGGCGTTATCATTTATATATATAAAAAAGAAGTGAGACGTCATCGCAAAAAAAAATAAAAAATAAAATAAAAATAAAAATAAAATAAAATAAAAAGGGGGTAAAAAGCTTGAATTGCCCAATGCCGTCAAGGCAAAGGGAAGAGAACCAGTTTCTCGCCAATCCCATCATGCTAGGGGTAAAAAGCATGAATTGTCCAACGCCATTAAGGCGACGGAAAGAGAATAGATTTCTCGCCAACCCCATCTTGCTAGGGGTAAAAAGCATGGATTGCCCAACGCCATCAAGGCAAAAGGAAGAGAATCAGTTTCTCGCCAACCCCATCATGCTGGGGGTAAAAAGCATGAGAAGAGAATATATTTCTCGCCAACCCCATCATGCTGGAGGTAAAAGCATGAATTGCTCGACGCCATTAAAGCAAAGGGAAGAGAACCAGTTTCTCGCCAATCCTATCATGCTGAGGGTAAAAAGTATGAATTGCCCAACGCCATCAAGGCAACAATAAGAGAATAAATTTCTCGCTAACCCATCATACTGGGGGTAAAAACATGAATTGCCTAAAGCTGCTAAAGCAAAGGGAAGAGGAAAAATTTGGCATTTAAGCCCAAACGAAACTCTCGACAACTTACCATGCTGAGGGGAATAGTATGGCTAGCCCAACTCAAACGGTAGTTGGTAAAGGAAAAATAAACCCGTTGATAGTTTGGGGTTTGCTAAAAATTTTATGACAAATCTGTCACAATAGTATCCTTATCCGAATATAAGGATACATCACTGCCCTAAACTGTTAAGGCAAAGAGAAGAGGAAAAGTTTGGCATTTAAGCCTAAACGATATTCTCGACAACTCATCATGCTGAGGGGAATAATATGGCTAACCCAACTCAAACGGTAGTTGGTAAAGGCTAATCAAATCCGTTGATAGCTGGGGGTTCGCTAAAAACCCTAAAATATTTTTCTCCATGAGATCAAGTCCAATCAAATCTCCTGTCACGTTAAGATTTCACCTTCGATAGCAAAATTTTTCTCATCACTTTTCTCTAGCAGAACCGGTGAATCTACAAAATATTTGTCACGTTAAAATCATACCTCTGACATCAGAATACAAAATCGAGTCGATTTTCTATATGAGATAATATCCAACCAAATTCTCTTGTCAAGTTAAGTTTTTACTTCTGACAGAAAAGGAAATTCACACTTCATCAAGTCTAACATCACAACCACTGATGAACTTGTTTTTGATATTGCCAAGTTAAAAATTTCCTCTGACGAAAACCATCTCCCTGTCAAGTTAACAGTTATCTCTGATAGTTAAATTCCAAGCTGAATATGTTAACAGTCACCTCTGTTTAGTCTGCTCTTTCCTATCATGTCCAGATCCTCTGAATAGGTTGGGCTCTGAGGCATGTTTAATGATACTCTATTTTCCCTGATCCGTCATAGTAGATGTCACTGAACGGTTATGATTCTAATGAGCACGTTAATATGATACCTCTGCTTATCATCACGTCAGCACGTTAACATCATACCTCTGTTTGTTCTCAAATAAGTACGTTAACATCATACCTCTTCTTGTCATCTAATTGAGTACGTTAACAATATACCTCTGCTTGTCCTCAAGTCAGCACGTTAACATCATACCTCTGCTTGTCATCTAATGAGAACGTTAGCATTATACCTCTGCTCATATTCCAGAAGACACGTTAATAGTTACCTCTGTCTATCAAATCTATTATACGACTGTCATGCACTTAGCCTCTGAACGAGATGTCAAAAATATTTTTCCATGCAGACAACAAATTTTCTGAAGCAAAGCTACAAGCAAGAGTTTGGCTCGGCCGCACCAGGTATAATGGCCAGCATCAAGAAAACTCGCTAGAAGCAATCTCTGATACATCGAAGAGGTTTAACAGTATACCTCAAGCAACAAAACAGCTGGAAAGTAGTGATTTCAGAATATGGTTCACAGTATACCATAAAAATCACGATGAAGACTGCAGAGCTAAAATCAAAGAGTCCAAAGTGTTTCGAAATTCATTACAATTCAATACAGAATTTCGAAAACTTTGGAGGGGGTTATGTAGACATAAAAAAGGAGAATATATATATATATAATAATAAATAAATAAAACGGGAGTGCTCGGGTCCCACCCGCAGGAACGCTCCCGCAGGAGCGCACCTGCGGGAGCACCCCGCGGGTCCCACTCGCGGGATCGCTCTCGCGAGAGCGTACCCGCAGGAGCGCCTCGCGGGTCCCACCCACAGGATCGCTCCCGCGGGAGCTCTTCACCTGCTGGTTTTTCCCTTCCATTCCGCTTCCGTTCCGTTTGCATGATGATCCGAATTTTTGGGGATTAATGACAGAGATTTAATTGGATTCGAGGGAAAAATTTGAGCCGGATTGGAAGCGCTCCTCAATCTATAAAATTGGGAGCGGAGTTTAGAACATGGGGGATTCTTGGAAGAGGCAATTTTCCAGAGACCGGAGTCAAAAAATCTAGAGACCGGAGTCCAAAAAAATCCAGAGAAGAGTTTTCCAATTCAGAGAGATCGGATCGTCAACGGGGTGCAGAAGCAAAACTCCACCGCTGCCAGAACCCACAAAAATAAAGGAGAATCAAAATCAATCGATCCCCATTCTTGTAATCTCGATTTTCTATTTGTAATTTTTCTTTTATTGCTATAATTCCAAAGTAAATTTGCAATATAAAGGAAGATTCAATTTTTCGGGTATAAAATCCCTACACTTTACTTATATTCAATTTAACAATTAACACATTATAGTGTAAAATAACATTATTTTGATAATAATAATAATAGTAATAAAGTAAATAATTTATATAGAAAAATCATATTTATATATATAGGTGTATTTAATCCAAAGGTCTAACAAAATTAAACCGATTTCGGATCTTTCGACCATAATGATATCCAAGTCTGTTCAAATCTCTTGAACCAATTTAAATAGCCTGGGCTCTTATACCACTTGTAACGCCCCATTTTCCGTAGTGTGGAAAGCTAGAAACGATCGGCGTCGAATGATAATTCGACGAGCCTTAATAAATATTACAGTCACAACACAGCGGAAATATGGGCAATAAATAAACAATATTTTTTTTGTTACAATAATATTTTTCCTTCTTACATAAACTTTAATAAAAAAAATAATAAACTAGAAATACTGTCAATCTTGTAGCTCTCCCTGCTTGTGAAAGTAAGTCAAAAGTCTTACCTTATTTGTAACGGATCTATCTCCTCATAAAGATCTGCATATGGTCATGCATAACCAGAATCGTCAGTAAAGCGATCCAATAATAAATAGTAAAATACAAAAAAAATAATAATGTCTCAATATCATGTATAGTCATATACAAATAAAAGGTATGCAATCTCATATTTGAATATTTTATGTGGTTATCATTAGTTTTTTTTCTTTCCAGTTGATGTCTTTTAATTATGATATTTGAAAATTTAGAAAAATATGAATTTGGTTGGTTTGGACGCATCCTCGTGTACCCCCGGAAAAACAGAACACTAAAATTTGATCGAAACCTATCCCGATCTTCCCTTAAAGGGAAACAGTGACACAGTAATGATCGAAGCCTATCCCGATCCTCCCGTATGGGAAACAGTGGCGCAGTAATAATTGGAGCCTATCCCGATCCTCCCAAAATGAGAAACAGTGGCTCAGTTACGTCCAGCCATCCAAAATTCATATGAACCCTAATTTTCCCCAAAACCCCAGTGTGTATCAATTTCCGTATTAATTATTAATTTCAGTATCAATTGGTGATTTTAGTAAATTCAGTTCAGTATATAGATTGGTGATAATCATTAAAATTCAGTGTATAGTAACAATAATAGTAACATTGAATAACAATATAACAATATAGTAGTTAATTATCTGTCGCCAATCATATACAGTAACAGGTTGCATTTATACGGTGTCTTGTCATATTTCATATCAGTATTATCTTCCTTTTCTTTTCAGTATATAAATAAAAATAAATAAACTAAAACTTATAAAATAGCCTTTTGGATTATATGCATATCTTTGAAATATATAAGCATATGAACTCTATCAGAAAATAATCATATTTGATATTATAAGAATATGCACGTGAATTTAGATAAAAATAATAATTAAATATATAAAAATTTAAAGTACCAATCAGTATAGTTTAACTTCTTATTTAAGACATAAAATGACAATAATAAGATTTATAATTTAATAATTTATTTCATATAGTTCCACATAGATAGGGTTAAAAGAAGGTAGAACTAAAATGGATTAATGGTCTTTTTGAAATAAAATGATCAATTTCATCTGTCATTGAGAGAAACATGAAGTATAACATATTGTTATATTATCTTGTTGTTGTGTTTCTGACCTACCATGCACAGGTGTTAGGAGCCACGTATAAAATTTTATGTTAAAATATTACATTATTTCCCTCAACCCTCACTACAACTTTAGAGTTTTGGTTTAGTGGAAGAGTCTTTCAACATGGTATCAGAGTAACCCAGGTTCGATTCCTACTGGGCACGCATTTAATTGCGGGTTTTAAAAAAATTATACCGCTGCGTTGAAGCCCAGGTTTCTACCCAAAAATGGGTCTTCAACCTGCGGGGGCATGTTAAAATATAAAATTATTTCGCTTAGCGCTCACTACAACTTTAGAGTTTTGGTGCAGTGGAAGGGTCTTTCAACAATACTCTCCCATGTTCCATTAAATTATTTTAACAGAACTATTACATAATACTTCACTAAGTAGGTTCAGTACAACATTACAAAAAATATTGTTACTAGAAGTCTTACTACATAATTACATAGCTATGTAAAACTAAGAAATCTAATAGCTCGGTAGCAAAAGCCTTCAACCGTTTCTTTCCCTCCTTTGCATGTTACTCACGAGCGGCCTCATCCTCTTGTGCACTCTCATCCATGGCGTCATGCCTTCCGTCTGCCATGATTCCTGTCCAAGATTCCATATCAGAGATAATGAGATTAATACACGCGTCAATGGTGTGGGACGTACTATTTAATATTATATTATTTTGCTCTCTCCATATGTTCCAGCAGACCGCTGCTGCTAATTGGGCTCTCGTGGTTTTCCTATCTTTATGGATCTTAACTCTTTCCCAGCAAGTTAATGCATATCTGGCTAAATTTAGTTGTAAGTTAGAGGCAGTCCTCTCCCATACGGCGACTCAAAACTTACACTCCAACATGAGATGTTGGATCATTTCGATGCTCCTTCCGCACATAACACACTCTCCGACCCTCTCATCTGAAGGTTGTCACAAGTTAAAATTGCTCTTTTTGCTGTCAACCAAAGTAAGATTCTTATTTTCAGAGGGCATCTTATCCTCCACAGTTACTTAGCGAAGGGTAATCTGCATCCCCTGTCATTAATTAGGTTATATGCTGACTTGACTAAGAAACTATTCGTCGCCTCTCATCTCCACGCAGGGATGTCCTCCCCATTTCCGGGTGGTATTGTCCGTGTTAGTTTAGCCCTTAACTCAGCCTTTTTCTGTCCTATCCCTTGGGCTAGTGTCTCCCCGAGTTTGTAGTCTCTATCTGCTCCTATTCCAAACCCGATTTACCAGGACATCCTTATTGAGTGCTACCGAATACACCCTTCGATATTCTCTTTTTAGAGGTATCTCAGTGCACCATTTGTCTTTCCAGAAGGAAAAAGTTTTTATGTTTTCAATCATAGACTTTAGTCCCATCCAAAAGATATCCTTTGTTAATAGTATGCATCTCCATAACCCCGATATGTTATATGAGTTCCTGGATGTTAGGCCCAAGGACCCTCTCTAGATCCCTACTTGTTCTGGAGCAGTCTCTGTAGGGAGCCCTTTGGATTGCTGACTAACTTCCACCACCATTTAGTCAGAAGTGCTCGGTTAAAATTTTGGATATCTAGTACCCAAGACCCCCATTTTCTTTGGATCTACATATCTTCCCCCATGGGACGAGGTGATACTTTTTATCACCGTCCATGGTACCCTGACATAAAAATATTCTCCTTATACTATCTATTCTATTGATGACCCACCGTGGTAATGCTCTAACGGACATAATAAACATAGGCACCGCTGTGAGTACCGAGTTGATCAATACCGTCCTTCCTCCAAGTGATAGATATTTTCCCTTCCAAACTTCTAGTCTCCTTTCAAGGTTATCGAGAATGGGTGCCCAGTCCCCCCTTGTTAATTTATCTGCTCTTAAAGGTACTCCTAGATACCTTATTAGGAGTGATTCCTGTTTGCATCTATATAGAGCCCTCGCTAATGTCACATTATATTCCTCTTTTCTAGCGGGATAATAGATGTCTTACTAAAATTTATTGGTAGACCTGACCATACTTCAAAACATGCTAGGATCCATTTGATTGTGGAAGCTTGTCTAAAGTCAAATCTACCAAATAATATCGTATCATCTGCATACTGTAGGTTGAGGGTTGTGTCTCTACGGAATCCTTTGAGCCCTTGTATTATGCTCTCTTTCTTTGTCCTCTGTAGCATACCACTCAGTGTATCAGCTACGATTGCATATAAAAGGGGAGAAAGCGGATCGCCTTATCTCAGCGCCCTTCTACAAATAATGTCGCTGTCCATGCTCCCGTTGACATTTATTTTAACTTTCGCCAACGCCAACCATTGACCAATCCATTTTATCCATCTTTCGTCAAAGCCTTTACCTCATAGGGCTTCGTTTATAGCCTCCCACCCATCGTATCATGGGCTTTTCTGAAGTCAATTTTCAATAGATACCCTTCTGCACTTGTTTTTTTTGCACTGATGTATAACCTCCTGTGCTAATGCGATCCCATCAACTATGCTCCTTCCCTTAATGAACCCCATTTGTGGTTCTGATATGATCTCATTCATATATGGCAACAGCCTATAGGCGAGGACCTTAGACACTATTTTGAAGGAGCTGTTCAATAGCGCAATTGGTCTATATTGATCAACAGTCTACAGTGTAGCTTCCTTCGGAATGAGGATAATCTGGGAGTAATTGAGCCTTTTCATTTTTGCCTTAAATTGGTAAACTTCTTCAAATAGACTCACAACCCTTTTATCAAATCCCATAATATCCTATAGAACAAAATGGGAAAGCCATCTGGCCCCGTTGATTTATCTGGATTAAGACCCCAAATCGCCTTTCTGATTTTCTCCTCTGAAAATTGAACAGTTGTGCTTGGAAAATCAAATTTTTTTGGCCAGAAGTTTGTTGCCATATTCAATCTGTGTAGGACCGACTGGCCAAATAAATCCTTAAAATGTGAGTCTATGTGATTTCTGATCAGTTTCTCATCGTTATTCTCTTCCCCCTCTACCCTCAGCCGGGTTATTATGTCCGATCCCCTCCTTCCATTTGCTCTTTTTTGAAAAAAAAAACTGTGTTGGCATCCCCTTCTTTTATCCACCTACATTTTGCCCTCTGTCTCCAATAGTTTTCCTCCTTATATATGTCATTAATTCTGGCCCGCGCCTTCTTTAAATCCTCTACCTCTTCGTGTTGTAATTGGTTGCGTTCTTGTTTCTTTTCTAGGTTATGAATGATTCCTATAATCATTGTCATCTCTCCCTTTGTGTCTTATTTGTACCGTCTCTCCCACCTTTTGAGGACTCTCCTTAGTCTCCTTAGCTTGCAGCATATGACGCCTACGACGTCCTTTACCGATGTGGGTTGTGTCCAACTCTCCTTAATCTGATCCCATACTTTTACATGTTCCAGTCACCACCTCTCAAAGCGAAGATAAACTTTAATAGGCTGGATCAGCTCACCACTAGAGAGGCATTTAGGAACGTGATCCGACGTGGGTCTGGCTAACGAATCAACTAAAGCCAAAGGATAGCGGTCCTCCCATTTTTGTGAAACAAGAAGTCTAGCCAGCCTGGCTAGACTTGGGTTGTCTCTCATGTTAGACCATGTATACTATCTATCGTGTAATGGTATCTCCTTGAGTTCGGCTCTATTAATCAACTCATTGAAAAGTGCCAATTCCTCATTATTAGTATCGTCCCCTAATCTCTTCTCGGAGAATCTGACTATGTTGAAATCCCACCGATTACCCATGACAATTTATAACAGAGGCACAAGTTTTCCCTATTTTCCTGTCTGGATCTCACCACCACGCCCCCATCCCCCCACTTTTCCCTCATGTGCACACTGTGCCTACTATGTGTTACTACTGACAGGAGTGTCATTGTTTGATTATTTGGGAAAGTATCATGCATGTCATGCACTATGTCCTTGTCACCACCCGTACTGTCCTGAATTCTGGTTTGGTTGACCTCGTTCGTCCCTTGTTGTGGGGCCTGCTGCTATATTTGCTCTTTAACCTGCATTGCCGATGATCGATGATCCTCTGTTTCTGACCTGTAACGTCTTTGGCATTTTAGAGTGTTCTCTTTTTTCGGCCTCCTTTTTTAAATTTCTCCCTAATAATTATATTCTGTCCATCGCCTTCTTTATTAGTGCCTTGTTGTACCTTTGTAATACCGTAAGTAATGGCAGTTGTTTAGTTGCCTGAAGCGCCACATCATCTTGATCCTCCAATTGGCTTGTTGCTCTGCTAATAAACTCTAATGCAGGTTGAAAATCTATGGGGTGCTGCATCTCTGTTTGTTGCTCCAGTACCAAATGCTTCTTATTTGAGGGTCCCACCTCATTCATTGGTACCCTATTTCCATATTACACTCCAAATGAGAAGCGTCACACTCAAAATCCATACCCTGAGCCTGCCAACTGAGCTATCACCCGTTCCCTCACCCACGTGGGGTGATATGGCCTCTTCTTCCTCGAGCCTCCCCCCTGTACTTCCTCCTCCAATAATTGCGCCGAAATTCATACCGCCCTCCTGAATCCCCCACTCCACTGATGGCATGTCCGTGTCCTTTCCCTGGAAATCCAGCTATCCCTCCGATACAGCGGGTCGGTGCTGGCAGTCGCTCATCCCTAGCGAACGGCCGTTGTTGGATCTCCCCTCCCTCCCCATCAGGTGCTTCTTTACCCCACTCGTCCCTTAGGTCGAGAGACAGTGAGGATCGGCCGCCGTGATGAGTCACCGACGGTAGATCCTCCCTGCGGTCCGGCAGACCCTTCCCTTTTGCCAGACCTTTTTCCTTATCATCCCTTCTTGGTACGAGATCCATCGACGAACGGCCACCGTGAGTGTTCACCGGCAGTAGTTCGTCGCTGCGATCCGCCACACCATTCCCCTTTGCGTCCTTGACCCGATTCAGACCACCACAACCCCAAGCAGGGGGCAGCCGGCGGTTGAAACCGCTCCCCCATTCCTTCTTGTTGGTTGTCGTCAGTTAGGTTTCTGATGTCTGCCACCGGATTTTGGTCTGCCTGTTGAGGTATGTTCATATGAGAGGTGATTCTTATCCTTATGTTATAGACTTTGTGGCCGATCACTGTCTGCACCTCTTCCGGCACTGATGTGATCGACTCGCACCCTATGAGGACATTCGCCGCCTCCAGGTCCATTCTGTCCAAAGTGGCTTCGGCCCCGTCGATGACGTGCGCAAATTTCACACATATAGCTTGGACAAGTCGCATCTATTCCAATGTTGCAGAGGAAGACCCGTTACGGCCACCCACACCAGCACCAGGAACCGGTACGATGTGAACTCCTCCTCTCCTGTCCAACGGTAAACGGTGAATCCCGCTCTGAGACCCCTGCATGGGATGGATGCGTGACCAACGGCGTGGTCGAGACCCTCTGCTGACGGGAATCTTGTGAGGTAACTATTTCCTTTGCGCGCCAAAATCCAGTTGTGGTTTGCGAAGCCCACTGATATAGCTCTCAGGCCGGCTATCATGTCCTCCCTAGTTGGGTCGCCACGTCCAGGGTAGGGAATGCCAATAATCCTCTTGAGTTTTGCTTGATCTTGACATGCCTGATCAGATTTTGGGATGAAGACTCTCTGTCTAGTGTTTGTTTTTTCTCTTCATTTGTAGGCCTTGCTTTGGTGACCGCCGGTTTTGAGGCAGTGGGTTGCACCGGGAGACGGCGCTCCCCCTCCCTCTTACCTGTCATAGCTACGGTCCTGGAGGTGTGCTGGTCACAGTGAACCTCGACCCCCACCGGGTTTGAACTGGACCTTCCGGAGACCCTAACAGGCTCCAAGGTGACCGGAGCACTTACCCTCCTTCTCTGTCCTTCCTGGATGGCTGGGCAATCTGCCACCTTGTGGCCAAGTATTTTGCAGTATCTGCAGCGTAGAAAGGGGCACTCATCCTTGTAGTGTCCCTCACTGCCGCTGCTCCAGCATGGCCCCATTGCCTCCCTTTGGCCTCTCAGCGAGATTCTTCTTCTCTTCATTGAGATTGTGTTCTGCGTGCTTTGGGCAGCTCTTTCTTGCTTGATTGTCCTTTTGGATTTGTAGGTTGTCCACTTGCTCCCCCCTGCGTTCGTCGTGGCTGACTTCGCAAGGTTGATCATTGCAAGGACTTCTTCGCCGGGGTACTTTCTGTTCCTGTCTAGTCTAAGACCTTCCGTCGACAACTCCGCCTCTGCTTCCTTGGGGTTGTCGTTCTTCACCACCTCAGCCCAGCTTCTCCGTCGGTGTCAAGGGTTGGGTGTCGTGTCAGTCTCGGAGCTGCCGCTGTTGTATGTTGCCATCTTGTTTTTTTTAGTTTTGCTAGTCGTTTGGACTATAACTTGACTCAATATGGATTCAAGAAATTAATTGTGAGGCCATATTTTAAGAAAAATCGTGCACATGATATGGTGGGTAGGGCGGTTAGTGTTATACTCTTGAGTGTACTTTCAGTCTTTTAAAAAATATTTTATTTAGAATTTTCCTCAAAATTTTAGAGTTTCATAATTATCTCATCACCCAATAGCAATGGAAATTACTAGACTGTGTTGATTTACTCTGTCTTTAAAAATATACACTTGTATATTGATGTGATGTGTTTTCATTTTTCATTTCTTTCCTATCTAATTTTCGAAAATATTGAATTCCTTTAAAGTGTCTCCTATTATAATTTTTTTTTTAAGTATCACTTAATTTGTTTGACTATATCAAATAAAATAAAAATAACTTGTGAAGTTCATTGAAATATATCACTGTGAAATTTAAAATAGACTAAAATTTTGATATTATCCCTTTTTAGTGAAGATATCATTTTGCATCTTAGAAATAATAGAGTAATTTGTACATCTCTGCACACCCATTGTTCTTATTCTTTTATTAGGCTTGATATTACTAACTTAAGTAAAAGAGAGTAATGTTGCAAGTATTTCAATGGATACCTATTTTAATATGTGCATGCATTACTAGGAAGAAATTATGGGGCCTGTATGAATTGATTGTTGTTAACTTTGCAAAGCCTTCATATTTCTTTCTTAAAAGTTCGTAGGTTTGCAAAATAGTTACTCAAAATAGTACCCAAAGCATTTGTCTGCAAATATTGAATGCTTTAAACAAAAATTTATAGCGATCCCCTGCATTTATAAATTCTTAACACTAGTATGCCTTCAAATTACGCCCTGTTTGTTTGCACTGAAGTGTTATAGGAAGTAGATAAAGAAATTTACTTTCACAACTTCTGTTGTTTGTTTGGTTCAGAAGTAATTTAGAAGTTACTTTCTATTTGCTGAGTTGGATTCTACGTGGCAATGTAACTCCTCAAATTTTCTTCCACTCCAAAACTGAGGGACGAATTTCACATATCGAGGGAAAAAATTAATTATAAAATTAAGAGATTCCTTTTTTGTTTCTTTCTATCTTTCATAATATCTTGAGTCCCTTCACCTCATCTTTCTGCAGTATTTTTCTCATCTCTTCCTTTTTGGAGTAGATCTTCCAAAAAGATGAAGTTTTGATCTCAAATCTTTTTCTGAGTAAGTTTTTAACCTTTTTTTCTTTGAAAATAGCTGTGAATTTTTTCTTTTGCAAATCTCTCTTCCAAAATAGCTGTAAATTCTTTTCTTAGTATTATAACCATAATATATCCATTTTTTTTTTTTCAGAAATTTAGGGCTTTACCTTCATTTATTTGATGCTAGCTGTCTCCATTCACTGTATTTGTGAAAATTAGAGGAAATTTATTTTCAGAGAATCAGGGGGAAGAAAAGTTTTCAGGTTTTTTTTTTTCATTCTTCTTCCTCATGTTGTAAGCCCTAATTAAAGAAAGGTTTCATCTCTTTTTTTTTTTTTGGAATTTTAGCCATAATCTATCCAGTTTTTAAAAAATAAATTGGCTGCAATATTAGATTTCTTATTGTGTTTTTTTTCTTTTTTACTTGCGATTTTTTTTTTGTTGAATTTTAGCCATCATCTATCCAGTTTTTATAGAAATTTTGGCTACGATCTTAGATTTCCTATTATGATTTTCCATTTTTACTTGCAATTTTTTTTTGAATTTCAGTCATCATCTATGCAGCTTTTTTAGAAATTTTGGTTGAGATCTCCTGCTGTTATTTCGTGAGCAACAAGCTAACAATTTGGAATAACAAGAAGCTAAAAAATCCATGGTCCAATCTCTTGAAAACTTTGGTGCCAGTAATAGCCAATTGGCAGCTAAAAATATTTGTTAATACTATATTATCATTAATGAAGGATATAATTAAGGCTGAAACTAGTTTCCTAAACGATTCCATGGACTTGAGAATTAGGACACATGATAAAGACAAACTAAACAATTACATAGTTTTAGAAAGGATTGATGTATCCATGGTTTTCAATTTTATGTAAATATGCAAGATAGTCGTAGACTTCCTTGAAAGATTACATTTTGATATTTATAGAAAATGTCCAACCCCTTGCATTAAACTGCTGTTGTGAGAAAAGATAAGGCTGGCTCTATGAAAGTCTATAGTTATCTATCTAATCTATATAGAACAATTTGGTAAGATATTTAATACAACAAGATCATAACTTGATGTAAGTAATGTCATTTCAATCTGTGAAACTAAACACTTCCAGATCTCAATGTCTTATTAACTTGTGAAATTTCCGTTAGTGTGATACTGCAGAAGAAGTAAAGATGAAATTCATGAATAGAAAAGTAACAAATTTGGGTTCAAAGCTAGATAATTTTAATAGCTCTCAAAATTAAGAATTTGAAATTTTTTTTTTTTTTCGCAACTCTGGTTACGAGTTGCAATGCTCAATCCAAGCAAATAATCCAAATTGCAACAACTTTTATTACTATAATTATACTTATAATAATACAAATGGGAACATGTAGTGCTATTTGTATGCTGCATATGATTTCACAGGTGCTTTGACTAACCGAAGGAGATTTTTTCTGGGCAAACGGAGTAGGTCACATTTAGATCTCACATTTAGTTTTTATTTTTCTTGGGTAAATCGGATCATCAATAAGGTACAAGGCTGAATCCTCATAGCCATGTGAAGAGCTCACAAATTAAAAGGAGATCGTTTCACCATCTTCTTCTCTTGTAGTTTGCTTTTATCTTTCTTTTCCTTCTATAATCATTGTAATCGAATTCAATAAAAATGAAAGGAACTAAATATTTGACCAAACACTCACACACATACATCTTTTATAACATTACTTAAATTGAGACCCCGAAGTGACAAAAATTGAAGAAAAATAATGTCACTAGAGACAAGACTTATTGGAAGATCTCACATTTAGTTATTCATACACATTACAGTAAGGCCTCTTAATGGAGAAAAACGGACCTAGTATCTGAGAAAACTTTGGTACGAAAGCTTACAAGATATGTCTGCCTACATTGCAACTTGCATGGGTCTTCTAATTAGGGTTATGGTTGTGGTACTTTCTAAGAGAACTATAATGAAGAGTCCTAGATATCATTTTGTAGATTCAACTTGAGCAATTCGATTGAGCCCCAGAGGGACCTCAGCATACCAGCAGGGAGGATCACACTGACGAGTAGCCGAATGGATGACTCTGAGGACCTAAGAAGGAGTAAGTTGAGGAGAATATAGATAGTTGGTCTATTTGATTCAGGGGGGCACATATAGAAGAACTATCTAGTAATAACTTTCTTTATTCTTCTTATTTTATTTTATACTATCTAGTTCACTTCGTAAACAGAGACATTATTATGTACTTGTTTTATATATATATATATATATATATATATATATATATATATATATATATATATATATATATATATATATTTCATTCAGAACTAATTAATGGAATATGGGAAGATTTACGCACTGTTATACCTAAAAGAACTCGAGTGAGCAGAACATGCTGTCATATTTTTGATGTTTCATTATTTTTGCCGTATTTTTTAAAAATTATATTTATACTTGGATTTCGTATGAAAACACAAATAGAAACATTTTTGTGTTTTATTTCTTTTTCTTTTTTATCCTATTTTGCTAAGTATAATAGAAATTTTCCTTTGGGTTTAATGTGCTGAAAATCAAAGTTGGGTTAACAATGTAAATGAACTGTCCAGTAACTAGTTACCACAGTATTGGGTTGAAACTAACAATGAGAATGGATGGGTCCTAGGGCTAATTTTTGGACCGCCATTCTTGATCATTTTTTTAATTCAAAATTTTGAATAGAAGGTCCATAGATCCACCCATTCTCATCCATCTTTTAAACTTTTCTCTGACGAACATAATGACTCCGGCATATATATAGGACTCTGCATGTCTCCATCAATGTTGCACTAACAGTGTTAGTAATTAAACCAATTAATATATTAATTTTCAAAAAAATAAATATATTTTAGCGTTGGTGACTAAATATATGTCCGTTTGCCCGTCCATACATGTTGAACTCCGCCGCCGCGAAACCTCTGATAGTCCTCCTTCGATCATCGCCCCGTCCACTTCCCACTCCGCCACCCATTCCCCTGCGTTCAGATCACCCAAAAGTTTTTTATTTTTTATTTTTTTATTTTTCCCCTGAGAAACCAATTCAAGTTGTTCGAAATTTGGTACTTACCTACGAAAACAAGAGGACCATTGGACACAATTACGGTGTTCAAATCCGCAGAACGTACGATTATTGTTCACGAACTCAATATTTTATTGTATGGTCAGGCCGTTGAAGCTATCAGAGAAGAGATTGTAGTAATGCACGTCGATGACGGAGCCCTGAAAGCTGCTAGCTAACTGCAGGAGCTCCGTCGGGCTTGCTGAGAGCCGGTTACGACATGATCACGTATGTATGCATCGGAGGAGTACTTGCGGACTGCATTGTAGCCGCCTTGGCAGTACTTTTGCAAGCTGTCGATCGAGGGTCGCTCCTGGTGCGAGAGGCTCATTAATCAGCTCCATTGCTAAGAAACTAGCTAGGACTGCTCGCGTACCTAAGAAATGTACTTCTTGTCATTTGTCAGGTTCATACTCTTCTGTATGTTGCATCGGAAAGAAAAAAATAATATATTTTTGCGGACCTATTTGCAAGGAAATCTATAACTGAAAATGCCTGATCTATGTTCGCATCTGTCTTGCCCCGTTCCTATGATCCATCTCTAGCTTGATGCACTATGTTTGTAGCCGTTCTGCTAGCTTGGAGCAGCATGGAGATCAATGATAACCTTGAGACCATATTTTCTGCAAGCTCACACATGAATAATGTATTTTTAAATTTCATTCGCAGTTTGAACACATTAAGTGTTTGATTTGTATCTTACATCCATTAAGTATCAATATATGATTAGAATCATAATGATTCCTAGTTTGATTTGGGTCAAATGACATGCATTCTAATCGGTTTGAAGCATTAATTAAATGATAATAGTGCAGCTATGATTAGTTTGACTTTTAGCACTATATGTCTCTTGCATATTATATAAGAAGGGAGAAAGGCTTTTGTTATTATGAGATATACGAGACATATTGAGCTAGAAAGATAGAGAGGTAATTGAATCTCTTCCTATAACTTTTATTTCTCACAATGAATCTCTTTTATTGTCTCTTGGATGTTTAATGAACTATAAGATATGTTTAATGATACATCTATTTTTTCCTAATCCATCATACTAGATACCACTAAACGGTTATGATCCTATGAGCAAGTTAACATCATATTTCTGCTTGATATCCTATAAGCATGTTAACATCATATCTCTACTTATCATCTATAAAACATGTTAACGTTATACCTCTTCTCATCTTCCATAAGACACGTTAACAATTACTTCTGTCTATCAAATTCATCACTTTGTCTGTCATGCTCTTAGCCTCTGAATAGACATAAAAAAATATTTCTATTTGCATATGACAAAATTTTGAAACAAAGTTACAAACGGAAGTCTGGCTAGGCCGCACAAGTACAGTAGTCAGCATAAAAAATATTCACTAGAAGCAATCCCTGATATATCGGAGATGTTCAACAGTATACCTCCAACAAAAAAACAGCCAGAAGATAGCGATTTCAGAAGACAGTTTACAGTACACCATAAAAATCGTGCCACACAATGAAGACTACATAGCCAAAATCAAAAGAGGCCAAAGTATTTCGAAAACTTTGGAGTGGGTTATGTAGACACAAAAAAAAAAAAAAAACGAAAGAAACGAAAAAGAAAAAAGTGAGCAGAAGAGACGCACGCGGGTGGTCGCGCGGGTGCAACCCGCGGCCACACCGCGCGGGTGCAACCCACGTGAGTGGCCACGCGGGTGCAACCCGCGGCCACACCATGAAGGTGCAACCCGCGCGAGTGGCTGTGCGGTGTGAACCGCGCTAGTGGCCGTGCGAACCCGCGCCACACTGCGCGGGTGGCCGTGCGGGTGCGACCCGCGCAGTGCCACTTGCGCGATGCCTTCTAAATGTGGATGATTAATGTGGGTGTGGCCCGCACAGTGAAACTGTTTCACATAAATTTCGTCAATGGAGTGCATAAATAAGGCTCCACTGCTGTCAGAACCCACAAAATTAAAAAAGAAAAATCAAAATCAATCGCTCCCTATTCTTGTAATCTCGAAATTTTTCTGTAATTTCTCTTTTGTTGTTGTAATTTTAAAGTAAATTTCCAATGAAAGGAAGTTATCAATTTTCGGGCATGCAATTCGGCTTCTGCTACCAATGCTAGAAACTTCCCGAGATAGCTAACTCTTTCTTCTTACATTAGATCAGCAGGGTCTATAGCAGAAGTAGTAGGATTGATTTTCATAATAAATTGAAATATGTCGAATTTTTTGATTAGAATAGTGTTGAATTGAGAATAAATGCCCCCATCTTTTGTTCTGCTATTAAGTCTTTGAATTTATGAAGTTCTCGTTTCTGTAGTGGATTAATTTGTTAACATACGGCTAAGCATTTTCTATTAACATAATGACATCAAGCCCTTATTGCAGCTAATGCTACTAAACCTGCTGCTTAGACAAAATAGACTCACATTTTCCAGTCCAAAAGATGGGTTCCTTTTTCGTCTCGACAAAGAAAAAATCATCGTCGAAGACGCTCCTCACCCGTTCATAGAGCCATGTATTGTAAGCAGTGTCTAAATATTGGATACCGGTCCTATACAGGTCAGCCAAATTACATACCGGATACCGGACGAGATATCGCGATATGATCCTAAATACCGAAGTGTCATATCGGTGTCATACCGGTTAAAGAATAATTATATAAATGGTTATATAGAACATATTAAAATACATAAATGAAGTTTATGGTACTTATCTTGGTTTATTTGTATTAAACTTACGAATTTGCAGATACCATTTAGAACGTCTGCATATGCACAAAACGACATATAATCATAAAATTAAGAAAAATAAGTTTTTAAGAAAAAAGAAAATTATTTCTACAATACAAAAATGATATAATTTATAAAATTACAACATTGACCTTTAAATGAGTTTATCTGAAACATGCTAGAAATTTTAAATATCAGTTTTTACAATACATTTTCTAGCTAGATTCAGAATCCACTGGTTCAATCGATGGCATGTCTTACTCATCATCTGATGACGAATCTAATGATGATGATGTGTCAACTTCTTTCTCATCATATTCATCTGATGTGGGCCGCTACTTAGACTATGAAAATGAAAATGTTTTCCCCTTTGAAGTTCTAATACTCTTGGACTTGGATGCCTTAACTCTTTTACTTTTTCTTTTCTTTTGATTAGCACCCATAGCAATTGACACCTGTCTAAAAGTTAATTGCTCTCTAGGGAAGACCTCATCATTGTTAGTCTCATACGGATCGCCATTTTTTTACTCAGGTATGAACCACTCGGTGACATTTTCCTTTTCATTGTATGCTATTAGGGAATCTCTGTTTGGTATTGAGAGTTTGCTCCTAAATCTTGCATTGAACTTGACAAAGACTAAATCATGCAATTTTTTAGAACTTAACTTATTTCTTTTCTTCGTATGCACCTAAATAAAGGATAATCATATAAAGTTCGTTGAGAACATATCTATTTGGAAGAAAGAAATATTTTATTAGCAAAAGAAAAATTGTAATACCATCTCAAATGTGCTCCAGTTCCGTTCACAACCCGAAGAACTGGTTGTAAAGCTCAAAATCCTCATTGCCATGATCCTCAATTCGGGAGCATCTGTCCCGTAGAATTGCTACTGTTGAGCTAGTAATGAATATTTAGAAATAGTTATTAGCTATTTAATAGTTTCTTTAATTAAAAATAGATTGAATTTTGCATTTCTTAAATTTAAGTGCATACATGGATTAATGATTCTCTTTACTGCTGCCCTTACAAAAGACATTCCAAATGATCTATTTTGATTTTGATATATTGGGAGCTGCTGTGCAATTTTATCAACTCTATCATGATCATCTGGATAGAATCTGTGCATCATATCAACGAAGCCCGACATGAACGACCCATCAATATCAATCTACGGCTGCTTCGCATAGTAATACAGAGGGTTCAAAAAATATCCAGCTATATACAGATGATCCTTAAGTTTTTCCTCCCATCTCCTATCAATAATCTTCCATATTAGAACATATTTCTTCTCTTCACCCTCAGAGCATCTCTTATTTTCTCTTTAAAAGTCTCTAGGTCATCATACAGAAAACCTATTGAAGGAACCTTATCCCCATCAACTCTACGCAAAACTTTCACAAGTGGAGTAAATACTTTTAGGGTAATGTTTGTATTATCCTAAAATTTATTGCTAGCAATTATTTCTGTAACCTAAACATTCATAAAAAGATGTATTAAAAAATATGAATAACGTATAATTTAAAATTATAAAATATCAATTTTTATTAATTTAAATAAATACCTTCTTGTCTGCATTTGTTCTTGACAGAGTGCAATCCATCCAGTCATCAGAAATAAATATATGCTGCAGCTCCTTCTTCTTCTTCTCTCTGATTGATGACAAAGAAAGAAATATCGTGGCAAACCTAATTGTACCCGGTCTTATTAGCTCTCCACCAATCATCTTCCTCATGATATTTAAAGACTTTGTGTGATTATATATGTACACGGAGACTGATCTCCCAATCATAATTGCATTTTAAATATGTTTAATTTTTTCGATATCTGCAAGTATCAGATTAACTGTATGTGCTGCACAAGGTGTCCAAAATATATTTGGATGTGTCAGAACTAATGTGTTTGTTGCAGCCATATTGTTCGAGGCATTATCTGTCACAATCTGTACAATATTTTCCATGCCAATCTCGTTCATTCCCCTTTCCATAAATTTGTGAATATAACTATCATCGTGTTTCTCAGAATAAGTATCTTGCGACAATAAGAAAGATGTACTGGCCGGACAATACACAACGATATTCATTAAACTTCTTTCCTTTCGGTCCGGCCACACATCAGTCATAAGAGTGCAGCCATTTGTTCGGCAACTCCGTTTGAATGATTCAATAGTTGCATTTGTCTCTCGACCTCTCTTTGGAGGAAAGTCTCGCTGAGCTCGTATGGGCTGAGAGTTTGTAAGTTTGGTCCATACATACCAATGGTTTGGACCATCTGCATAAAAGAAGGCAGCGTTGCAAGATTGAATTCAAGCCCTTCTTCATAAAAAAATCTTGCAATGTATCGAGTAGCATCGTTTTTGCCCTTTTTTTTAGATTGATGGCACGATAGGCTGTCTTTGGGCTGCTTCCACTACCTCCTAGACCAATCGAACAACAAATTGATCAATCGGTCGTTTGCGAGAAGATTGACCTATTGTTTTGCAAAAAGATGACTCTTCTTCTCGAGTTGTCTTCTCATCTTCTTCTTTCCCAACACGAACTTTTTTTAATAAATTTTGAAGCTCTGTTACTTTTCCTTTTTTTACTACTCTAGTTTTATTTAGTATCGCCAGAGCCTTTTAGGGACCCGGGGGTAACCTCTGATATTTTCACGGACATGACCTAAATGTTCCTTCAAACGGGTTATTCCTCCCTCATATTCGTTCTTACAAAAATTGCACTCCACTTTATTGGGTTTATTGTGTACTTTTTTTTCCCAATCCCAAGCTGGATCTTTACCTCCTTTCTTCTCTTGGACATTAGAAATATCAGAAGAGAACATCTTTCGAGCTATTTCTGATCTCAAAATTTGTTTAAAAAAGACAAAAATAATAATTGATTAAATAGCTAAATAATTGTTGCACTCAATTTAGATTAACATAATCTATTTAAGAATTCAAGCCTTTACTAATATAAATAAACATAATCTACTTCTATCAAATATAGTGTACTTATTAGTGTATCAAAATTTATCAAAGTGTATTAAACATAATCTGTTTCATTAAAACTACATAATCCAAACTACATTGTCCTAAATTAAAACTACATAACCCTAACATATCCAACAAATACTACAAATTACAGTATACAAATAAATATAAATTGACAATTGTTCAATATCGTGCAATTTAAAAATACTATATGTGCACAATTTGAAAAATTCTATATGCACACAACTGTGAGTCAATGATGCACAGTGCACTTCACTACACAATGAGGCCTGAGTCAATGATCATCACTAATTAGATCACACACACAAACACACTAAGTAAAATTAGATCAAACACACAAACTGACATCAATATTCATCACTGATTCACTGATGAACTTCACTCAACAGTCCGCACTCCACAGTCAGGGCATATAACAATCCAATCCAAACTGAAATTCGTAAATTCTTTCATAATTTAAAAGCTCAAACACACTAAGTAAAATCAAAAACTGAAATTTAAAGAAAAATTAGATGAATTAGAAGCTAACAAATTTTTACCCAAATATAGAAATTAAGAGATTTATAAAGAGGATATTCACTTACCAAAATCAAAGGTTGGTGATGCTGGAAGGCACATAAGAGGAGGAGGGACATGTTGGATCGCCGGTGATGGAAGTAGGGAGCGACGACGAGGAGGAGAGCAGCCTTCGGGATTTGGAAGAGACGACAAGGGAGATCGGTCAAGCAAAACGGGTTTGCAGCTCGAGGGAGAGTTGACGGAGAGACGACGATGAGAATGGGGGGAGATCGGTCAAGCGATGAGATCGAGCAGACGAGGAGGAGAACGAATCGGAGAAAATTAGGGTTTTATTCTCATGATTTGGAGGTGGAGTCGGATTTTATTTGTTTCCTATCGGGTCGGGTCGAACAGGTTAACAGGTTTCAATCGTAACCGCAACCCATTAATAAAAAACCCGATAACTATCCAACCGGCCGGTATTTCAAATACCGTTTACCGACCGATATATCGCCACGTGGCCGATATATCGGCCAATACTAGTCGAAAATGGGATGCGATAAAAAATCGACATCCCGTATCATTTCTTCGTAAAAACCGATATATCGGTTGATATATCGGTATATCGGCCGATATTTAGAACAATGATTGTAAGTGACATGAACCTGCTTGGAGCAAGCCCTCCCATCAAGGCAAGCGAAGTTGGTAAATCGTATGATGGGCAACTATCTCCTGCGGTTCGGAGAGAACTTAGCTGTTATTCCATACCCCCGTCGGTTTCGGGGCCAGAGATAGCTTAGAACCAATAGCTCATCATTAATAGATCTTTCCATACTAATACTCTATCCGAGAGTTATCAGTATTTATCAAATCTCTTAATCTTGATGGGATTATATATTTTCTCTTTAAGGTTTGAGATCGACTCAGTGTCGATCTTAGCCACTAAATCTCCTTTTTTTTAGGGAAGACGTCTTAGCTGCTAAATCAAGCATCTAACAGTGTTAGTAATTAAACCAATTAATGTATTAATTTTCAAAAAAATAAATATATTTGAGCATTGGTGACTAAATATATATATCCGTTTAACTATTTAATTTGTTAAACTTGAAATGGTGAACCAAATATAGCAATGTAGCATATTGTTTCTTGCTATGCTTGTCTTACAATCGCGTCCCTTATTTGGTTTATTATGCGGAAACACCAAATTTCTATAAATATGATCACATATAATTCAATTTTTATTATTACTTTTGCTAGTCTTATTTTGGATCACATTTTCCCCTTATTATTTATTTAAACCGTATCCTATGAAGAAGTAATGATAACGTTGTTGACAGGAAAAAAAAAATTGATGGGCGGGTCCACATCTGCCAATATCTCAAGTAATCCAATTAGAATCAAAGTGGATGGAGATATCAAATTTGGTCAAATTCAAATTAAATCTGATCTAATCAAATCAAACTGGAGATCTCAGAGATTTTCCCAAATCTTCCCTTGATCAAATTATGACCAGATTCATTGAACCAAATCAGATTATATTAAATCAAATATTTGATGAAGATTACAAAGAGATTTCATTCTTATCTACAAGGCAGGTGATCCACTAAACTTGTACCTATAAATAAACGTCATGAGGCATTGTAGAGGGCACCTTTTGGGGAGACTCAAGGTCCGTACTCTTGAGATCTTAATTAACGAGCTCTTGAGTGCGTATAACCCGGTTAATCCAGTCAATCAAATCGTGCCTAGGTGCGTTCATATAAAAAATAGCAGACTGGCTGTCGTCATGCTGCTAAAAAAACTAGCAAACTGACTGTCGCCATGCTGCCATGCCGCTCTCTTCTCCGTCGGATAGTCAACGGGGTATAAGGTCTACGCCCTATAGCCACGTGAAGAGCCCACTACTTTTGTAAAAAGAGGGATGATCTATAAATCTCTCTTCTTGTTTTTCTATTTTTCTTTTCATTGTAATTTTGAGATTATTGTAATTTTTGAAGATTATTGTAATATGTGGTAATGAAGAGAACTAGAAAATTTCATCGAAAACAAGATAGCGACCACAGTGGGAGAGCCCAGGATGGTAGAAGGTGTGGTGCAATCTGATGCTCGAGATGAAGCAGCGGTGTAATTTTTATCGATGAATCTCAATCCATGCAAATTTAAGGAGTTCATCGCGTCGAAGTCGGCCTTAAATCGGCCTTGCTGTCTTCCATGTTGTTCTCCAGCTTCACCTTTATGGGCAACCGTAACTTTTAGGAAGCAAGGAACACTTTTGGTTAACAAGCAGCTGCAACTGTTGCATGTATGGACCTACCCTCTTCCATGTAATGCTGTATCCTGAGACCTCGACCTTCTCAGGTGAGGCATACCCTTAGAAATTATTAAAATTTAATGAAAAGTGGGTCGCCAGCACCATGCCGAAGCCAAACTTAATTATTTTTAATCCAAAGCTATTCAAAATTCACAAAATAGGGCCCATCCGATGTCTGCTGGGGTGCGAAGCGCCTTGCCGTCCTCCGTTGAGTTATCATCAGCGAAACGGGAGCTCTTCAACGACAATGTCCTTAACATGATGAATGTTAAGGACAGTGTCTCAAATCGCCACTGCCCAATTTGAGAAAGGGGCACCGAAGGTGTTCACTGAAATGCTTGAGTGGCGTCACAAAGAATGGGGAGCTTGAGTTTGTTCTAGTGATAGTATTATTTTCCGTAACAACACGATGAGGTACTTGCTGGAGACTGCGCTTGCAATAATGAGAGAGGCAAGGAGAATCATCAGTGATGGATTGAGCTCTCTTGTTGAGGCTCTGATGATGTCATGAGTCTGGGCGGCTAAGCTATTGGGTTGTTAGGTGCTTCGAGGAGAGTTCGGCACATGCTGGCAGACATCTTGAAGAAGAATGGTGTGAATGACGAAGGTGTGATATTTTGACCAACACTGCTCTAGCCTTTGTCACCCTGAAGAGCAATGGTGAGAGAGAGTTTATGTTCTACAGAAACCCCAGTGCTGACATGCTGCTAACCGCAACAGAGCTCAACCTTGGTCTCATCTGCCATGCCAAGATCTTCCACTATGGCTCCATCAGTCTCATATCTGAGCCTTGCCGTTCGGGCCACATGGCTGCCATGCGTGCAGCAAAGGAGGCTGGCATTCTCTTGTCCTATGACCCCAATGTCAGGCTTCCCCTGTGGCCATCTGTGGAGGCTGCCCGAGATGGCATCAAGAGCATCTGGAAAAAGGCCGACTTCATCAAGGTTAGTGACGATGAAGTTGCCTTCTTAACTGAAGGAGATCCGACGAAAGAGGATGTCGTATTGTCTTTGTGGTTTGATGGCTTGAAGCTACTTGTCGTCACTGATGGCGAGAAGGGATGCAGATACTTTACTAAGGGATTCAAAGGGACCGTACTTGGATACTCAGTGAAAACAGTCGATACAACAGGAGCTGGAGATGCATTCGTTGGTGCATTCCTGGTATCAGTTGCCAAGGATGATACACTCTTCCAGAATGAGGAGAAGTTGAGGGAGGCACTTGCATTTGCAAATGCATGAGGTGCCATCTACACAACCCCAGAAAGGAGCAATTCCAGCACTCCCCACGACTTTGGAGGCTCTTGAGCTTGTTGGCAAGGGAAAATGAGACTAGTGCAGTTCATTTTTAGATGATTATGCATATTACTACGCCCAGGAATTTAGTCTGATATTTTCTGCCTTTTCCCTGCTCCTTGTTGTTAAGGAAAAAAAAAAAAAAAAGTTGCATGCTGCAATTCTTGATGAACCAAATGATCTCATTTCAAAGATTAAGGGAAAGTTGTCATGGAAACTGCTTTATGCGGCTGGTGCAAAAGGTGAGAATTGGAAACAAAGGAGGCAGCCGCGGAGGCCCAGGCCTATTTTCGCAATGCAGACAAGTGCGATCGCGATCGTGGCAACAACTACAGCGCCTGTGGTCCTCAGCTCATCCACATTGCCATCACCCTTGACTTTGAGTACCTACGTGGAGTCTTGATCGTTGAATTTTAATCAATGTAAACAGGAAGAGGTTGTGGCCTCTATGAAGGATTGAACTCCCGTTTAACAGGAGTATCTAGACTTTGCAAGAAGGCTGCGACCTCTTTCCCCAAAGTCGCATCGGCCTCTTCTCCATCAGAGCACAATCAGCACCAGTCCTTTCAAGGGCTGACTAATTTGATGCAAATTTCCGCTAGAATGGAGGATTTCATCATCCACAAATTTAAATTGCATAGTCCATACATCAGAGAAGACCTACCATGAACAGCTCTCGGTTGCAGAGATCTCCAACAATACCTTCAAGCCATCTTCCATGATGTCCAAGTGTGACCCCAGCCATGGCAAGTACATGGCCTACTGCCTCATGTACCGTGGTGATGTGGTGCCCAAGGACATGAATGTTGTTGTTGCCACCATCAAGACCAAGCACACCATCCAAATGGTCGACTGGTGCCTGATTCAAAATGTGGCATCAACTACTAGCCGCCAACGATGGTGCCAGGTGGTGATCTATCCCAAGTGCAGGGGGTTTGTGTGTGATTTCCAACTCCACCAACGTCACTGCAGTCTTTTCTCGCACCGATCACAAGTTTGATCTCAAGGATGAGGGCATGAAGAGGGTGAGTTCTCTAAGGCATGATCCTCTCACTTCCAACGCGCTCACCACCAACTGTTCGATGAAATTCCCAACTTCGACTTTACCCTGAAATTTATCCCAAAAAAAGAGGAAGAAGTTGGATCGAAATAATACCAGTCATCATACTACATCAAATGCTATAGTAATTGATACAAAAACCCAACCTGGGTTGCGACAGCGTGGCCATCCCGGAGGGTATCTCCGAGGAGAGAGCCAACATCTGCATCATCGCCGATATCGTCTCTGCCATGTCGAAATCATCTTGCCAAACCGTTGACCTCAACACAAATCCATCCTGAAGCCACGATCCTTTGTGAATTTCATCAGATCCTGTGGATTCAGCAACGCCCACGTAAAAAAGATGGAACATGAAGTGGACAATGACCTCGCCAGCCACATGTTCGATGAGATTCCTAAACTGACAACCACCGTCCTTGGTTCCTATTCTCACCTCAACCATTGGTGTGATGCCTTCAACCACCACCATTAGTAACAAAAAGCAACAGCCATGAGGCGTGCCGGGTGCTGTCGTAGGGAGCCAGAGCAACGGTAAATTGAGTGTTCTTGAGGTGCTTGTGGGGCAAGATTCCTTGCCGAGGGGGTCAGAATTTGCACGAAGAGGCGGTGGAGGGGGACGAGTGAGGCAGTTCTTGCACGTCCATAGGAAGATGTTCTTTGATTTCAATGAGATCATGCTTTCAATGAGATCATGCTGAAACTGATAGTGAAAGATCAAAGGGGTTTTGGTTAAGCAAATTCATTTGAAGGTTTTTCTGAATGTCACCCTGGAATAAGACCAACCAAAATTGGTGTCATCACAAAAGTTGAATGGATATCATGGACAAAGGTGCAGATGAAAGGAACTTCTTTATAGGCAACCTAATCCCTCTTAGACTTGGATATACGGGTGTTGTTGTGAATCGCAGTCAAGAAGACAAACAAAAACCTGAGAGGTACCTTGGCCCGAGAAGATTTGTTTCCCGGCAATCAAGCTCGAGCCCGCCGAGGAGGCAGGCCTTTTCGGCGAAGCACCACTCCGGTCGTGTCGCCTACATCTCCACCGATCTTCGCAACATAACTCAAGCAGTTGAAGGACCTCAAAAAGCGAACTCATAATCACTGGAAGGAAAAAATTTTCAAAGCCCATGATGAATGTAGAAATCAGCTAAACGCGAGGCTAAACCCACGTACAACATGGATCAAGCCAACGTAAAACTATCCAGATACGAGGTTAAGTCCGCAACTGAAATGAGAGGCTAATCCAGTGCGCGGGGCTATGTCAAGACCAAGCCAGTGTAAAATCATCCACACACGAGGCTATGTCAAGACCAAGCTAGTGTAAAATCATCCACACACGAGGCTATGTCAAGACCAAACCAACGTAAATTTATCCATACACGAGGTTATGCCGCGTATGAAACCCTGCGTACAATGCTAGTCTAAGCTTGCAACAAGAGTGTGAAGTTAACTCAGGGCGAGGCTAAGCCAGCATGTGTGGATAAATCCAGTGCATGAGACTATGCCAACGCAAAGAACTCATTCAGAGTACAATAGTGAACATAAATGCAAGGCTAAGATTCAGCCCGCATAGTTTACTACGAAGAAAAAAGTAATTTATTACCACACGATGAACTCCATGGACAGCTAAAAAAGTCCCATGCAGGGGGTGGGACTCACATCCAGCCAAACAAGAATACATATGAAGCCAAAACGTAAGGTTTTGCTCGCATACAACGCGAAACTAAGCCAGCGTAAAGATCGCGAGGCTAGTGCCTGCGAACAATGCGAGGCTATACTCGCAGTTGGAATGTGAAGCTCACTCAGTGCGCGAGATTAAGTCAGCGTACATGGATAACCTAGTGCGCGAGGCTAAGCTAGTGCATAAAATCCATTCAAAGTGCAAAAGTGAATAGAAACACGATGCTAGGTCTCAGCTCTGCATATAAGCTCCAAAGAGCGAGGCTAATTTGCAGCCCCGCATAAAACAGTTAAAATGCGAGGCTAAATCCCACGTATAACGTAAGGTCATGCCAGCGTAAAACGCGAGGCTAAGCCTGCTACAAGAATGTGAAACAAACTCAGCACGAAGCTAAATCAGTGTGCATGTATAAACCCAGTGCACGAAACTAAGCCAGCATGCGACTATCATAGCACGCGAGGAAAATCTAGTGCACGAAGTTAATCCAAAATGCAAAGCAATCCAGAATGTGAGGCTAACTCCCAAGCCCGCATAAACTTCAAGAAACAGAAGGTTAACACATGTTCTAGATGATATGCCAACCAACAGTCTTGCAAAATATCTGATGAAGAGAAAGTGGTTAGTTGAATTACAATGCTCATCGTAACCAGTCAAATGTGGCCCACACAGGGGGTGAGACCCACATCCAATAAACTCCACATACAACGCGATTCTAAGCCAACGTAAATTCATCTAAACGCAAAGCAATGCTTCTAGCCAAAATGTGAAGTTAATTCACTGTGTGAGGCTAAGCTAGCACGTGAGTCTAACTCAATGCGCGAGACTAAGCCAGTACACAAGTCTAACCCCGCAGATAATGCGAAGTTATATTAGCTCAGTCGCGAGGCTATGCCAGTTTAAAACACGAAGCTAAGTCCGCATCTATAAGGCTAAAGTTGCACTCTGAACGCAAAGCAAATATCGCGTAACACCATCAAAGGCATAAATTTTGCAATTTTATAGTCTTTGCAATGGGTCAATTCTGCAAGAAAATCAGAATCTGTATCAATTTCATAAAAGCAGAGACCAGAGAACCTGTAGGGCATTGGGACATATACAACTCTTTCTCACGGGTGGTGGTGATATATTACAACTCCTGTCTGCTGTAAGGGGTTGAGATACATTAAAACCCTAATTTCTTAGAGACAGTTTGCTAAAGTTTGATGCGATTTTCAAAGAACAGGCCTTATAACTATTCTTTAATGGTGCAAGAAGAAGAATTGTGGTAGGAGTGGGGTAGTACTAATATCTCCCTACAAACATGTGATCCCTCCGGGAGTACTCACTTACTGAATCATGCACAATCAATGCAACAGAATACAATGTGCTTTTAATCAACTTCCAAATAGCATAGCAGTTGGGGGTGAAACGTCTTAAGAAAGTTTATCATCGACCAGATGACTGAAGAGTACGAGATTAATATGAAATCTTTGTGCTTTATCATCAAGTGGCAATCAAAATGGCCAACAGATTAGAAAATTTTCACATCGACCGTATGCTGCGACACAAGAATTGCAACACAAGAATATGTACGAAGGTGCACTCGCGTCACTCATCGTAACTTTGGCGTTGCCACCTGAGTTACGCAAGCACATCACTATCAGGAGCCGCAATCTTCATTGACCTAAAATAATATTGGAGGTAGACAAAGTGCACCATGTTGGATCAAGTCTTGAGCCCATGGACTGGCACTCTTCATTCGTAAATTATGTGCCATATGATATACTTTCGAAAGTTCTGAAGGAAGCGGGCTCAGTAAAGAAGAAGGCAATTAAAATTTACTGAGATCCAGTGCTACAAACTCTATACTGCAAATCATAGGATGATACATTCACAACCTCTCAAAAAGGAAAGCTCAAGAAGAACTTGCAGGGCCCACCAGGCAGGGCCAAAACTCCGGATTTGCATAAGAAGAATCAGCTACTTCTACGCAGATGCGATGGCATACGCAAAGCATTGCCACACCCACCAATTCCAGTAGCAAATCCAATTATATCAAGTATGCATCTCAAAAGCGTTCAGTAAGAAAGTTAAAATGAAGAACTTTAAAAAAAAAGAGACTTGGTCTTACCTGTCAAAAGACCAATAATTCTGACCCACAAGACTAAGGAAAAATTCGAATTCAAGTGGGAAGGATTTTTTGTAGTAAAAACCGTCTACTCAAGAGGAGCCTATCGCCTGATCAATTAAGACGGCGACAGAATGATAATGCCGATCAATGGAAAATTTTTCAAGAAATACTACATGTAGCCATCTTAAAAAAAAGAAAGGGAAGGCTAATGATTCCACCTCCCAATGCTGTCAAAAGCAATGGAAGAGGAATCAAAAATTTCTCGCCAACCCTATCATACTGGGGATAAGAGTATGAAACTAATTGCCTAATACCAAAAATGTAAAGGGAAGAGAGAACGTTTGGCATCTAAGTCCAAACAAAACCTCGATAACTCATCATGCTGAGGGAAAAAGCATGGCTAGCCCAACGCAAACGGCGATTGGTAAAGGCACATCAAATCCGTTCATAGCTGGGGGTTTATTAAAAATCCCACGACAAGTCTGTCATAACGTCATCCTATAAGGATACTCATAACCCAATGCTTCAAAAGTAAAGGGGAGAGAAATTCAAATCCTCGACAACTCTCCATGCTGAGGTAAAAGTATGAACCACCCAATGCTTCAAAAGCAAAGGGAAGAAGAAACGTTTGACATCTAAGCCCAAACAAGACCTTCGACAACTCATCATGCTGAGGAAAATAGCATGGCTAGCCCAACGCAAACGATGATTGGTAAAGGCATGTCAAATCCGTTGATAGCTGGGGGTTTGCTAAAAATCCCGTAAACCTGTCATGTTAAGCTCTTATCTCTGACAGTGAGATTCAAATCATCTCATCTCAATGCACGAAATCTGTCACGTTAAGCTCTTACCTCTGACAGCGAGATTCAAAACCATCTCATCTCAAAAACAAGCAAACCTGTCATGTTAAGATATTACTTCTGACAGCGAGATTTGAACAGTCACACAGATAATACATCCTGTGATCCCAACATGATCACCGACTTTGTCTGTCAGCCAGGCGAGTCATCAGTTCTGTCTGTCAGCAGGATGAGCAACCTTATAACATAAATCCAATCACTTCGGTATGTTTAACAGTACACCTCTGCCGAAACCTCTTGGTACGTTTTCTGAACACCTCTGCCAAGACCCCATGAGTACGTTTTCTGAACACCTCTGCTCATGGCTTTCTGACCCTAACATGGTCACCTCGGTACGTTTTCTGAATACCTCTACCGAGACCCTGTGGGTACGTTTTCTGAATACCTCTGCCCATGGTTTCCGACCCTAACACGGTCATCTCAGTATATTTTCTGAACACCTCTGCTGAGACCCAATCGGTATGTTTAACAGTACACCTTTGCCGAAACCCCTTGGTATGTTTTCTGAACACCTCTGCCAAGACCCCATGAGTACGTTTTCTGAACACCTCTGCTCATGATTTTCTGATCCTAATCCGGTCACCTCGGTATGTTTTCTGAACACCTCTGCCGAGACCCCATGGGTACGTTTTTTGAACACCTCTGCCCATGGTTTTCAACCCTCATCTGGTCACACTCCAACAATCTATTGAATAGATACCCATTATGATAAGAAAGAATGTGCGGACAACCCAACGCCCTTGAGGCAAGGGGCAAGAGGAAGATAAAATTCTTAACCAGTCTTATCATACTGGGGGTAGGAACAACCCGATGCCGAAAAGGCAAAGGAGAGACGTATCCCGTTAAACATGCCAAGCAATCTTGATATTCTTAACGGTACACCTCTGTCAAAGTTCCATGGATACGTTTTCTGAACATTTCTGCTCATGGTTCTTAATATCAATCCAATAATCACCGGCTTTGTCAACCAGGCGAGTCATCCGGCTCTGTCTGTCAACCAGGCGAGTCATCAGGCTCTGTCTGTCAGCTAGGTGAGTCACTTCTCATTCGAAATCAATCATTTATAAAAACCATTATCATATACCACTTACACCATTGTCATCATATCCAAAACCATTAAGTCATTATCACTTTACTTCCATTCCATCACCATCATCACCCATTGCTCAAATATTATGAAAGTAAGCGACATGAAACTAAAAGAATTCTTTATTCCTGTTTGTAGGATTGCCAACAAGAAGATCTATCAAGGAGAACGATCAAAGGATGCCCTCAAAGTACTACATCAACAAGTCACTCAAAACTGTTACGTTAATGATCACCTTTGGGAGTCATTAATTGAACAGCTCATCGATCAGTGAATGGTTTAAATCCATGAAAAAAATCACAATAAAGAAATCCAAAGTATTTCGAAACTTGTTACAAATTGACGACGAGATTTCGAAAACTTTGGAGGGGGTCTTGTTGATAGAAAAAAAAATTGATGAGCGGGTCCACATCTGCCAATATCTCAAGTAATCCAATTAGAATCAAAGTGGATAGAGATATCAAATTTGGTCAAATTCAAATTAAATCTGATCTAATCAAATCAAACTGGAGATCTCAGAGATTCTCCCAAATCTTCCCTTGATCAAATTATGACCAGATTCATTGAACCAAATCAGATTAGATTAAATCAAATATTTGATGAAGATTACAAAGAGATTTCATTCTTATCTACAAGGCATGTGATCTACTAAACTTGTGCCTATAAATAGACATCATGAGGTATTGTGGAGGGCACCTTTTGGGGAGACCCAAGGTCCGTACTCTTGAGTGCGTAATTAACGAGTTCTTGAGTGTGTGTAACCCGGTTAATCCGGTCAATCAAATCGTGCCTAGGTGCGTTCATGAAAAAAACTAGCAAACTGCTTGTCGTCATACTGCTAAAAAAACTAGCAAACCGACCGTCGCCATGCTGCCATGCTGCTCTCATCTTCGACGGATAGTCAACGGGGTATAAGGTCTACGCCCTATAGCCATATGAAAAACCCACTACTTTTGTAAAAAGAGGGATGATTTATAAATCTCTCTTCTTGTTTTCTATTTTTCTTTTCATTGTAATTTTGAAATTATTGTAATCTTTGAAGATTATTGTAATATATGGCAATGAAAAGAACTAGAAAATTTCATCGAAAACAAACGTAGCTATTGTTGATCATCCACTGTAAGCTCCAATGCTCCTGTGCACACTTCAGCATCCAGTATGCCCACCCGAAACTTGCCCGTCCGTACATGTTGAACTCCGCGGCCGCAAAACCTCTGGTAGTCCTCCTTCATCGCCCATCTACTTCCCACTCCGCCACCCATTCCCCTGCGTTCAGATCACCCAAAAGATTTTTATTTTTTATTTTTTTCTTCCTTCCTGGGAAACCAATTCAAGTTGTTCGAAATTTGGCACTTACCTACGAAAACAAAAGAACCATTGGACACAATTACGGTGTTCAAATCCGCAGAACGTACTATTATTGTTCACGAACTCAATATTTTATTGTATGGTCAGGCCGTTGAAGCTATCAGAGAAGAGATTGTAGTAATGCACGTCGATGACAGAGCCCTGAAAGCTGCTAGCTAACTGCAGGAGCTCCGTCGGGCTTGCTGGGAGCCGGTTACGACATGATCACGTATGTATGCATCGGAGGAGTACTTGGCAGTACTTTTGCAAGCTGTCGATCGAGGGTCGCTCCTAGGGCGAGAGGCCCATTAATCAGCTCCATTGCTAAGAAACTAGCTAGGACTGCTCGCGTACATAAGAAATGTACTTGTCGTCACTTGTCAGGTTCATACTCTTTTCTATATGTTGTATCGGACAGAAAAAATAATAGGGGATTTACTGGTTTGTCTCTCAAATCTTTATATATTATGATTTTGTCCTCCAATTCTTTATATTTAGGATTTTGTCCCCAAAATCTCATAAGTTACAACAATTTAGTCTCCTCTCTAACTTTTCCTAACACAATTAAATATTTGACCATTTTACCCCTCTTTTTCTCTTCTATTTTCCTTCTCTCTTCTTCTCTCTTCCTCCTCTCTTCTCCTTTTCTTCATTATTTCTTCTCTCTTCCTCCTCTCTTCTTCTTCTCTTTTCCTCCTCTCTTCTCTTTTTCTTCATTGGGTTCATGTTTATGTATTTTTTTTTCCTAAAAGAGTAACAAAAAAAGAGAATGAAATTGAATTTCCTTTGCCATAAGATAGTGTGGCTAATCAAACCTGGATATGCTTCCTTTATGTGCCCCAACAAACTTAAGTCGAAAAATCCCCTTCCAAACTGCTGATGGACAAAGATGAACCCACAACCTCCAACAAGGGACGTGTTTTTGCAATATGAAATATGCTCAGTAGCCATGCTTTTACATTTATTTTCAAAAATATCCTTCATTGGTTAGCAGGCAGCAATTGGTAATAGATGGTGCAAATTCACTATTTTGATCTTTGTAGTCATTTGTAGTACAGTGATGGATCATATTTTTTCCCCTCAATCACACAAAGATGCATCACAAATTATTTTTCCAATACACCTATTCTCTGGACTGAGAACAGGTTCTCAGTCCAGAGAAATTCTCAGTCTAGATAACAGGTTCTCTGGACTGAGAACATGTTCTCAGTCCAGAGAACAGGTGTAAATTCATCAACATATCACAAATTCATCAATTAGACTAAATTCATCAATATATCACAATAAATAAGTAACAAATATTTGACAACTGCCAAATTCATCAACATATCACAAATATTTGACAAATAAAGAAAGCCCAAATTCATCAACATAGCTCATTACAAATATTGGACAAATATTGCTCTTATTCTGTATCTCAGGGAGTTATCTGCGAATGTTGCGTTTGAAATGGTTGATCAAAACTTGCTATCCATGTTAGTGGCTGAGGAGTTTGTCCTGCGTGTGGTTGTGCATCTCCGTGTGCATGTGGCTGTACATGTAGTACACTCCTTCCTCTGATTGAGAGTTCCTTTACTCTTCTCTGAATGGGTTGTGCCCTATAGTAAATAAAAAAAATCACGTAACGTATTGTATAATTTGTAAGTATAAGTGTATAGACTATATGCTATGAAATACTTCAACCTCAGTGAAGCAGGAATAGATGGTGCCGACTCTCTTTGAACTCCTTGAGAGTGACCCCCACCCCTATTAACCTCGAATCTCCTCCTTTTTGACATTGCAGTACAGGACCTGGTTGCAACACTATTATGGACATGCATAGACAATAATAATATAGTCATAAATTATAACTCTAACTTATTTTTACACATCATACCTTGAAGGAACTTGTGAAGCACCAATAGAAGAGATAACATCTTCACTCCCAGAAGTGTGAAGTGGCTGCTTCCATGTATTTTTGTGATGGCCATATCCTTGACATCTAGTACATTTGTGAATCCTTTTTGACAAGCTGGACTCCGACCTATCATCTCCCCCCTTTGGCTGTATTCTTTTCTTCTTAGGTCTTCCGCTAGGTCTCCTTGCATTAGGTGGTCCAATTATGTAGCCCTTGTCAATAGAAATCCATTGGTCTTTTGATGGCAGCGGTGCAATAGAAATCAAGAAAGTAGGTTGATAATTAACTTTTCATCATTTCTCAAATCTATGGGATTAAGGCACGAAATTATTTTCTCACTCATTAGATGCATCATGCCATGTTGATGGCCCATTGGCCATTTTGCACTTTCTTATATCTGTTTTAGTTTCTTTTTTCCTGACATTATTAATACAAAGTTTATATGAATCCAAACCTAATTAGAGAATTAACGGGCAATGGTTAGGTTGCATGTTCAAATCACAACAAGACAGTCTTAAAGAATTTCCACTTGTATAATTATTTAGCTAATTATGAGTACAATAATGAGAGTACCATGAGAGCGTTTTACTTATAAGAAAGAAGAAATAAAAGGGTAATTAAATTATTTTATTGGAAAATAGAAATCAAAATAATATTAATTAGTTGATCCTCAAAGATTATATCACTCTTGAATTTGGTTTTTTATGAGAAAAAAGGTCTCTTAATTTTCATTGTCAAGATCTTTCAAAAGATTAGTCAATCCACTCGAATAGCTCAATCCACTCGAATAGCTCAGTTATTCATATTCTTTCCAAATTATAATTCCTAATTTGATTGTTCCATTTTTTTTTTATAATTCGATAGTACTATTGTGTCAGGATCGAGAATTGAATCCTATACTTCTTTTTGGCTCATCAAATTATACACATATTTTTTTTATCACAACACAAATTTTTTTTTTTGTAATATTACTCAAATTAAGTTTTTACCGTGAGTCAAACTCAACCTCTAACAAAGGGAAGCGAGATGATGCTACTTAAAACAAGGCTCATTGGCATTTGAATCCTATATACTCTTTGCTATTCTTTTTGCCTTAGACTATACCACTATATAACGCCAATGCTTGCATTGTTCAAAATTTTTCAAGACCAATTCCTCAAATATATATATATATATATATATATATATATATATATATATATATATATATATATATATATATATATATATATATATATATATATATATATATATATATATATATATATATATATATATATATATATTTGCATATGTAAATACACACACATACATACATACATACATACATATATATATCGACACACACACACACACACACACATATATATATATATATATATATATATATATATATATATATATATATATATATATATATATATATATATATATATATATATATATATATATATATATAACATATATGCATGTATATGTTAGCTAGTTGAATTGAACTGAATAGCCTTGTCATACAGAATAGCTAGTTCGTTTTGGTTCCATTCCTAATTGATTATGTTAAAATTGGTAAAACCGAACCAAAACCAACCAATTTTCATCCCTAATCTGCTTGAGATAGCATGACCATGAAGTGATGATGTTGAGTATTGATAGGTCCCGCATAGAAACATGATTTGATTGGATCGCATTACCAGGTTGCTAAAAATGCTACAACCTTGGATGCAGAGGATTCTAAGCCAAATAACGACAATAAACATAAGAATTTATGACCAAAGATTTGTAAATATAACACCTCTCAAATCATGTATCAAAATACAGGAATACAGTATTATAAACATGAATACATGTACTCCAAACTTTAATAAAAAAGTTTGCCCCCAAACAAATCGGACCACAAAAGAACAAGTGAAAGTCTTGGGCCCCAACATAGCAGGCACCAAGTACTTCCCCTCCATCAACCCAGCCACATTGTAACTTCCCCCACTCACCTCATCCACCCACACCCGACCCAGATACCCCACATATGTACCCAGCCCAAACACGCCCGTACATGCACCCACCATCTCAACTGGTACGCCCGCCTCCTCCTTGTAAAACCCATTACCAAATAGGTTCATAACCGTCCCCGCTAACAGGGTCGCCAAATTGATCACCAACCCATCCACATCTATGTCCCTATTGGGCGCACCCAATGGTGGGCCTCTCGGCCCATAAATGGGCTAGTGAAAGTACCATGCACACTGTCCAAGACACTGGGCTGTGGAGTTCCCTACCCAAACAAAGGCCTGCTTCCTACGCAAGCTGTGTAGCCCGCAAGTGGACATGCAGAAGGACTTATAGTGACATCCTCTGCAGTGAGAAGGACTGGACCTGTACCTTTGTTACCAAACTCTGTAGCTAACGTCGCAAGTTGCGACCTAGCTAATGACTTGCCTAGTGAACAAGTATGGTCAAAGATTTGGAACAACAAGTAGATGTGGGTCTTTCTCTTGCAAACTTTCTCGAGATGGGCATCTATAGCCTGCCTCCATTTGAAGATGGAGGGGCCGGGGCTGTGGGGGAGGTGGTGGCAGAAGATTAGAGAGAGGATGAGGTCGTCGACGATGGATTTTTGGTAGGGAGAGAAATGGCCATGCCAGAGGATTGATCTTGGGATGTTACCTTCAAACAATGGGCCCCCATGGTACATGATAGGTTGAGGCCCATGTTGAAAATAACATGTTATGAAACCATTTATGTTGCGTTACGTAACCTAACGGAATCTCGGCGCTACATAACAACTAGAAATAACTCAATTCACCGTAACAATATGTTTTTTTATATTATTTTACTTTATATTACGTAACGTTACGTTAAATTACGTTATATTACGTTATTTACAGTTATCTTTTAGTAATTTCTATATTGTTGTTAATTATTATTTTGCTTATTAGCGAATTGCTGTAATTTTATTACTTGATTAGTTGTTGGCCTGTTTGATTGCTTGTGAAATTTCTAATTTGTTAATTTCTGATTATTTTTTTGTTCACTTGTAATTTCTCTCCGATTGCTGAAATATCTTACTTGTTGATTATATTGAATTTTTAACTGAACTGAAATCAACAATTACAAATAAGATATATTGAATATTACAAAATATAAATTACAACAATGATAATAACTGGAACTAAAATGAAAATTTGGAATATTTTTTTCTTGTTTAAATGATGACTGGAATTACGGTTGCAGACTTAGTATAATTTATGAAGATCAATGTGAAAAGTTTTGTAAAATTTTAAATTAGAATAGATTATGATTACAAAATGGTTTTATATTTTTTTTTTTAGATATTTTATATTTATATTTCAATTTATTAAAATTATTTTATATAGTTTATATTTATTTTTACTAAATAAATAGGAAATTGTGTAAGCTACGTGTTATGCGTTACGTTATATGCGACGTAACCTAACGGAGACAAAATGTTACGTTACTGTTATCGTTATTTTAACCATTGGTTGACGCAGTGGGTTCAGAGAGATGCAAATGTTGAGTGTAAGTAGGTAGCAATAGATAGAAGGATGAGTAGGAGGGAGGAGGAGGAGGAGGATATGGTAACGAGATCAATGGGAGAGGAGAGAGCAAGAGAGATGGTATAAGTAGAGGCAGAGGGTTGAGGCTTATGAGAACTTGTTAGTACTTGACAAGTGCGACGATGGGGATACGTTCTTTGGCTCTGTAGAGAGAAGAGGAGATTTGGGTGCAGGACTATAAGGCTAGGGTAGGGCTTGCATGCTAGGCTTAGATTGCGTTGTGCCATGCGTAAGTTTGGGGCTACGTTTAGATTTGGTAGAGCACGTGCACGCAGTGCGAAAGCAGATGGTTTTGTGGTTGTTCTCATCCAAATGAGGCTTTAGAGTTGTGAGGAATTTGGACTAGGCAGCGAAGAGGAAAGGCATTCTCTCTCATTTCTTTTGTACTTGATCTAAAGGGTTAGCTCATATGAAGAAAGTCATAATAATTTGAGAGGCAAAGTAGATACATGCATGGTGTTGGGTTTGAGATATGATGACTCGATCCTTGATGATTATTTATTATGTATCTTAATAAAGTTTGCGATCAAAACAAATGTAATATTGAAAGATAGGGGCCTTGACAGCTATATGCACGTACCAAGTGTTAAGTGAAAAATAAAGATATTCGTGCTAAATTAGGTGCAGCCCCCATCAATGAGAAGATGCAAGAATCACTTATGATGATTTGATCATGTGCAACATAAACTTACAAATGCACTAATTCGACAAAGTAAGCTTATCAACATAGGACAATTTAAAAGAACAAAAGAAAGACTGAAGAAAATATGAATAGAGGTGTTATGAGAAGATATAGATTTTAGATATTTAAATAAGGAGATATTACTTGATATGAATGAATGGAGGACTATCAAAATGATCGATCTGATGTGATTTTCTTTTGGTTCATGTAGCCTATACCAAGTATTTGGTATAAAAGGCTTAGTTGTTGTTCTTGTTGTATTCAAAGAGAAACTAAAAAGAAAATATAAAAAGAAATAAATTAATAATTAAAAATTAAAAAAATTAAGAAAAGAACTTTCTTCCAAATGCCCTTTACTCCTTAACCATAATTAGGGGTGAGTATCGGCCGGTTCGGTTCGGTTTTTTGAAAAAAACCCAATCGAAAACCGAACCGAAGTTATAAAACCGAAACCGAGCCGACCGAAAAAAAGTGAAAACCGAACCGAATTTTCGGTTCGGTTCGGTTTTCGATTTTTAGGGTTTGAAACTAATTATGTGATAAACGCATGTTTTTTATAGGAAAAATAATAATTTTCTTTCTATTTTTTTCTTTTTCTACTTATTAAAATAACAATCACATGTTTTTCATTAAAAATTTAAAAGAAAAACACATTGAAAATAAATCAAAGAAAAAAAATAAGCTATAATTCCAAAAGTTCAGTTTTTTCGGTCGGTTTTGGTTGGAGCTAAAGCCACCGAAACCCGACCCAAAACCTGTAAATAATTTCGATTTTTAAATCGAACCGAACTGAAAACCAAATAAACTGAATCGATCGGTTCGGTTCGGTTTTGCGGTTCGGTTCGGTTTTTCCGATTTTATGCTCAGCCCTAACCATAATTCTATATGGTAATAACAACACATAATATTTTCTCACATTTTCTCCATAGTAGAGGCCCTCCCACCATCTTTTCTTTTAAATTTTCTCTCAAACCAAGCAATTAAAAAACACTTTCATTTTTATTTTCATTCCTTTTCCTTCATTTTCCCTCAAACCAAATAGAGCTTTAATGAATAATACAATTAACCATAGATGCTAAGAATCACATGGTTCTAGTGATTTGAAGTAAAATGGCGGACTAAAACATCCTCCGTGTTCCATTAGCGATCGTTAATAAAACTCAGTATATAGTGAGCAAAATAAGCAACATGTCCAGAGTTGCAAAATAAGCAAAATAAAACACAAAGAGAGCCACACATAGGACAGTCTAGGCTCATGCCCCTACAAGAAACATACTGAAAAGTACATATAAAAACCCAAAATGCCTAAAGAAACATGACTAGAGTAGCGAGAGTCAGCTGTCCTGGTCCCGGTCCGCTATCATGTCTGTAGACAGGAAAAATTGAAAAGCAAGCGAAAAAGCCATACGCGCGAGGCTAATTGCCCCATGCGGGGCAAATAGCCCTGCACGAGGCTAATAGCCCTGTGTGAAGCTAATAGCCTCGCGCGGGGATGACAGCCTTGCACACGCGGGGTTATTTCAGTCCCTAAATTGGGTTTCTTTCTAAATTTCAACCTGAATTTTGATTCTAATTATATCCAATCACTTAGAATCAAAGATTTCATATGTAAATACGAGTTCAAAGATGGGATTTGATGGGGATTCCATCCTTATCTTTAAAGAAACTCCGAAATCTATAAATAGGAGTCGAGAGAGGATTTTGGGGGATCTTTTGAAAGGAGAGAGATTTAGATATCAGATTTTCCTGCAGAAAGCTGCCGACTAGCAGCAAGAGCTAATGGATAGAAGCTATTCTCTACGTTCAAGATTGATTTTGGTGTTAGATCATCAACAGAGCACAATGGCAACACTCCATAGCCACTTTAGAACCCACAATCTTCTATAAAAGAGAGACGTGATCTATAAGTCTCTCTTGTTTGTTTCTTTTCTTTCTTTTTCATTGTAATTTGGATATTTTTATTATAATTTTTATCAATCTATAGCAATAAAAGAATGACGTCTTTTGACAGAAAAAAGCTAACGACCATAGTGGAAGACATCTTCTACACTGACGAGGAGATTGTGGCCTAATCTGACATCCATAAAATCAGTAAGTCTGTAGAGATGCTGATCGTAGAAATTGATCAGAATAAATACGAGGAATAATTATTCTCTAGATTGGCTAGTCCGGTCAAAAGATGGCTCAATCGCCACTTGGAAATCCTCGATACAAGTCCGAATGATAAGGAGACTCCCGTTGAACAGGAGCCCCTTGGATCTTTAATCTTGGAAAAGGAAGTAGTCCAAGAGTTAGACTTGAATGACGAGATGATTCTCATTGAATAGGAACTTCTCGGATCTTTAAGTTCTAATTTGCGAAAAGCCAAAGTTGCAAATTCGAATGACAAAGAGATTGCCGTTGAACAGGACCCCTTTGGATTTTTTGGTTTCAAAGTTTTGTAAAAGGAAAAATCTTCTCCTATCATGGCTGAACAAAATTCTGAAGAAAAGCCAAAGTCTGGACTGATCAGAACTTAAATCCACAATTGAAATCGTCGAGTGCGGCGATGAATTTTCAAAAGACAAGTTCAAAAAGAATTTGGTCTCAAAATTATGTGTGAGGCTAATGCCAAGCACCAAGCTAAGTAGCCTAGCATAACCATGCGCGAGGCTAATGCCAAACGCCAGGCTAAACATCCTAGCATACTTCTGTGCGAGGCTGTTTCCATGCACGAGGCTATTTCCATGCACGAAACTATTCCATGCGTGAGGCTAATTAGCCCAGCATAAGTCCATGCGAGGCTAATTAGCCCTGCGCACAAAAAATGAAACGCCAGACTATTCAGCCTCGCATAAACAGTCCATAACTCAAGGTTAAGCCCTAGTTCCATGAAATATCTACAAAGACCAGAATAGGGCCTCATTCAGAATAGAAGCTTCAATCTTCTGCACTGACTGACTGCTACAAATGCAGCAGGGATTCTTCCAGAACCCGTAGCAAAGAGGAGACTCGTCAAGAGTATGATTTATGAGAAATCCTTGATAACAAGAGTAGGATGGTCCAATTCCGTCTAACATGCCGCTATGAGTAGATAATCTCTGCAGTACCCGCGATGAGCAGAAATCCTCGATAACAAGAAGGCTCGTTTACAAAATAAAGATCACTAAAGATGAAGAGCCCATGTTCGTAGCTTCGAATATGGTAAATACAGGAAAGAAGCCACAAGGAGATGAATCCTCCAATGATGCAGAAGCTCGACATTACACCTGACTTCGATCAGGGATAATAGCTTCACAAAACTACAAGAAGCTGGTTGGGGGTCCATATGAGGAAGACGAAGATGACAGTGATCATTCTGCTATTACAACACCCCGGTCACATGAGTCTTCTCGATTTGGAGATACAACTGCCCACATGACAGGAACCTCCAATGAGGTGCCAGAACGCCTAATCCTAGAGCAACAAAAGACTCTTGATGAACTTCGTATGTTGCTTATCAAAATGATGGAGAAGAATAACGAAGACAAATCAGAGAAACCTTCCAACGAACCACCAAAGGATGATGGTGGGAATCCAGAGAAAGAATGAGAGTTTCCCTACGAGGTGGACCCACATGTGGAGATAATGCAGAAAATGTAGGACCTACTAGAAGCCCTGATGCACAAAAGGACCTATAGGAAGTCGGTGTTACCAGACCATATCCAATTGAGTGGGAATCAACCCCTTTTCCTGAAAGATACAAACCTCTATAATTAGAGTCTTTTGACGGAAATGGTTCACCCAATCAATATTTATACTGTTTCTTATGACAAACGGGTCATCTCATGGGGAATGGTCTTATAATGACTAAGGTATTTCATAGTACCTTGAGAGGGCCTGTATTTACATGTTTTATGTAGTTGCCCCAAGAACTATTAAATCATGGTATGATATAGAAAAGGAATTCCTCTGTCGATTCTTCGAAGATGATATGGAGATTTTAGTCCATGTTCTCCTTGCGAAGAAGCAGAAAGAGGACGAGACCGTCAAAAGTTTCATGGAACGTTTGCGAGAGATGTCACTGCGATGCCCGCATGGCATGTCACAAGAAACACTAGTTGAAACATGCGAGTATAACTTCCAAACTGGCATCTTCATAAAGAAGGGGGCAATGGAGTCTAAAATATAGAAAGACCTTGTTAAACAGGGACAGCGAGCGGAGGATATAATCCGCTGTATTAATGAAAGTCGTTTCCAGAAGAGAGTATCCACAAACAGGCAACAACCGCCACCAAACCGCTCTAAGGGCAAGGAGGTGATGACCACTAAGCCTGTTGGAAATCAAAGATCCCAAAATAACTGGGACTCCTCTAAATTCCAACGAACGTACGACTTCCAAGATAAACAGGTGGCTACAATCTTCCATATGTTAACTAAAAAGGGGATGCTCAAACTGTCCGAGAATCGAAAACCAGAGGATGCCGGGAAGACAGATAATCCCAAATATTGCCTCTACCACCAGAATATCGGGCATCCAACCAAAAACTGTTACGTTCTCAAGGATAAGATCAAGGCGCTCATTGATGCGAAGGTGATTTAGTTGAGACCTGAGCAGAAAAAAGTGTCCACGAATGCGACTACAATTTCTATAGGGTCATTGCATATTCTATCTGGTGTGACCCTTATCCTTAAAGGATAACTGATAGTAAAGAACTTCGACCTTCATGGGCCGAAGGAAAAGAGCCTCGCTCTAATTTCCACTGACAAAGGGAAAATCATGTGGGTGCACCCGGACCTGTTGGAAGACGAGCAATGGACTGCTCCAACCAACTTAAAGAAAACCAAAGGGAAGACTCGGACATCTAATGCAGTGTCCATCCTTAATGAGAAGGATCAATTCAGCACCACTTCGCTCATAGATTCAGAAGAGGAGGCGACGGTGATGGCCACTCATCTAAATAAGGCAGGTCTAACAGGAACTCGGTCCAGAAAGAAATACCTAAGAGATTACTTGAAGGTTTGGCCAAGTAAACTAGCAGAAGCACCTGAAGCATCACCTCCCAAGCAAAAAGAGCTTCAATATCAGAAAGATTTGAAGAAAGATAATGAGGCAATCAGGAAACTATTTCAATTTGATGTTTTAGCCTAGTTAGCCAGTATCTTGGCTTGAATTACTCTTTACGAGTTTCTACAACTCTCAAAAGCAACGAAAGATGCTCTAAGGGAAGTTTTGGCCGATTCAGAAGCTTTCCTTGCACAGATCGCGGAACCATCTGTCGAAGAGGAAGAAACTTGCCCAAGTTACCATCAAACAATGAGGAGGTTCCCACATATAACATTCTCACCCGAAGACATGCAGGTGAAGAATCCGAAGCATAATAGGCCTCTATATTACTTGGGGTATGTTGGTTTAGCCAAGGTGAACCGAATCCTGATTGATCTGGGTTCTGCGCTCAGTATTAGCTCTCGAAGGTTGACGCAATTCCTAGGCATCTCTCCTAGTCGCTTGACTCTTACCAATACCACCATCCGGGGTTTAACACTAATGGCAGTTATCCATTGGGAAAGATACGACTTCAATGCAAAATTGGAGACTTAAAATCTGAAGTTACGTGTTACATCATCAATGCAGACACGTCATATAACATTCTGCTCGGGCGTCTCTGGATCCACGCCTATATGGTGGTCCCATCGACACTCCATCAATGCATAAAGTACACCGATAAAGATGGTAAAGTGCATACACTGATGGCAGATAAGCAACCGGGGTTGGAAAACTATTTCACAGACGCTATGCTATACAAGGAAGCCCATGGAACGTCCGACGAGTCAGCAAAAGAAATCTGTGACAGTGGTAATGAGATAGATGCATAGCCCAAATTTGATGAAGACAGCGATTTTGAGTTCGAAATAAATCCAACTTTAATTAATTTAGACAATATGGATGTACATAGTGCCACCGATGAGGTAGGCGAATGGGTCATTAATGACAACTTAGGATTTGATTATTCACCTGCTATTGCTTCAGATTCTGTGTCCTCCTGCACGAGCACAGAAGTAGATAACTTGTCTGAGTTCTGACCCAAATCTAGAATATGAAAGTAATGACCAGCCATCACCTCAGTTTGAACTCTATGAACCGAATTCCCATCGAATGATGAGAAAGATGGGTTATGACTTGATCTCCAAGCAAGGTTTAAACTTTGGAAAAGAGAGAAGGAATCTCCTGTGCTCATTTGTATCGAAGGGAAAGAGTCCTGATTATTACAACCCGCAGAGGGTTGGGTTATGTTATGCCCTCAGAATCAGAATGGGAGCATCCAACCAGTTTAAAAGGCAATGAGGCCACATTGGATTCAGATTCCGATATAAGTACTGGAGTCATATTCCAAGCTCTTTTATCAAATATGACTTCTACCACCTTTAACGCAGAAGAAGAAGATCTGCCTCTCTCATTAGAGGAACCGTGGGTCCAATAGATGGAAGCCCAATGGGATATGCGGTTTGAACAACACGAACCGCCCATTGAAGACAAGGTAATCAACATGGGAACGGAGGAGCATCTGAAGCCCATCTTCATAAGCGAGAGCTTACCTACGTCTGAAAAAGAAGACCTATTAGCTCTGATAAAAAGAGTATATAGATGTCTTCGTTTGGAATTATGAAGACATGTTGGGTCTAGATCCGAAAATCACGGTCCACCAACTTAATATCAAATCAGGAGTGAAGCCAATAAAATAGCAACAAAGGCACTTTCGCCGTGAATTGATAGAAGCAATAGAAGCTGAATCCAAGAAACTTGTTGATTCGGGGTTTGTTCGTGAAGACAACACCCCGAATGGGTGGCAAACATTATCCCCGTGCTTAAGAAGAATGGTAAGATTTGGATATGCATAGATTTCCGAGATCTTAATGTTGCTTGTCCTAAAGATGAATTCACACTGCCCATAACCGATGTCATGATAGACAATACATGCGACTATGAGAGAATGTCCTTCATGGATGGTTTTTCAAGGTATAATCAGAGTAAGATGCACCCCGAGGATGAAAAGTATATAACTTTTAGAACTCCGTTAGGGATATATTATTATACAGTGATGCCCTTCGGATTGAAAAATGCCAGTGCAACCTACCAACGACCAATGAGCGTCATCTTTCGAGAATATATAAGGAAGACTATCGAGTACTATGTGGACGATTTGACAGTTAAGAATAAGAGAAAGGATGATGACCTGAATGACTTGAGGACCATATTTGACCTTATGAGAAAGCACCAACTGAAAATGAACCCCACCAAATCTTTCCTAGGGATATCCAGTGGCAAGTTTTTGGGTTTCGTTGTAATCTCAAAACGAATCCACCTCAATCCTGACAAAATCAAGGCAATCCAAGAAATGCAGCCACCTCACAACCTAAAAGAACTCAGAGGGTTGCAAGGGAGATTGGCTTATATTCGACGGTTTATCGCCAATTTGTCTGGATGATGCCAGCCATTCTCAATGCTCATGAAGAATGGGGTGTCATTCATTTGGGACGAAGTATGTCAACATGCCCTCAATGACGTAAAGAGGTATATGACAAACCCACCCGTTCTAGCAGCCCCGGTGCTACAGAAGCCATTCCTCATCTATATGAGATCGATGGATCATATCCTTGGAGCATTATTACCACAACATAGCGAATTAGGCCAAGAGCAGACCATCTATTACTTAAGCCGCACCATGATCAGTGCCGAGCACATATATAACTCGATTGAGAAAGAATGTCTAGCTTTAGTGTTTGCAATTCAGAAAATGCGATACATAGCTAGACAGACAATTCATGTCATCTCTTGGGTTAACCCGTTGAAGTTATTCATGACAAAACCAGGTACACTAAGCGGGAGATTGGCAAAATGGGCACTCCTCCAATCGCCATATGATATACACTTCGTCCCTCAGAAGGCTGTAAAGGGATAGGCGATAGTAGATTTCCTTGCAGAACATCCTATATTGGAGCATCCGAAACTCAAGAATGACATCACTGATGAAAACGCTGAAGTTAACATGGTCAATGATGAACAGACCTAGCAACCCTTCCTTGACGGAGCAGCAAACAGGACCACAGTCAGAGTGAGGGTCGTATTAATAAGTCCGCACAAGCATGTAATACCTAGGGGGTACTTACTTATAGAATTAGCCTCCAACTAGCTCGGTGAGTGGGAGTGAAGTACCTAAAAGCATATGGAGACTCCAAACTCATTGTCAACCAAATAACGGGAGAATATGAGGTAAAGCATGAAGACTTCATCCCTTATCTTGAGGCTGCAATCAAGTTAGCCAACAAATTCGAAAGATTCAGCATTAATCATGTTCTCAGACACAAGAACGTGTATGCAAATGTGCTTGCATCCTTGACCGCAACTTTAGCTGTGCCACCCAGAACGAGTAAACAAATCTCAATCGGGGGTCGTGATCTCATACATCCAAAGGCACTATTCGAGAAAGAAGAGGTATGCCAAGTGAGTTTGGATCTCGAATTTCGTGATTGGCATTTCCCTTTTGTAGATTATGCGCTGCATGAAATCCTCCCCGAAGACCCCAAAGAGGCGGCTTCGATTAGAAAGAAGATATCCAAATACTACTACGACGCAATGTCACATACATTGTACCAAAAGTCACATGACGACATTCTACTATATTACCTTTCGAAGAAAGAGGCTGATGAAGTAATTCATGAAGCACACAGCAGTACCTGTGGGGCCATCAGCCAGGACCAAAATTGTAGGACCGAGTAAGAAGACTTGGCTTTTCTGAACAAAAATGATTGCAGATGCTCTAACTATTCAAAGCGCTGCCATGTCTGCCAAATACATGCTAATTTCATTCATCAACTACCAAAATACCTGCATAATTCCGTCGCTAGCTAGCCATTTGAAGCCTTGGGCATGGACATCATTGGTCCAATTACTTTATCGTCATCTAAAGGGCACATATTTATACTCGCCATAACCGACTATTTTTCCAAGTAGACAGAGGCCGTCCCTATGAGGGAGTTGAAGACAACAGATGTCGTAATATTCATTAAAAACCACGTGATATACCACTTCGGTGTACCCAGGCGGATTACTCACGATAATGGTTTCCAGTTTGCTAGTCAAGAATTCATGTGATTCTGTAATAAGTTTAGAATCTAGAACATCACATCGACACCTTATAATCTGACAGCAAATAGGCTAGTCGAGCCTTCAATAAGACTATCATCAAGTTGCTTTAAAAATTTATGTCCTCCAGTAAATGAGATTGGGACGACAAGTTAGGAGAGTGCTTGTGGGCTTATCGAACCACGGTCTGAACTCCGACAAAAGCTACACCATTTTCCTTAGTTTATGGATGTGAAGCAGTTTTGTCACTTGAAATACAAATACCATCTCTACAAGTCTTATTAGCTGCAGAGATGATGACGGAAGAACAACACCAGCGAAGATTATGAGAACTCGAAGCGCTGGATGAAAAGCATCTAAAGGCGCAATAACAAATAGAGCAGATCTTGAAGGTTTGCAATAAAAAAGTCAAGCGAAGAACCTTTAAGGAAGGAGATTTGGTCTTAGCTGTTAAAAGACCAGTGATCATGACCCACAAAACTAAAGGGAAATTTGAGCCCAAATGAAAAGGCCCATTTATGATAGAAACTGTCTACTCAAGTGGAGCATATCGCCTGATCAACCAAGACGGGGACAAGATGGTGATGCCTATTAATGGAAGATCCTTAAAAAGATACTACATATAGTCACTCTCTTCCCCCAAAAAAATTTGCATACGCGAATAGCAAATCTTGCTGCCTAAATGCCTTTAGAGCAACGGGAAGTGGATATTTTCCTCACCACTCCTACCATGCTGGGGGTAAATGCATGGAATTAAACAACCCAAAACTAAAAGGCGAAAGGAAGAGAGAACGTTTGGCATTCAAGTCCAAACCTAACTCTCAATAACTCATCTCATTATGCTGAGGGGAATAGCATGACTAGCCCAACACAAACGATAATTGGTAAAGGCATACCAAATCCGTTGATAGGTTAGGATTGCTAAAAATCCCGTGAACCTGTCATGTTAAACGCTTGCCTCTAACAATGAGATTTGATTCATCTCACCACCATATAAACGATTTTCATTGCAAATTTGCCATGTTAAGCTCTTATGTCTGACAGCGAGATTTGATTCATCTCACCACCATATAAACGACCTTCGTCGCAAACCTATCATGTTAAGATCTTGCCTCTGGCAGCAAGACTTGATTCTCTCACCCACTTCACAAATTGTCCCATCAATACTTCAGTAAACAACCATAACCTATGATCATGATCCGATCATCGATTCTGTCTATTATCCAGGTGAATCAACTTATGATCCTGACCCAATCATCGATTCTATCTGTAATCCAGGAGAATTATCCTGGCTCTGTTTGTTATCCAGGCGAATCAACTCTTGATGCTGTCCCGATTATCGATTCTGTCTATTATCCAGGCGAATCAACCTATGATCCTGACCTGATCATCGATTATGTCTGTTATCCAGGCGAATCACCCAGGCTCTGTCTGTTTTCCAGGCATGTCAACTCTTGATCTTGACTCGATCATCAATTCTATCTATTATCTAGGTGAATCACCCAGGCTCTGTCTATTATCCAGACGAGTCAACTCTTGATCCTGACCGGATCATCAATTTTATCTGTTATCTAGGCGAATCACCTTAGCTCTGTCTGTTATTCAGGTGAGTCAACTCTTGATCCTGACCCGATCATCGATTCTATCTGTTATATAGGCAAATCACCCCAACTCTATCTGTTATCCAGGTGAGTTAACTCTTGGTCCTGACCCGATTATTGATTCTGTCTATTATCCAGACGAATCACACCGACTCTGTCTGTTATCTAGGTGAGTCAACATATGATCCTGATTCGATCATCGACTCTGTCTGTTATCCAAACGAATCACCCTAGCTCTGTCTGTTATCCATACGAGTCAACCTATGATCCTGACCCATCATCAATTCTGTCTGTTATTCAGGCAAATCACCCTGGCTCTATCTGTCATCCAGGCAAGTCAACTATTGAATCTAACTCGATCATCCCTGCTCTGTCTGTTATCCGAGCGAGTCAACCACAAATCTCAAATCGATTATGTTTGTTATCAAGGCAAATCACCCCAGCTCCGTCTGCTTTCCAGGTGAGTCACTCTCACTACAAATTCCAAAACTAAACTTTTTATAGTCCCACCATTCCCATGATGAGTTCCAACTTCCGTAACCCTATTTTCCAAAATCCAGAACTCCATATTTCCAATATATCATTTTGATTTTGTCTGTTCTCCATATGAGTCTTTTACCAAAAAAAAAAAGAGTGGCTATGGAAGCAACATCATGTATCACAGATCCAAGAGATCCTCCCAAAAAAATCCCTGGGATATCCGAAGGAATGTCATATAGTAACTACAGAGCAATGAACAATGCAGCATATTGAAGCAAAATTGTCTATTCAATGACAAAGTAAAGGAGGAAAGTAAGGCAGTATAAATTTATTATTCAAAAAGAAGAAAAGCAAAGAGAGGATGAAAGATTTAAGGGTTGCCGAAAACCCTTAAACTTGACTCTGCCTCTTCAAGAGTCGATTGCTGAGTTTTCTCTACAGTTGATAGCACTTAATGACGTAATTCGTTTTCATTGATGGCCAGCTATTCAGAAGCTTGTACTCTAGCATTCTCAATTGTCTTGCTCCACATATTGACCTCTTGTTGAAGCTAGTCGTGGTGAAGAACAAGTTCATGCTGCCTCTTCAGCACTTCATCCTGCTTCGCCTGAGCGATTGCAAGAATGGCTTGGGTTTTGATAATTGTCTCATGAGCATGGTCTATGGTGGTCTGATGGGCATGCAGCTCGAACCTTGCCCACTCTATTTCTCCAGTAATGACATCTTGATTTGCTTGGAGGTTACTAACTTCAGCGGCCCAGGCTTCTTCCTGGCGGCAAAACTCTTCTTGCCGTGCAAACAACTCTGTCCTCTGATGAGCAACTTCAATTTTTTTATGACAGTGACATCATCTCATCGAAGAGTCTCCAATGATCAAACATGCTCATCTAAAGCAGTCAAGCGGGCCTAGTAAAGAGCAGCTCATTCTAGTTCTCTGATATTCTAAATATTGGTAAGATAATTCAACAATATCAGTCGCCCAAGCTTGATCGAACGACAACCATCTAAGAACATGGACACGCACCGCCATAACAAGCGCAAGGAGTCCATAACATTATGCTAGAAAAACTATTTAAGTGGATCGTCATCAGGAACGACTTACGTTGAAACTAGAACCAGTGATGGAACATGGGTGAGGGTGTTATAATACTAGGAGAAACTTCACCACTTAAGACTTCCGTGATGTACAGCGCTAAGGATTGCAACAATGGACGAGCTGATTCTAGAATCTTGGGTGGAGGACCTCCTAGGGTTACGATGATGGGGGTGATGTGAGTAGACTCTGAAGGAGGGCTCTCTTCCAGGACATTCCCAGTGCTGGATCCTACTCCTTCAAAGGAAAATATCAATGACGGCTCAGATATAGGAGGCACTCTAGTCAAGGATCGACAGATGATGAGGTGGAAATGACCTTTATGCTGGCTATTGCACGTAGAGGCAGAGTTGTAACAGCAGCGGTTGGAAGATCGCTTGACTGAACGCCGACACCTACAAAATAGGCATAATGAATTAGTAATGAAGATACAATAGAATATGAACCTTTTGATGGGGACTATACACCAAAGAATACCTGCAAGACCAGTTGAAGTATCCGAAGCAGGAACACCTTCGGATGCGGCTGTCTCCAGTTCCTTAGGACAGAGATGACTATGCTTGCTCGTGTTGGAGATAGGAGTGAAGTAATTCTTCTCATAGCCATCCACATTAGATGCAACATCACCATCATCACTACCATCACTGCCAGTGGCTGAGTAGTCAACACGCTCAGATGAGAGCAATTGATCAGAGGTAGAATGGGGACGCGGTGAGTCGACACCTGAAATACCATCAATTACATGAAGATGAAAAGCAGGAAGAGGCGAAAAAAATAAAATATTAGGGAATGAACCTATGGAAAGACACCAATGCAGTTGTTAGGCTGCAAGGAGTTGTCATTCCAGGCATCATGATTGGTGGCAAAGAAATAGTACTAGGGTCCAAGCCAGCCATAATAACGACATTTGACTCAGAAGTGGTCAGAACAGCTTCAGAAATGGTCTCCAAAATGACCTCCACATGCACGACAACGTCGAGAGTGACCTCATGAGTGGATGCCGCAGGCGCAGCAACATCAGGAGCGACTTAATCAATTGTCGCAATAGGCGCAGGAATCTCCACAGCTACTTTAGCAACCTCCGAGGCACGCTGAGGAGTGGACAACTCTTTAGCCAGCTTAGTGGTAAGAGAACGATGAGATTTCTTTACTGGGTGAGTAGAACCATGAGAACTCGCCAATCTGGTGTGCTTGGCCACAACCTCATAATCTCCCCTAGTAGGTGCATCCCTCCGACGACGTGTAGTAGGTCAGGGTGGAACATCAGATGGTGTGCACACATCAACTTATGCGGGCACATCAACAGGTGCAGAAACGTCAACTTGAGTTGGCACAACAGCCTAAACCGAAGCATCTCCTTGAACGGGCACATCACCTACAACAGATACTGCAGGCAAACCCCAACAATAACATCATCAAAAAACTCATCTATGCCTCGTACTCGGATGACTTTAGCACCCTTCCTCTGGGAGTAAAATGCCTCAATTTTGCTTATACATGAGTAGTTGATCGAAAACGAGGCAGTTGTAGTGTTGATATTATGGTACCAAGAGTAGAACCCAAGCGACGTGTAAAGATTAGGAGTCTTCTGAGGTAAAACAAAATGAGCCTCTGTGTAGTCAGCAAAAAAATAATACCACCCTCTAGCGCCCATAAACAAATTACCATGGGATTGCAATAAAGTGTTGGGGTTAACAACATAAAGTTGTGAATATCCGAATTGGCGAGCAAATCGGTTGGGAAAGTATGGCTCCAGGAAGCAAATCAACCCTTAACGATACAGCAAGTGCCCTGGTCTAATATTGATCAACCACCAGAAGCAACCAAAAGAGAGGGTGATGTAGCCATCAGAACCAGTAGTGTTTCAGAATTCTTCCCTATAAGCTCCTCCAAAGAAGTCAGGAAAATAACAATAAATATGATAGTTTTGATGAGTACGCACTGTCTTCCGAATGGCACACATATCATAGTTTTTTAAATCGCAGCTCTCATATCTCTGAATGAATGAGCCTCCGATACTGTCTTCGAGAGGCGACGTCATCAGACTTGGGAAGTGTATCACAAACCACACCGTAAGATAGGTGTAGGACAACTCCACTCTGGGGTTGGGGATTGATGTCTCAGCTTCCGAATCAGGACTCTTGCTTTTTATCTTCTTTTTGCTTCCTGGGCAAAAGTCGGTTGCAAGTTCTTGAAGGCCGCTCTGAAACTTACAGACCATCGTGGGCAAGAGTCCAAGGGTTTCCAGTGAGTTAGAAGAACGATCGAACACATGACCTCAATAGCAATAGCATCATGAGGAACAGACGGGATGATGCAACACTTCAGCCAAAGTATGGGAAAGCCCGCTATCAGTCCCCTGTCAGAAATGGGAGTCTGCGCTTAATGATGAAAGCTGTGGAAGCTCGTGCCCGCTTTAAACCCATCTTCATTTGAGTCTGTTGTGTATGGGGTGGCACCTAAGTGAGCTATCCGGGCTTTGATATTGGCTCGACTAAGAGGGTCCAACTTCTTCACCGGAGCCTCCGGATGATCAACATCTTGAAACAAGTAGTTAGTCCATAATTTATGGCTAATACCTTAGTTCCTTATTCCAGAAACCTCATGACAGATACAGTAATGACACATCACCTCTTAGTATGTCTCGTACACATGGGGGTCCTGTTTCTTCATCCATTGTAGCTCCTGTGTCGTCAGAATTATCTCCTCATATGGCAGCTCTCCCATCGACAATAAAGAGACTTCGAACGTCTCATGAAGAATAAGGCCAAGCTCTCTAACAGGAGTGAAAAATATCTGAGATTTGGGATTATAAATCTCCAGAATGCTGAACAGGTGGTAGTCGCTGTGCGAAAAAAACATACTGCACGTTTCTGATAGCCATGTATAGTCTGATATCCTTTAGTGTTGCCTCGAATTTGGAGAGGATGAGGCTAATCATTTTGCTCCACCACATCCTGTTTATGGAATGGATCCATCCAGGGGTGCGAAAGTTGTGAGAAGGGTATTAACCCTTCTACTTTAAGAAATCGTTGAGAAAGGTACACGTTAGCTGAGGAGATTCTCCAAGAGGAAAATCCTTCCCTACTCTTCTCAACAAAAAGCTAGTGATGAGCCTACTGAAGTCACCTTGGTAAGGACATTGGCTGTGAAAATTACCAATGGGATGCCATCTTGATTCTTGGTGAGACTCCACTCCATTTTGCGAGGAATGGAGATATTATGAAGATATGTCAGAGAACAACTCCTCGCCATATCCGGGATGAACATCCTTATATTGTCTTCTTGATAGAGCCACTTGCACTCGTCTTCATAAAGCGACTCATCCGAGGTATTGTATCGCTGAAAAGAAAAATTGGCTTCTCAAGTTCTCTATATTTGCACCTTCAAGGGGAGTATCACTTATCAACTCCCGCAGAGTGGATGGATTACACCTAGATAATCTATCTCTGCAATCGTCACTACTATCTGGAGTAAACGTGGGAATTGGACCATGAAACCCAGGTTGAATTCTACCATCTGGACCTCCTCAAAAGCCTAAGTGGTGGCGTTTTGACATTGAAGTGGTGTAGTTCACTGCCAAAGAAGTAAAGAAGAAGTCAGAAGATCAACAAACGATCTGAAAAATTACTCCAAGTAAAGAAACGTGGAGCTATTGCAGAGAAAAGGACAAAATGCGAAGCTAACCGCCTAGCACTTCAAAAAATGTGAGGCTGCTACCTCGCGTTGCCTCACGTTAGGCAACAGCCTCTTGTCTTCTCACGCGAGGCTGCAGCATCACGTTTCTACACACGAGGCTACACAGCCTCACGTTTCACCCGAAGGCGGCAAGGCCACCGTTGGCAGCCTCCAATGCCGTCAGTGGCAATTTAGGGTTCTAAATCCTAAATTCTCAATAAAATCATAGTTAAAATCCTCCATGAAGGCCTCATATCAAGATTTTACTCAAAAGAAAGAGGAAAAATAAGATTTGGAGAAGATTTTACCTCCAAGAATGGGGGAAACTCATCGAACATTGGCGGCTGGCGGGCATGCGGCAGAGACGACACCACTCCAACTGATTAGAGACTTCTTAGGTGCTATTTGACGAAGATTGGTCAAAGAAATCTGAAGAAATTCGAGAGGAATTCGAAGAAATTCAAGAGGAGAAAGGGGTTTTCTTGGAAATGAAGGAAAGAAGAAGATGAAGATCAATTTAAAGGAAGAGAGGATGCCAAAAAGGGTTGAAATTTTGCACGGCAATTCCTATTCCTTTGCGAGGCTATTTTGCTCGAGGCTATTAGCCCCACGTAATTAAATCCTAATGAAACTTAGATGACAGAAACTCAAGGAATTGAAGTCCAAACTATTTTAAAACTCGTTGAGCATCAATAAATGAGATTTTAAAATTTTGGAGGGGGTCTTGTAGGCGGAAAAATTGAAAAGCAAATAAAAAAGCCACACGGAGCAAAGTAGCCTCGCGCACGCGAGGCTAATTGTCTTGTGAGGGGAAAATAGCCCCGTGCGAGGCTAATAGGCCTACGCGGGGATAACAGCCTCACGCACACGGGACTATTTCAATTTCTAAATTGGATTTTCTCTTAAATTTCTACCTGAATTTCGATTCTAATCATATCCAATATACTTTGAATCAAAGAATTCGTATTTAAATACGAGTTCAGAAATGGAATTTGATGGGGATTCCATCCTTATCTCTAAGGAAAATTAAAACATATAAATAGGAGTCAAGAGAGGAATTTTGAGGATATTTTGAAAGGAGAGAGATTTAGAGATCAGATTTTTCTGCAGAGAGCTGCCGACTAGCTGCAAGAGCTGACAGACAGAGCCTATTCTCCACTTTCAAGATCGATTTTAGTTGTTAGATCGTCAATAGAGCACAAGCGCAATGCTCTATAGCCACTTTAGAACCCACAACCTTCTGTAAAATAGAGAGACGTGATCTATAAGTCTCTCTCATTTGTTTCTTTTCTTTCTTTTTCATTTTAATTTGGATATTTTTATTGTAATTTTTATTAATTCATGAAAATGAAAGAAACCACGTCTTTTAATGGAAACAATGTCCTGTCCTCCCGTCAGGCTGAAGTCTTGTAGATAAGTACCATCCTCGTCAGATAGGTATAGCCTCTCTTTGTTGGAGAGTAGACCTGTCCAAAGCATAACGTCGAAATAAATTTGAAACACAAGCATCTACTCAATGTGATATGTTCTCAAATATCCTAGCGTTCTTCTCTCTCCATATATTCCAGCAAATTGTTGAAACAACTTTGTTGACTTTTCCAATGTCACCTCGATTGATAATAACTCCAAACCAAACATCTGACCCTTAGCCATATTTATTTGTAGGCCAAATAAAAATGCACATTTCAATGACACGAGGGCTGTGAAAGAGCAACCCGCATCAAATGCTGATTGTCCTCATCATAGCTCTTACATAGAGCACAGACACTCGAACTGACCCAACCTCTCTTCTGTAAATTAGCCCAAGTAAGGTTAGCATTCTTTTCAAGAAGCCACATGAAAAAAGTACATTTAGAGGACATTTGGACTTCCTTATGTACTTCCTGTTTCCCAAACGAAGCCCCCATCGATCAAATAAAGATACGTTGTCTGAACTAAGAAGACCCTTTTGCTATTCCATGATAGTTTTGCTATTTCATCTCCATTTAGGTTGGTCCGCTTTCAAAGCCTGAAGACTAATATTCATTAGGAACGCCTTGAGGTCTCTTAGAGATTTTGTTTGGAGTACTCCCGCACGCCTCACTAAGCCTAGATTCCAATTGCCCCATTGCCAGTAATCAGCAACCGTGGCATCAAAGTCCACTGCTAGCTCAAATATAGTAGAGAATAAGCGTGTAAAGCACAAATTGAACACCATTTATCCTTATTGAAACCTACCTGCAAACCCTCTCCAATCATAAACATAAGGCTCTGCTAGAACATAACCCCAATTTTGTTCAAATCCTTCCAGAGAGAGGAAGTGTTGGTCATGTTACTGGGTCTCGCTGACCAGGAGCCCCACTTCGGCCCATATTTATCACGTAGTAGACGTACTAGGGTACTATTGGGTTTGGTAAAAAGCATCCACCACCATTTGGACATTAACGCTATGTTCATAAGACGTAAGTCCAAGACTCCCAACCCACCGTGTAGTTTCGATCTATAGATCTATCCCTAAGATACAAGATAATAACAGGTTTTATCTGCCCTGACCATAAAAAACTACTACGTATCCTGTCTATCCTTTCCCGAATCCAACTTGGGTATTGCTCAGAGGACAACATTCAGAACTATCAGCCTCCTCCCAATGACAAAGACCTTGCTTTCCACCCATCTAATTTCCGCTCAGTTCTATCTATGAGGGGAAGCTAATTCCTCTTGGCAATCATGCCCCTCCCAATTGGCAACCTCAGATACGAGACTAACAATTTCTCCTCCTTAGAACCAAACAATGCCCTAATTATTTCCGTTGTAAGTGTGCATTCGCCAAGGACTATCATCGAGGTTTTGTGGTAATTAATACTCAGTCCATACAATAGCTCAAAACAAGAGAGAATACCCCTTAGCCAAATGGCCTGGCTTATTTCACAATTTCCAAATAGTAACGTGTCATCGGCATACTTAAGATTAACAAATGACGAGGACGTTCCACCCGAGAGACCCATCAACACTCCACAACGGATCACATTTGTCAACATCTTATTCAAGCCATCAACAACCAGGAAAAAAAGTAGATGAGACAGTGGGTCCCCCTGTCTTAGACCTCTTTTACAGATGATCCCCTTGCCAACTGATATGTTCATCTTTATATGCACCTTAGCAATTTTCAATCAGGTATCTATCCATGATGTCCATCACAATCCAAACCCCTGCAACCTGAGCACCTCCAGAAGGCATTTCCAGCTAACATTATCATAGTCCTTCTCAAAGTCTAGTTTGAGGAGATATCCGTCTTTCTTTGTTTTAAAACATTGATGAATGACTTCCTTTGTGATATTAATACCCTCAAAAATATCTGTTCCCTTGATAAACCCACCCTGACTGATAATCACCAATCAGATCTCCTATCACAGGAGCCAGTCGATTGGATAGGACCTTTGAGATATCTTGAATGAATTTTGCAGAAGAGCAATCGGTCTGAAGTTGCGGACCTCCCTCGGTCCGGCCTTCTTCGGCACAAACACCATATGTGAATAGTTTATCCTATCTAATCTTACCCTACCATCTCCAAACTGATTGAATAAATTGATGACATCCTTACCAAGTCCCAGAATTGATGGTAGAAGGACTGATGAGTATCATATATTGCATATTTATAACCTCCATATTATCTATTTTTATATATAAATAATACTACTCGGGTATTTGTAGTGTGTTTTTTAGGTAAACCTATTCCTATAAGGAGATGGTATAAACTTAGAGCCGGATTACAAAATTAAGCCTAGAGAGGAGTTAAAAGTGAGTAAAAGTACAAGACTATGATACCTCAGAGGGTCAAACTTGGTTACAGTCATCAAAATAAAAGGAACAAGAGAAGATACTCAAGCAGAAGAAAATTGGAGCCAAAATATTCCCATTTTGCCATTATTTAGCAGCATTTGTCGCCAATTGATGGCTCTATGGGGCCCAATCTAAGTGAATTTTCTATAGGGTCTTCGATATAATTTTTTAGTTTCTCATTTGTACTCAGATTAGGGTTTGATTCTCCGATACCTATATATTAGTCGTATCCTTGTAAACTATGTTTTTTTATCATGTTATTTTGTACTCAAAAATTATTTAATAAAATTAGGGTTTGCCGAAGGGGTGACAGCACAATACCGTGTTCTAGAAGTGCGTCATTGTTCAGAAGTTTGTTCTTGTAAGTTTAATTATTTATTTGCTTTTTAGATAGATTTATCTTGCTTTCTAGTGTAAATATTTAATTGCTTTCTAGGAAAAATAGGATTTTTAATCCCTTTCACAAATAAAAGTAGGATCTTATTAAGTAGGAGTATGAGTAGCTAATCAGTTTAGTCTTAGGGTGTAGATAAAACTAGGGATCAATCTCATATTAATCTATTTGTGTTCTTTCTAAAATAAAAATAAAAAAGATATGATTTTTCTATGAAACAATAAAAATATAAAAACTCATAAATTAAAACTTTGATAGGTTATGTTTAATTTAAATATTTTGATAGCCTATACTTAGTTAGGATTTGGAGTTGTTGGATTTTATTCATTTTGTTGAATTTATCTAATAATTTAGTTTATCTCTATAAAAAGTAACTTCTTTGATAAATTATACTTGCACACCACTTGATAGTTCATACTTATGATAGTTTAAATAGAAACTAAACTAAAAGATCATATTTTTATGAAAGAAGAAGATAAAATAGATAATATTTGGTTGTGAACTAATAGATTTCATATCTTAGGCTAATTAGATTAACTCAAAATCAATTTAGAATCCTTAGTTAGCTCGTTAGGATAATAGGATTGGTAAGAGTGCAAAACACCTTAGATCCACGTGGAATGACCTGTTAGCGCTATAACTGATACTGTGCACTTGCAGTAGAATTATCACATTAGTTTTTGGCGCCGTTGCAGGGGATCAACGGTATTTTCTTGCTTTATCTAATATTTTATGGGTTAACAGTGTGTGTTGAGTGTGCAGGGACCAGAAAGGACAGAGACAGGAAGATAAAAGGGATTAGAGGAGCTTTAAAATTGTGTAGCAGAAATTAGAGAGATAATCTCTCTAGTTCTGCCGCTAATTGGAGGCCAAAACCGCCAAATAGTGGTAGATCAGGTATATTTTGACTCCAAATTTTCTCCAGTTCTATGTTTTGGTTCTCTAGTTTTGTAAAAAAAATTAAAAAAAAAACACAGTTGGAACAGTAGGAATCACATCTTTTCTTTGATCATATCTTTTTCACCGTTTTATCTTCATCACACCCACAACGGAAGTCTATCCGGTCCTTGGGCTTTATCTGCACCCAGGTCTTACACTGCTTTCTTAATCTCCTCTTTCGAAAAATCATCTTCAAAACTGGAAAGGACTCTGTCCTTACACCATAACTCCCCTTTGAGATGGTATATAAACCCCGCTTATTGTCCAAAGATGTTCTTAAAGTACCTATAAACAGTTTCGAGTATCTGATGTTCCTCTGCTGACTGATCTTCGGACGTCACGAGGGAGTGGATATAATTGTTCCTCCTTTGCTTGTTCACCACCCTATGAAAGAATGTGGTATTTGCATCTCCCTCCTTCAACCATTTGTGTCTAGCTCTCTTGCACTATTTAATTTCCTCTCTCTTGTAAATTTCTATGAGCGATGCTCTCATGCTACGCAGAGATTCAATGGACTCGGTATCTAGAGGGTTGTCCTCCTCCTCCTTTTCCCAATTGCTCAATTTCTTTTACTAGTACCTCCTTTACCATGCTTTGCTGACCAAGAAACCTCTTCTCCTAACGCCACAGGGCCTTTCGCAAACACCGAAGCTTAGAGCATATAACTCCTGCTGCGTTCATGGTCGTGACCTGTTCATGCCAGCTCTCTCTAATCAGATTTTAGACGTCACTATGTTCCAACCACCACTTCTTAAAGCAAAAAATTCTAGATTTTTTTAATCTCTTGATTCGTTGGTTGATAGACACACCGGGATGTGGTCAGATGTCGTTCTGGCAACCGCAGATACTATAGTCATATTGAATCTTGTTTCCCAGTCTTTTGAAACTAAGATTCTATCCAACTTCTCTAGACTCAGGTTCTCCCACATACTGGAACATGTATACCTTCTCCCCCAAGGGTATCTCAATTAGATTAACCTTGTTAATTAGTTTATTGAAATCCTCACGGTCCCTAACATTGTTGTCACCATCCTTTCTCTCGTCGGAGAACCTGATAACATTAAAACCCCTCCTAAAACCCACGGAAAGCGCTTCCAGTCCCTCACCACTCTCAACTCCTACCAGAACTCTTGGCGCCTATCTGAGCAACTCGAGCCGTAGACCACCATTATCAATTGGGTCCAGCCATCCGTACGCTGTTTAACCACTGCTAAAAGTGAGAAATTCTTGACTCTGTATTTAACTATGTCAAATAAGGACCTCCTAATACCCATAAGTATCCCCCTGATGCCCCATGTGAGTTTTTAAGAAGACACTCAAATTGGAAATTCCCATTTAGCTGCCCTAAAATACTTATTTGAGGATCTAAAAGTTTTGTTTCCTCCAGACAGAAAACATCTGTCGAATTGGGCCTACATGTATCCGCTACCATCCTAAGTTTGGCTGTATACCCGAGCCCCCTTACGTTCTAGAATAACAAGTTCATCATGACTGAATTACCACTCCACCTTCACAGAGTCAAATTTAACTCTGTCTCACCACACCCCCACCCCCACCCCCCTCCCCCGGGCGCCCCCACCCCGCCCCCCGAGATGGTTCCATTTATTTCACCAACATACATCCATGAGACGAAGGGCAGAGATAGAAAGATAGAGAATATAGACATTGCTTGTTACTGTCGGCGAAAAATTCTGGAAAAACAAAGTAGATCCGCATATTTAGAGTTGAAAATCCGCAATTCAGCAGATCCGCGAACCCAAGGATTGAGGTTCACGACCCAGTGATGACAGAACAGGTTTGCGAACCTAAAAACTGAGATTCGCAATATTACCCATAACTTTCAGGTAGGGGTTTAATACAAAGTCATCTGACCCGAACAAGAGAGTTGCCAGCTCGGATCATGGAGCTAACTGCCAAACGAATGCAGCGGCATTACTTCGATCGTGGGAGCAACTACCTAACGAATATGATGGTACTTCTCGAGTAGTGGGAGCTAACGGTCGAGCAAATACTTTAGAACCCCTATAAAAGGCGGGAGAGCACAAGAGAAGGCACGGACACACGGATCAATCATCTTTTTCTTAAATTACCCCTTGTAATCAAGAGTCCAGAGTTTTTCTTTTCTCAGCCAACTAAGAGAGATTGTGCGGAGTGTCAACGGAAAGCAGGAATGTCCTCCAAAACTACATCAGAACCCAACCTTAAACAAAGAGAAAATCCATTTTCCTCATCTTCTGTAAACGGAAAACTGTTGGATTGTAATCCTTTATTGAAAAAACTTCAATAGAGTGTTATTTGCAATTTTTATGACGAACAGAAAATTGGCGACTCCGCTGGGGACTGCCATCACCTCCGGTGATCTGGTGGTAGCTCAATCCGATAACATTCCAGTTGACAGTTTGGTCAACTCGGTCACCATTCAGGTTAACTAGAAAAGGTACGAAGAATTCCTTTCTTCAGGCTCCAACAGCCCTACTTCCCTACGGGGATATTGTAAAGTCTCCAAGAGGCCAATATCCAAGGAGGCTCCAATGGTAATAACCCAGCCGGAGAAGTCGGTGGACCAAACTGGTCTGAAACCCTCTTCTTCACCAACATTGGGCTCTAAACCAGTTTTGACTGAGACTCCTGATCTCGCAAGCAAAGCAGACCAAGGTCCCCACTTCAACAAGGGGAAGCGATCACTGTCTACTCCGCGAAGCTATGACAGGGAGAAGGTGGTTCCTCTCACTCGTACAACGAGAAGGAACCTAAGAAGAAGCAAAGCTCGTGCCCTTCGTAGGACCACGCAGCAAAAGGAAACTGCCAACTCATCATCATAAAGGCCTACTGCACAAGTATGGAGGCCAAAATGCAAGGTTACAGAAGATCGAGATGTGGAAGAATTTATTCTCGTTTCCTACAGAAAACGGAGTAAGTCCACCAAAGTTATCTATGACTACAAACGCGGAGCATACATCCGGGTCCCTCGTGTTCCAGGGAGGAAGCATGATCACGTGATTGAAGAAGCTCGCAAAACCTGCGAACTTTAAGTTCGCGGAAGACGTGCGCCTATCTTTAAGGCTAAGACTGTCTCACCCGCTGAGAGAAGAATGCCGCTCCCGAAGCTATCTTTCACAAGTGACACCGTCACAAAGAATTCCAATGCAAGAGATCTTAGGGAATTTCTAAACAGAAAAGGGAAGAATCCCACGCATCTCACTGCCACTGCGAACGACTGATCAATGCAGTACTATCTCACTGTCATTATTCAACCCATACTAGATCGTCGGTGTTCCATCGATTATCGGCTCCATCAACATCTTCATCCCAACCGACGAAGAGGAGGCGATGAAATGGGCTTCAGTTTTTTGAGCCCGCATACCCCGAAGTATCATCCAATATGATAAGTATCGGGGAAAAGAAGAAGAAAAAGAAGGCGAAGAAAGTCTTCGAATTAGATATTTTTGACCTGGAGCTCTCTTCGGGTTTGAAGGATCTACTCAATAAAGAGCGAGGAGTTTTTCAAAATACTCGACTCAAAAGTGGGATGGCAGTCCCCATGAATTATAGACAGATGGCGGGAATCTCTTCTGATGAAGCAGACATGATCAAATCTGTTATGGCTGAGTTGCAAACATCCGACTCACTCCTAAAAGACTCCGCCTCTGCATATATGACTCAAAACAACATCTCAGAAGAGTTCATGCGGAGAATGGATGAACAAGACAAGCATATCCAGCAACAGCAGAATGCTATCAGCGAGCTTAAAGACATGTTACATGTTCTGATAGAATTGGAGAAGACTAGATTGAAGAATACATCTTCACACTCAAAGACTGACCAGGGAGAGAAGACAGAAGAAGAAGGTCTTCACAATAATGAAAAAGAATCAGAACATCATGAGGATGATGGCGACCGTTCCATGCATCAGGAGGGAAATGCAAATGTTGTCTGGATGGAAAGCTTCTAAAATCAACTGAATGCTCTCATGCATAAGAGCGATCTACAAGAGCTAGGTGTAGTAAGGCCATATCCCATAGAATGGGAAAGTGTGCCATTTCCAAAAAGTTATAAACCATTGAAGCTCAAATCTTTTGATGGTAAAAGATCGCCAAACCAGCACCTCTACTATTTTAAATCGCAGATTGGGCATTTAGCCAGAAACGACCCCATTATTACACGGGTATTCGTTAGTACCTTAATAGAACTAGCTTTTGAATGGTTCCGGAGGCTAGAACCGGGAACCATCAATTCTTGGAGCGACATGGAAAAAGCCTTTCTGACCAGGTTCTATGAAGATGACATGGAGGTGTCAATGCCGGCGCTTCTAGCTACTACACAAAGAAAAGGAGAGTCAGCCCGGGACTTCATCAAAAGATTCCGGAATGATTCTCTCAGATGTCTGGATGGGATGCCAGAAAAGACCTTGGTAGAAACCTGTCGACATAATTTATCGACTAAGGTTCTGGCCAGGATGGGAGCAGTAAAATCCTCGACTTGGAAGGACCTTGCCCTGCAAGCTGAGGAGGCCGAGGAGATCGCACAAAGGCTCGAAGAAGGAGGCGAGGAAAAACAGAAGCGAAATTGCGATAATAACTATAAGTCCCGATTTCGGGGATATAAGGGGAAAGAGACAATGGTAACTGATGCCCCGCAACATGTAAAAACTTCTCAGAAGCTTCCTCCTCAGACACATATGCCTCAAAAGCAATACTCCTTCAAGGATGAGCACACAAAAACTATCTTCAACTTCCCTATGAGTAAGAAGATGCTAAAACTGTCAGAGTCTAAATACCAAGAAGAAGCAGGGAGAGTTAATGATCCTAATTACTGTATTTACTATAGGATCATTAACCATCATACCCAAAACTATTACATCTTTAAGGATAAGATTCAAGTCTTAGTGGATACTAACGTCATCAAGCTCCAAGAGCACCAGAAGAAGGTGACCGTAAACATGGTAACTGTTAGATTTGGTAAAGCACCCGACTGGATAGAGTTAACAGTTCAAGATGGAGTGCAACCCATTCCTAGAGGCACGATGCATGTCGTAAATTTTGATCCGCACCAACAGCAGAAGAAATGACTGTCCCCTTTGAAACTGATAAAGGGGAGATACTGGGGGTACATCTAGATCTCCTAAATGATGAACAATGGACTTCTGGTTCATCTGGAAGGAGACGCAAAGGGAAGATCTTTACCTCTAATGTCGTCTCCGTAATTCCCGAAGACGACGAAGCCATTCCTGCCCTAACCGATTCGGAAGAAGAAATCAAAGACTCTTTGGTGGCCGACGCGGATCCTCCTCCCTCGTGGACCCGTTCAGAAAAAAATTACTTGAAGAACTACGGCCAGGCAACAGATTTCCGACCGCCTCCATAGAAAGTCAAACAGAAAGAGCTCAAGTTCGATAAAATTCTAAGGAAGAAAGGAAAAGAGCTTGCCGAGGATTTACGGAAGTCATTTCAGTTCGACATCCTAATGCAGCTGGCCAATATTCCTACGAGGATAACCTTGTATGAGCTCCTGAAGCCTCTAAACCTACTAGAGAAGTTTTAAGAGAAACTCTGCAAGATTCGGAGGTATTCTTAGCACAGATACCAGAGATGATTGAGGAAGAATCTCTTTGTGTAGCGTGTCACCAAGTCTCCTGTAAGGATGTCCCTTGCATCACTTTCTCTCTGGAAGATATGCAAGTTAGGAGCATTAAGCATCACTGCCCCTTGTATTATAAGGGATACATAGGGTCTGCGGAGATTGATCGCATTCAAGTTGATCTGGGCTCGGCCTTAAGCATCATGCCACGGAGGATGCTACAATACCTTAGGGTTCCGATGAATAGATTAGCAGCGACTAATACTACTATCTTCGGATTCAATGCTAACGATAGCAGACCGTTGGGTAAAATAAAGCTTAAGTGCCAAATTGGCGACCTGAAGACGAAAGCAACGTGCTACGTGATAGACGAAGACACATCATACAATCTGCTATTGGGAAGACCTTGGATCATAGCTCATTGTGCCCTCCACGTTACATCAATGTATGAAGTATGTGGACGAAGATGGAAACGTAAGAACGTTGGTCACAGAGAAGCAACCCTTTAAAGGAGTTGAAAACTACTTTACTGATGCAGTGTTGTATCAAGATGCGTCAGTGTTTCAGATCAGCCTGTTCCAAATGACTCTGATAGTAGCGAAGAAGCTGATACAGAATCAGGATCCGAAAATTCAGAATCCGAAGATGTAATTTGGGACGGTGAGCCTATTGTGAGAAGCCTTGAAGGCCTTGATGTAAATAACACCATTCACTATGATGGTGAATGGGTAATAAATAAAAATTTAGAGTTTGCTTATTCTTCTGGTATTGATTCTGAGCCCTCAAGCACTAGTACAGATGTATTCAGCGACTATGTGAATGAGATATATTCTCTAACTTCCTTCCAATCACCTATCCGATCATCTTGCACGAATTAAGTAATGATGTTGAAAGTGCTAACAAGGTCATTTTTGAAGTTCCTCCCATGGATGAAACCCAAAAGCCATAGTATTCGGAAGGGCAAGTCACCGGAACAAAAAGAAATGCTTAAATTCTGAGAAAGAACAGGGAAGTCCCGAGTTCTTCCATTACGGTGAAAACTCTCATAGATTAGTAAAGAAAATGGGATATAATCTGGCCGAAGGATGGGGGAATTTCGGAAAAGGAAGAAGGACAATCCTTCAACCCTTCGTACTAGAAGGGAAAATGCTAGATTATTTTCAGAAAACCGGCAGGGGGTTAGGATACGTCACCACTCCCGAGGGTTCTTCAAGTGAAAGAACCGAAGAAAGATAGTGCGATCATTCATCAGAATTGTCTTGCTGGGATTCAGATGTTAGTATAGGCATGATTTTTCGCGAAGTATCCGTGAACATGACTTCCGCGATCCAAGAAGGCAAAGACTTAGAGGAAGCCTTGCCGATAAAAGATGACCCTTGGGCCAAGCATCTTAATATGAAGTGGGAGATCCAGTTTGAACAACGTGAGCCTCCAACCGAAGATAAAGTAATCCAAGTAAATATGGGGGATGAAAGGAATCCTAAACCCATATTTATAAGTTAGAACCTTTCCCCAGAAGAAAGGGGGATTTGATTTTCCTCATTCGTGAATACATTGACATTTTCGCTTGGAGCTATGAGGAGATGCCAGGATTAGACCCAAGTGTAGCGGTTCACAAATTGAATATCCGGCCATATGCTAAGCCAGTAAAACAACAGCAACGAAGGTTCCGCCCAGAGATCATAGAAGCTATCGAAGCTGAAATCAAGAAGTTGATTAAGTCAGGCTTTATTTGCGAGGAACAGCACCTTGATTGGGTCGTGAATATAGTTCCCGCAACCAAGAAAAGCGGAAAGATCCGAATTTCCATAGACTTCAGGGATTTGAATGATGCCTGCCTTGAGGACGAATTCTCGTTATCCATTACAAATGTTCTGATAGATAATACTTGCGGATATGAGCGTATGACGTTCATGGGTGGGTTCTTGGGGTATAATCAAATAAATATGTACCCTGATGATGAGAAACATACGTCCTTTAGAACACCGCTTAGGATGTACTGCTATACAGTCATGCCCTTCGGCCTGAAGAACGCAGGTGCTACGTATCAACGCGCCATGAATGTGATATTCCATGAGCCTCTCCGGAAGACAGTGGAATGTTATGTAGACGACCTAGCAATTAAAAGCAGAAACAAGGACGACCACCTGAAGGATTTGAAGACAGTGTTCGACCTTATGAGGAAACACCAGCTCAAGATGAATCCAACCAAGTCTTTCCTGGGGGTTTCAAGTGAAAAATTCCTCGGCTTTGTTGTAAAGGCAAAGGGAATTTATCTTGATCCAGATAAGGTCAAGGCTATCCAAGATATGCCACCTCCCCGTAACCTCAAAGAGTTAAGGGGACTGTAAGGTAGGCTGGCATACATCCGCAGGTTTATATCAAATTTGTGTGGTAAATGTCAGCCTTTCACCAGATTAATGAGGAAAGAAGTGTCATTTGTTTGGGAAGACGCGTGCCAAAAGGCTTTTGAAGAAATCAAACAATATCTCATGAAGCCACCTGTGCTTGTAGCCCCAGTCTCGGGAACGCCTTTTCTGCTATATGTAAGGGCTATGGACCATTCCTTGGGAGCATTGTTAGCACAGAAGAATGAGTCAGGTCACGAACAAACTATTTATTACCTCAGCAGAATAGTGATCGGGGCAGAACACCGGTATAATCCAGTGGAAAAGGAATGTTTAGTTTTAGTGTTCGCAATACAGAAAATGCGACACTATTTAGTTGGACAAACCATCCACGTCGTATCGAGAGTTAACTCTCTGAGAATACTAATGACTAAACCCGGATCGTTAAATTCAAGACTATCCAATTGAGCTATTTTGCTATCACAGTATGATTTGCGCTTGGTCCTGCAGAAGTCTGTTAAAGGATAGGCCGTGGCCGACATCCTAGCCGTACATCCGATCCCGATATCCTCGAAGTTATACAAACAAATCCCGGGAGAGTTAGAAGAATGAAACCCGATTACAGAAAAAGATGACTCGCGAAAGTCTTCCGTGGCAAATACAGTCTCGAAAGGTGTATGGCAATTTTTCTTCGATGGTGCCTCCCGAATGGGATCCAGGGAAAGATAACAGTGGGGGTAGGAGTTGTTTTCGTCTCTCCTCTCAATCACATCATCCCACGAGCCTACTCATTAACAAGCTCGTGCTCCAACAATGTCGCGGAGTATAACGCCCTCCTAATCGGCTTAAAAATAGCTAAGCAACTGGGGATCAGATATTTGGAGGCATATGAGGACTCTCAACTTATTGTAAATCAAGTGAAAGTGGAGTACGAGGTCAAACATGAAGACCTCCTGCTGTACTATCGCACGGTGATCAATATTGCCGATGGTTTTGATGGTTTCTATATCAGCCACGTAAAGCGTCAACGGAATAGTTATGCAGATTCACTAGCTTCCTTAGTTACTACATTAGCTTTGCCCAAGCATGCTAGAAGGCAAATTACAGTAGGGAGTAAAAAATTATTTTGTCCAAAGGACGAACTCAAAGAGGAAATATAGGAACCACAGGAAGACGAAGCCGACGTTTTCGAATCAAGCTTAGAACCAAGGGATTGGCGTTTTCCTTATATAGATTATGTCCTTTACGGTATATTACCTGAAGATCAAAAAGAAGCCAGGGCAATTCAGAGAACAACTGTCCGGTTCTACTACAACACGGAGCTTCAGACATTGTACATGAAATCTTATGATGGAATCTTACTTCGCTGTTTCTCCAACAGCGAAGCTCAAAAAGTACTCGAAGAAGCTCATGATGACATCTGCGGAGCGCATCAGCCAGGGCCGAAACTCTGGAATAGAATCCAATGAATGGGTTATTACTAGCCTAAGATGATGACCGAAGCGGTTAACTACGCCAAGAAGTGTAGGGCCTGCCAAATACATGCAGACTTTATACATCAAGCTCCAGAGTATCTCCACCCAACGGCTACGTCGTGGCCATTCGAGCAATGGGGTATGGATATTGTTGGACCAATTGCCCTGCCATCAACAAGAGGACATCGGTTCATTTTAGCTATAACGGATTACTTTTCGAAATGGACTGAGGCCATTTTCCTGACTGAAATAAAGTCGTCAGATGTTATCAAATTCATCAAGCACCATGTGCTCTATTGCTTCGGGGTGCCCAAAAGAATCATTCATGATAATGGACCTTAGTTCGTGATTCAGGTATTTTCTAGATTCTGCAACAAGTACAGAATTGAAGATGTAGCTTCATCGCCATATTACCCCGCAGCCAATGGTCTAGCAGAAGTTTTCAATAAGACCATTGTAAAACTTTTCAAAAAGTTCGTATCGTCCAATCAGAGGGACTGGGATGAGAAGCTTGAAGAATGTCTGTGGGCATATCGCACCACTGTTCGAACCCCACTAACACCATGCCCTTTTCCTTGGTATACGGATCAGAAGCGGTCTTGCCTTTGGAAATTCAAATTCCATCATTGCGAGTCGCATTAACAACTAGGATGACGGAAGAAGAAAGACATCAGCAAAGGCTCCAAGAATTAGAAGCCTTGGATGATAAACACTTGGAAGCTCAACAAAGTATTGAACTATACCAGGCGCGGATCTCCAGAACCTTTAACAAAAAGGTCAAACGAAGAACTTTCAAGAAGGGTGATCTGGTCCTGTCAGTCAGAAGACCGATCATAACTAACAAAAAGTCTAGGGGAAAGTTCCAGCCGAAGTGGGAGGGACCTTTTGTCATTGATACCGTCTATTCCAACAGCGTATATCGGTTGGTAAAACCGAATGGTGATAAGATTATGATGCCAATCAATGGCAAATTCCTGAAGAAATATTATTCTTAGTAAAATTGCAGAACACTAGTCGTAACACGATCTGGGTAGCTCAATGCAAATAATGAACAAAAGCTTGTCTGTAATTAGAAGTTCATTATTGAAGATTCGTGATTCCGGACTAAAAATCTTTAAGTCGCGAATCACAAATTTCGTTCTTCCAAATTTGCCAAGTTAAAAATACCTCTGGGGAATCACAAATTTCATTCTTCCAAATTTGCCAAGTTAAAAATACCTCTGGCGAATCACATTTCGTTCTTCCAAAATTGCCAAGTTAAAAATAACACTGGCGAATCACAAATTTCGTTCTTCCAAATTTGCCAAGTTAAAAATACCTCTGGCGAATCACAAATTTCGTTCTTCTAAATTTGCCAAGTTAAGAATACCTCTGGCAAATCAAATTTATTTCTTTCAAATTTGCCAAGTTAAGAATAGCTCTGGCAAATCAAATTTCCTTATTTCAAACTTGCCAAGTTAAAAATTGCTCTAGCAAATCAAATTTTCCCTCTTTCTAACTTGTCAAGTTAAAAATACCTCTGGCGAATCAAATTTGTCAACAAGAAGTTTCTTCATTCGCAGTAATTTTGGGTACTTAGAAAATTTTGATTGATTTCAAGATTATCAAGTTAACAGTTACCTCTGGTAATCAACATCAGAATCATCCATCATATACTCTTAGTTATGTAAAAGAAAGAGTTTTTTTATTCATTATCAGATCAAGATAACAGAGAATTCTCTAGTACTATATAGTCAATAAGAGTGCATACAAATCACTGGAAAAAAAAGAAAAAATTTGCTTCTGTAGCCTCCTTTCCCAAGGATGGCTTAAAGGCAGTAGTCTGCTCCTACAAGACTCTTCTGGAATGACAAACTTACTTCTATAGCCATCTCTTTCAGCATGGCTCAGATCAGGAAGTTTGCTCCTATAGCTTCTTCCCCCACTTCCAATTTGCTCTGTAGCCTCCTTTTTAAGGATGGATTAAGGGTACAATCTTTTTTCTTCTTTCCGACCACAATCTGGGACCTCCTGGCTGGTTCCCCCAGTGATGATGCCAATAACTTGATTAACTCAAAACTGGGCGTACCAAATGCCAACACCCATATGTACAACATGAGGTGTTGCGCAAATTCAAGGTCATGATCATTAACACTCCAACCTTGTGGGATGTTAGGAAAGAAGAAAAACAATGCCACAGACCCGAAATCTTTTCTCTCATGAAAAATGCATGAGACCTTCCAAGACCCTAGAGGTATTGGAAGAAATTATAAGTCCATCGGGTCTGGGTCATTGTTAAGGAGAATGACTACGGTTATCTCCTGCAGCCGAGTCAAATTCTTGTTAAAAAGGAGGAAAAGAAGAAAGGGGATGATATTAATCAGAAGAATAAGCTTACCTTAATTAAGAAAAATTACTACGGTCAGAAGGACCTTTTCGGTGGAATACCCCACTGGATTGATACAGTCTGGAGGTCTTGTAACATGCCAATTCCTATCCATCGCTTCGGTTGAGAAAGAAAAAAATATGGCTGCCCTGATAGATCGACTACAAAAGAAAGAAGGGAAGATAAGAGAAGAGAAGTTTCTTCACGTCAGAATGATCTCCCATTGAAGAAGTCATGCGTCTTATATAGACGATCTGGTGACTATAATCTTCGGTTTGGAAAAGATAAAGCCAAAATATTCGGTCAAGATTTTCAGTTCAGATCTCAACAGAATTTATTACTGTTGCATGGGACGTTTAGATATCACAGCGCAGAGATTTCGTCATTAATAGAGATATGCAACTCTTTGGATTCCACGCCCGACGGCTTTATCCCAAGACTCGTAGAAGTCTCTGCAAATTTTGAGGAATTTTGGGTCATCCCGCGAAGGTTATAAGCACAATATCGCGAACCTAAATTTGCAACCCTCCAAAATTAGGGTCGCGAATTTAGTATGGACTGTGTTAGTCTGCGAACCTCCAGATGAAAAAAAAAGTCGCAGACCTGACAAAGACTCATGAAAATCGCGTGATAGATACACAGATATTAGAGTTTTAAGAAGATTTGCAAATTTCAGACGCGAGAGGACGAGTTTATTGCAAGTCTTCGAAGACAAATGCTGAAGTCATGCCATAGAAATACAAAATTGAATTCAAGGCTTTCTACGTAAACAAAGATTCATATCATGCACAACAAATGTCAGGGGAACTATCGCAAAAGAAGGAGCAGAGCATAAAAAAAGTATTTATATACAAGCTTTTACAGTTCAATGATTCAAGAGAGCTTTAATTTTCTCCTCAGCATCATCAATGTCTTACTGAAGGATCTCATAAGCTTGGACAGTAGCTTGACAACGCAATTCCTCGTCACTAGCAACAACATTCTGCACTGCAGCAGCCTCCAGCATATCCAATTCAGCTTGTGTCACCTGGAGATCTCTGGTTGTATTGTCCCGCTGGCACGATAAGTTGGTGAGATTCCTCATTGACTCATCATGCTCCTTGTTGATCTTGGCCAAGAAAGCTTGAGCTTTGGCGATAGATTCTTGAGTCCTGACAATAGCCTGGTCATGGTCCTTGACAATTGTAGCAGCAACCTCTACTTGAAGAACTAGAGACTTACAATCTGATTGACCTTTTTCTAAGGAGGCTTTGCAAGCATTTGTCTTCTCCTGAGTCTCCTTCTGGAACCTAAGTTGTTCCTCTTTCAACTTCTGGAAAATAATCTCAACTGTCTCAGATTTGTCAGCACTTCTGGCTTTCGATAGGAATTCGGCATGCTTTTGAAGCTGAGTTATCATAAGCCTAAAGGGAGCAGCTTTCTCTTCTCCACCAATGCTGACAATGCCAGTTAAATAAATATTGAGAACATTGGAAAGTGAAGGAAAAAAAAACCCCCTTCAGTACCTTGTCAATACAACGATCAAGGAAGTGATGGAAAGTTTCCACCGTATCCTTTAATAAATCAACCTAAAAGATATCAACATTTGTATGAGAGGAATCGACACCAGCTGAGGCAGAGATGGTTTGATCCGTATTCTACTGTGCAGAGGCAACAATGCCAACATCAAGAGGAATGGGACCTCTGGAGGCTTCAGCAGAGCTACCAGTTACAACATCCTGAGCCAAAATATTGGACGGAGCAGCTGCGACCAAGACCGTAGACATAGTAGTCTCGGGAATCATTACCTCCGTAGTATCAACAGCGGAAGTGGCAACTTCAGTCACCTCATCAGTGTCAGCCTCCGCGATGGTGTCATCCGGCAGAATTACCTTCGCACCCATGCACTCTAGATCCGGAGTTAGAACTGGAAAGGAAAAAGTTGACAGTTGAATGTCACAGTATCATTCAATGATAACAGAATACTTAAAAAAATGCAAACCTGAAGGTTGAATGCTGGATTCTCCAGGTCCGTACACCTCAGGACCAAATACTTCAGGCCCGTATACTCGGTCCGAACCTCCTCGCTCAGGTAGACGTACTTGCTATGGTCTGATGGAGGGGTAGAAGAGTGAAGATTGCCACTACTGACATCGTCGTCATCACCCCATTCATCTTGATCTTCTGAAGGAGGTGCTACTTTTGGGGGACCTGATACACGAGTCTCTCCAATGACTTGTACTTCATCATCTGTAATAACTTGATGAGTGGGAGCTGCAAAATCCTCTTGTATGGCCGAAGAAACACTGACTTCAACAGTGGTCTGGCCAGTAGGAGGGTAGAACCCTCTTGAATGACGGGAGTAGAATCACTGCGAAGAACAGGTCCTTGACTCCGATGCCTCTTAAGGGAGCGGAGAGTTAAAGATGAGTCATCCTCATCTTCCTCAGGTTCCTCAGTAAGGGTCTCAGAAACTAGACCAGGCATCGCAGTGCCAGCTCCAGATGGGGTGTTCTGCGAATCAACACCCTGCGAATTGACAGGCAAGTCATTGAGGCGCCTTAGTTTCTTCCGTTTATGCGAACGCTTCTTGGGTGGAGACTGTGGTTGAGGAGAAGCTTCTTCGATGTTGGGAGAGGAGAAGCATTATAAGAGGCAGGCTGAGCCGATAAAGCCGGTGCATTATTATCTTCCTCTCTTTGTTGGGTCACTGGTTCCGACTCATCAGAGGCACTTTCTACCCAGAAATCTTCCAACCCCGCTACTTTCATACTGCCAGTCTTCTTTTTCTGGGCATACCAAGCTCTGATCTCCCTCAGACAGGTATGATTTACACTGAAGTTCTAGGGAGCGGAATTAGCGTCCACGAACCACTTACAGAATCTAAAACTCATATCTGAGTTAGAGGTCTTGAGTGGAAGATCAAATCTAGCCTTAGTCCCACCTGCGACGAAGTGAAACCAAGCCCGAGCTCCTTCAAAGGCATTCCCAACAAAGCTCATTTTCCTGTTGGGATTACCAACATAGAGCTGATCATACCCGAACTGTCGAGCGAAACGGCTCGGGTAGTAAGGCTCTATATAGCAATGGTTCCCCAAACGAAGAACCAGATCTCCTGGGCAAATGTTTATCAACCACCAGAAACACCCCAGAGACATAATAGTGAACTTATCAGCACCAGCAGTGTCCGCGAATTCCTCCCCATACCCAACATTTGGAAAGTACATAAAACATCTGAATAATTCAAAAGTCGCGAAGTGACGGAGGGTTTTGCGAATCACGGCCATGTAGACCCCTTTCCATTGCGACCTTTCGTAATGCTGCACTTTGGGAGCACTCAAATCAATCTGTGAGTCGGCAGGACTCATCAAAGTGGGGCAATATAGAACCAACCAAGTCATCAAATAAGTATAAGGGAGTTCTACACGCGGATTAGGAGTCTTAACAACCGGTTCTCCTTTCTTCCTTTGCTCCTTCACATTATAGAATTTATCAGCCAATCTCCTTAGTCCGCTTTGGATGCTGCCCACCATCGTGGGCAACAGACTGAATCGTCTGCCAAGTGCAAGTAGGATGGCTGGGTATACAGCCCTAACGGGTATGTTTTCCTGCGAAAGAATAACACACTTTTTCAACCATACCATCAAATAGCCCGCCAAGAAGGCAGGATCAGATAAAGGCTGAAGGGCCTGATAGTGAAAACTTTCAAAGGACGTTCCAGTCTTGAAAACGTCCTCATCAGATTCGGTGACGTAAGCGTCGGTCCCGAAACTTGCGATTCTTCTCTCAACCTCCTTTTCAGAAACTGGAGTAAGGTGAGTAAAATTAGAATTACCCTTAGAAAAATTGGGCAAAAGATATTGCAACCATTTCTTCGGTTTCAAACTGCGAGTGCTAGATGTGTGGGTGCAAATATGATACTGGCAGAGCAACTCCCAGTAAGTATTATAGGCCAAAGGATCCTGGGTCTTCAGCAGATGGAGTTCTTCCTCAGTGGAGATATACTCCTCATGCGGGATGTCTCCCATGGGCAAGCTCGAAATTTCATATATTTCGTGAAGGGCAAATCCCAATTCGCCGCGAGGGTAAAAGATTGTACAAGTATCAGAATTGTACAGTTCCAGTAAAGCAAAAAAATAGAATCTACTAGCGAGAATACCGTACTAAACGGCCCTGATAGCACGATGCAGTCTCGCATAATGAAGCTAATCTCTGAAAGTTTTCAGGAAGAAATCAGTCAAGACTGCCCACTCTCATTTTGAAGAGCAGTGAACCCACCTAGGGGGATGAAAATCCTGAACAGGAAACTCCTCTCGTGCATTGGCAAATCGGTGGAAGAAAGTCTATACGATTATGGGAATTTCGCCTCTGGGGAGGTGATGTTTAAGCAGTCTCGGGAGCAGTCCATGAAAATGTTTCCCAGTGGTACGGGGAAAAGCACCTTGAGAGTTGAATCCTCCCAATAAGATGTTGTCCTGCGGCCTGTTTATGTGTCAGTCCATTCGTCTGGGCACGAAAAGGGATTGAAGGAATACGTACGGGTAAAACCTCTCCATGTTAGGGAGAAACAAGTAGCGACCTTCAACTTGACGAAGCCACTTGTAATCTCCATCTTCCAAACCGCTATCGGGCATCGGAACATGGTCCCCGAACAAAAAGGTAGGTTTGTGTAGCAAGGACCGATCATCTCCTTCAAAAGGTACATTGGTCATCAGTTCTCGCAATGTTGAGCGAGAAGGGTGAAGAATTTTGTCTTCCCTCTCTTCGCTATCTGATGCTGTACAATGCGGAAAGATGTGGCAAAATCTGAACTCTTTCTTCCCGTCATAGCCATCTAAGTATCCGAAGTAGTGATCCTTAGGCCAAGGATTCAAAGCATAATCAACTGCAAAAAGAAAAAGAGATTCAAATTCAAGAAGAAAAAAAAAATCTGAGAAAGGGACTGCCTTTCGAAAGTTATTATTATTACCTCCAATCAAGGGTTCCTGCCGAACTACTATTAAACTAGAGGTTGCTTGAGGGTCTTGATGACCACTGGCAGCAGTATCGGAGGAAGCTTTCTTTGGCATTTTTAGCAGATTGAGAAAATCCTTCATGCAGAAAGCTGAAGGAGGTTGAAGACGAGGAGTCTGAAGAATTCTAAAGAAAATATCAGATTTCAAATTTCTTGAGATAAGAATAGCCTCTCTCATGAAATCGAGATTATATAGCAGATGATTTGACGGCCGAGATCTCTGGATAGACGTGATCTCTGGCCCGAATCTCGTGAGTATCTTTTCATTTACTGCGGCTCAGAGAACGTCTCATTTCTTATGCCGTAGAAAGCAACTGTCTTCCGGCCTTTCCGCAACCAAAAAGTGAAAGTTCGCATCCCTAATACAGAGTCGCGTTCCTTCCGAAATGATAGTTTGCGACCCTAAAACAGAGTCATTTTCTTCTCCAAAAAGTAAAAGCTCGCGATCCTAATACAGAGTCGTGTTCTTTCCAAAGCAAAAGTTTGCGACCTTAACATAGAGTCATTTTCTTCTCCAAGATGAAAATCCTAATACAGAGTCGTATTCCTTCCAAAGCAAAAGTTTATGACCCTAACACAAAGTCGTCTTTTTCTCCAAAATGCAAATTTGTGATCCAAACATAGAGTCGTATGCAGCAAATTGTGACACTAATACAGAGTCACATTTTCTTTCAAAAGTAGTAAAATGTGACGCTAATACAGAGTCGCATTCTCCTTCAAATACAGCAAATTCACGGCGCTAATACAGAGTCGTGTTTATTTCAAAATGAGAGTTCGAGATATTGAGACAGAGTCATGCCGCCCTCAATTGAAGAAAGTTCTAATACAGAATTGTACTCTCAGACGGAGATTCTAATAAGAATGTTATATCCAAAGTATTCCAAAACTCCTCAAAAAATCATGAAAGCTTTGAAAACTTTGGAGGGGGTTTTGTCGGCGAAAAATTCTGGAAAAACAAAGCAGATCTGCACATTTAGAGTTGAAAATCCGCAATTCAGCAGATCTGCGAACCCAAAGATTAAGGTTCGCGACCCAGTGATGACAGAATAGGTTCGCGAATCTAAAAACTAAGATTTGCGATATTACCCATAACTTTCGGGTAGGGGTTTAATATAAAGTCACCCATAACTGCAAATGAATGCAGCGGCATTACTTCGATCATGGGAGCAACCACCTAACGAATATGACAGCACTTTTCGAGTAGTGGGAGCTAATGGTCGAGGAAATAAGGAGGGACGTTACCCTAAAACCCCTATAAAAAGAGGGGGAGCGAAAGAGAAGGCACGGACACACGGGTCAATCATCTTCTTCTTGAATTACCCCTTATAATCAAGAGTCCAGAGCTTTTCTTTTCTCAGCCAACTGAGAGAGATTGTGCGGAGTGTCAACGGAGAGCAGGATCGTCCTCTACAGTTACATCAGAACCCAACTTTAAACAAAGAGGAAATCCACTTTTCTCATCTTGTGTAAACGAAAAACCGTTGGATTGTAATCATTTATTGAAAAAACTTTAATAGAGTGTTATTTGCAATTTTTATGGCGAACAGTTACAACCCAAGTTGTAATTATTTTAATCAAATAATTTGATCCAGTTCTACACCGACAATGGCCATCATTGCCTCTTGATAGAAGCAAGGCCTAGAAACACCAAATCGATATCTATTTATAGATAACCTATTAACATTTTATAGTCGGAAAATATTTGATGTAATATCCTAACGAAAGTTGAATGCCACAACATATAAATACATGATTGAAATGTATGGGTTAGCTTGAAGATGAACGCTTATTTGTGAACTTGACTTTAGGGAAGAAAGTTGCTTTGAATTTTGTGTAGTTTGTGATTGCATAGAAGACTTTCTGTAACTAGTACTATTAGACTCATAGTAACTGATGGCGACTCTTTAAATTTTTGGTTTATTTAATTTTTTAGAGCTTGTATGTAAGAGCGGAATCTTGCAATATTCATTCTAAGTTTATTTTCTATCTACAAGAAGTTCTTGCTCATTTTCACTACCTTATAGAATTAGTTTGATTAGAATGGTATAAGTAGTATCAATATGTTGTTGCAAATTAGAGTAGCTCTAATACTATTTGTTACAAACCATAAGAGCTTTGATAATACTTATTGTGTTAAAGTGTCAATTAATAATCCAAATAGAGAACTATAGTTTATTGAGATTTAACAAATAAATCAATAAAAATGAAAACATCAGAGAGAAAGATCAAATTAGAAAACACCAAGAATTTACGTGATTCGGAGCAAATCTTACATTATAAGTCGAATCAAACTTACTATTGATGATGTTTGTAATTACAAATCTTGAATCTCTCAAATCTCTCAATATTATAAATTAATCTCTCAAATTGAGAAGACAACCAAAAACACTCAAAAGATACAAAAAAGTTTTCTTCTCGAAAGAAATCTCTTTAAATCTCAAAAAAAAAAAAAAAAAAATGAAGTATGCAAAAGAGATAACTTACAAGACCCTATCTAGCCCCCTTATATAGATTATGGCACAAACTCTAAATTAAATAGAATTAGTTTATCAAAAATCATAAGTCAAATAGCAATCCTTAAAATTGAACCAAAACTCAATAATCTAAGTCAAATAGGAAATCCAAAAATTGTGGCAAAACTCAACAAATGTCCATCTTTGCGAGATTTCCAATTTACAATTCTAGCAACTCATATTATCAAGGAATGAGGTTTCATTAAATGATCCAAAATACATATAACATCACCATGAGTATGAATGCAAATATCAATTGGCTAAACCAATTTAAACTTCTTCAAACTTACAATATATTAATCAAGTCCCTACAAAGTCGGAACTTAACTCTAGTTTGCTTTCTACTATCACAATTGTCATAGAACTCCAATTTTTTAGTTTTTGCCTCTTTCAACATGCCTTATTTATCAAAAATTGTAAAGCACATTCTCTAGCATGTCTCAACCTCATGCGCCATAACTTTGAGGTGTCATCATCTATACTTAGCATATGTGAAGCCACTTCAATTTGGCTAATAATTGTGCCACCCTACTGATAGAACAAATTCTTCTTTCGAATACCGTTCACTACTAAAGCGCCTTTAGTAGCCTTTAAACCTGAATTCGCCCAAGTATTATGTTGATTCATGCCTACCAAGACTCTCAATAAGTAAGATTCTTCTTCATATCTGGAATATACCAAACATCTATCAAACCCCTAATAATTCCATCATGCATTTACAACTGAACTTCACCTATACACTTGAGTTTATAAGGTGTGTCATCACCCATATGAAAAATACCACCTTCTAACTCATCTAAGCTAGAAAAGAATTTCCTATTGGGACAGATATAGTAGGTGGTGTGTGAAATTAGAATTCACTAAAAAATGAACCTATTAGAGCAATATCTAAATTTTCATCTCTTCTTTGTGTAACATTTGTACTTGACCCTACTTCTTCTTATCTTTGACCAACTTGGAATAATATTTCTTCCAATGGCCCATTTTCGACAATAAGAGCACTCATGCTTTTTAGAATACTTCTTGGATTTTGATCGAGATCTTCCATGTCTATCTTGATTCTTATTTTTGATCTACCTCTAACTACTAATGCATATGAGCTTGAATCTTGATGAACCTTCTTATCAACTTCTGATACTCATTATTCCTCAAGAAATTAGACACATATGCAAATTTAATATCAGACTTTTCATATAGTAAGGTGGTAGTTAGATGTTCATAAAAATCAACTACCAAGTTCAATAACAATGAAGCTTTGTCTTTATCAAGAATTTCTATATCTAAATTCCACATAAAGTATCTTGTTAAATTTATTGACGTATTCAAACAAAGGAGAAATGGATTTCTAATGGAATTGAAAGATCTTTTTTTTTCATATGAAAAGGTTCTCCATATTCTTTATCTTCCAAATTCTACCAAAATTTATTTACTATAGTTTCCCTCGTTACAAAATACTTCTAATATTTTGCCAAATAGATTCATATCATTTTACAAGTCAAATAATTTACCTTCAGTAATTCAGCTTCCATCATATTGTCGGATTTATCCCTCTTCAACATCATCTACAGATTTTGTTGAGATAAGAAATTCTTTACTTCGCACTGCCATATGCCAATATTGTTAGTTCCATCAAACTTTTTTACCTCGAACCTGCTACTCATTACCATGGATCCAGAGAAGGTTGAAGACTTCAAAAGACTCCTTTGAAGTCTATTATGATGCCAACAAACATGAAGATGAATCTCCATGCACGGTTATCATAAACAATTATATACTTTTGTCAATCTCCAATAACACTAATCTCCCACATTCAAGAAATAGTATCTAGATACTTTTATACCATGTGTTACAAACCAGAGGTGTTCTGATACCACATGTTACAAATTAGGGTAGCTCTGCTACAACTTGATGCAAAAATCAAAAGAGCTCTAATACTACTTATTGTGCAGAAGTGCCAAGTAATAATTCAGATAGAGAAGTAGGATTTATTGAGATCTAACAAATAAATTGATAGAAATATAAACTTTAGAGAGAATAAATCAAACTAAATAACACTAAGAATTTATGTGGTTCAGAGTAAGTTTTACGTCTACGAGCTGAATCAAACTTCACTATGAATGATATTTGCAAGTATAAATTTTGAGTCTCTCAAATATATCAAACTTACAAATTGATCTCCCAAATTAAGAAGGTAACCAAAAACTCTCAAAAAATGCAAAAGAATTTTTTGCTCATAAAAATCTCTCTAAATCTCCAAAAGATATTCAAGATGCAAAAGAGATATCTCTAAAGGTCCTGCCTAACCGGCTTGTATAGATTTTGTCATAAATCCGAAATCAAATAGGATTAGTTTGACACAAATCTTAATTCAAATAAAAATATTAAAAATTAAGCCAAAACTCAACAAATCTATGTCAAATGGAAATCCTAATGATTGAGCCAAAACTCAATATATGTGTCGTCTCTTGAAGTATTAAGAGAGATCCTAGGTTCTTTTTCCTGTAGAAACATTGGTGTAAACATCAACTTTTAATAGTAGGCCAATGCACTTAATGACAGAGACCTTCGTAATATAGAGATTCAAGAGTTGCAATGACATGTCCAAGAGTTTACCTATAGATTGGCAGATCAAGAGTGACTGAGTTGCAACATCCATAATCAGATGCAACTTCAAACTTATATAATATTTAATGTTGTTAAGTTTTACATAAAGGTAGAACACTAAGTGCAAATGACATTGAGATTACTCTCTAGTCTATGTTTTTAGAAATCATAGTTACAAAATTGAAAGCATTTCAAAGTAGGAGAGAGCATACCAATCTCAGTACCCGAGCAAGCTATAAAAGTGAAAAAAAATTACTTGTTTTTCTCCCATGTATGTCTCGCCTTCAATATTTCAACTATATTTCTTTTGGATATTTAGTAATCAATTTTCCAAAAAGGAGCTTGTTTCTCATATAAAATTAAGAGCAAAAGGTGAAGCCTATTTCTGATGAACCTAACAAAGAAATGATTTACAGTGATCATGATAAAACACTTGTGATTTGCTATTCACTAAAGCTGCAACTCCTTGCAAGTGAAAATGACAAAATTTACACGATTTTGACAAATTAAACACATCTTCCACACTCGTTACACTATTTTGACAAATTTTACGGTGCTGTGATGAACAGATAGAGCGGTTAGAATTATGTTTCTAAGGAAATTATTTAAGTTGAATCTCAAGATGAAACCATAGAAATTTTCAACTCTCTTTCATGGTTAAAGAAAGGAAATAAGACAAATATTTTCCATCATTGCCCTTATTTATTTTTTAATTGGGAAAAAATAATGATGAAATATGATGTAATATAGTTTTTATGGATGCTTGTCATTTGCTTTGGGTAAGACCATGGTTGTCTGATAGAAGGGAAATTTATTATGGCTATAAAAATAATTAAACCTATCAAAAGTTGGTGTAAAACGTGTCTCTTGGACCCTCTATGAATGAGAGGGCACATGAACCTAGTACCGAGGAAGGAAATGTCTTCATATTTAAAATTACGGTGGAAGAGGCCACCAAATTTAAACTTAAGTTGGAAGAGGCATCTCAAGCATGTGTAATTATAATGATAGAATTAAATTTTGATGGGAATTGTTATCACATAAAACACTAAACCTTTTTCAGGAACTTTAAGATGTTATCTCTAATAAGAAATCTTCTTCTTTTTTATCAATGCGAATTCAGGAATGAGAATTGGCCGGTTCAAGTATAAATTTTTTGGTGATTTATTCAAAATCTTAATTTAAAAATAGAATTTTTATTTTTTTCAATTCAAAATTCTAAATAGGATGGGCCAAAATTGGCCTTTTAACTCAACCATTCTCATCTCTAACTTGCATAAGTAAGAGAAAAATATTTCTTCTTGAAATCTAAGGGGAAAATAAGGTAAAGGAAAATAAGGAATTTCTTCAAAGTTAAAATGCATCTAACTCTTATAAAAATACTGTCAATGAGACTTGGCTCAAATGACATTACCCTTCTCCAATTTGCAAGAGGATTTGAGTTCGACTTCTAGTGAGAATTTAATTTAGATAATATTGCAAAAATGTACGTGTGCATGTGTGTACCTGTGTGAGTTTGACTTTTAAAAATACTAAATGATGGCAAGCCTCATGTTAGGATAATAAATGAGGGTAACCACACGTTCTTGTAAATGAATATGCATAAAGAAAATATGAGGATAAGGAACAATTATTTTTGGTTTATTGTAGACAGAACCCTTTAAATTATCACTTCTCTCCGAAAAACTTTATGGACTATTTTTACCTTATCTAAGCCCCCCTTACTATGACATTTTTCTGAAAATCTCCATACATCAGATAGAGTTACTAGTTTTTTGACATATTTTTTTATTTATAATTAATTGCCCTTAATTTATTTTTAGACAAATAAATATTATTATGTAATAACGTAAAGATTAATGTTATTATATGTATTTAGTAAATAGATTATTGAACTCACTACTTCCTCTCTAAAAACTTAATTGAATTAAAATAATAATTGACTAAAATTAATTAATTCAATTAATAATTAATTAAATTGAGTCATCTATTAAACTAGACATAAAAAGGGTAAACTTTTTAGCTACGTTGTTAGTGCCATCTTGGAGTTTGTACGAAATTAACAGTTAAGTGGATTTTCGGAACAAACATAATAGTTAATGTGGATTTCTTGTCCTTTAACTTTTTTCTTTATATTAATGTGGATTTCTAGGGATAAAAATGGGCAAATTTGTGGCTTAATTTTTGGTTGTCTCATCCAAAATTCTAAATAAGAAAATTTAACTTTTTATTTCAAAATTTTGAATAGGACGGGCCAAAAATTGGCCCTTGACCCCGTCTATTCTCATTTCTAATTGCTTCATGCATTTTAGAGGAATCTGCGTGGCACCAAAATTTAGAGATATTTTTAAATGCGTCTATGCAAAATCTAAATAAAAAAAAGAGAAAATCAGTATCAAATTTAAATGTACGGATGAAGAAGAAGATGCATGACATCATGAGTAGCTAGCATCCACATTCTGAACTATTGCCATTTCCTTGCACCAAACAGAATCAAAATAATCCAACTTAAAGGTGCATTTTTACAGTCATTTGTCGGGATTTCTGTTCATATAACCCATCTTTTCCATCATTTGCTGGGATTTCTGTTCATATAAGTGAAATTGAGGTAATGTTTGCTCCTCACTTTCACTGCTTTGTCTTTGGTTAGGTGACGTAATCACTTTGCCGAAGACAATCGGCTTTTGGGACACCTGTCGAGGAGGTACTTCAAAGAAGTGATATTGTCCCTTAGTTATTTTTGATCAAGAGAGGAGGGATGACCTGAACGGCAAATGGTATGCCACCAGAACTTCAACTTCGGATAGGCCATCCGCTTTGGTGGAAGTACAAGAAGGTTCAGATTCTGTAGGTACAGCAGGCTCGTAGACTAATTTTATATTTTCATTAATAATCCACTCATCATCTGTTACATTAGCTACATTATTATCTAAATTCACTTTAAAATTTATATGAGGGTTTATCTCATAGTCACCCCCATCATCCTCTTCGGGAGATTCGTATTCAGTATCTGCTTCGTTGCCGCTTTCGTCGGGCTCTTGAGGCCTGTCGAAGTTATTATTGGAGACTTCATGGGCCGGCTTGTAGAGCATAGCATCCGTGAAGTATTTTTGTAATCCTTTGAACGACTGCCTATCTGCAACTAATGTCCGGACTTCTGCTTGTTCATCGTAGTACTTCATGCACTGGTGGAGAGTTGATGGGACTATCATATAGGCGTGTATCCATGGTCGCTCCAGCAAAATGTTATAAGATGTATCTGCGTCTATAACATAGCATGTAACCTCCGTTCTCAGATCTCCGATTTGACACCAAAGTCAGATCTTGCTGAGAGGACAGCTATCATTAGCGTTGAACCCATATATTGTAGTATTCGCCGGTGTCAGCCGATGGGGAGAAATCCCCAATAGCTGTATCAGTCTTCTGGGAATAACGCTTAATGCAGACACCGGATCGATTTGAATACGGTCCACTTTCGTGGATCCGATATATCCGGTGAAATATAAAGACCTATTATGCTTTATATTTTTTACCTGCATATCTTCTGGAGAGAAAGTAATTTGCGGGACCTGCCTCCTCACTTGATGACAGCGGGGGCAAGAGTCCTGCTCTTCGTCGGCCGGCTCAACAATCTGAGCTAAGAAAGATTCAGAGTCTGCCAAAACCTCTCTTAACGCTTCACGAGTTGATTTTGACAATCGCAACAACTCATAGAGCGTGACTCGAGCTGGAATATTTGCCAACTGAGCTATTATATCAAATTTAAATGGAGTCTCCTTAGCTTCTTCATCTTTAGCAGGATTCTTCTGAAAACGAAGCCCCTTTTGTTTTACAGGCTTCGCGAGTTCCCAGTATATATTTTTCGGCTCTACTCTGGTATGTTTTACCAGATCGAGTGCCGGAAGGGCCCGCCCTATCTTAGTGAGTGGCCATAGTTTCGGGCTCCTCTTCAGAATCCGTGAAAGCTCCCAAGATTATATACTCCTCCTTTATTTTTGCGGAAATAGTATTACTAGTCCGCTTTCTCCTCTGGCTATTTGAGGCAGTCCATTGTTCATCTTGTAACAGATCAGGGTGGACCCACATGACTTCCCCTTTCTGTGTGGCTACAGGGATAAGTCCTTCCTGCGTTTTTCTATGCGGGTCATGATTTTTCACAACCAATTTTCTCTTCTGGTACAGGGGTCACCCCGCCAGGAAACTCATGGGTTCCTACCACTGGGGTTGCCATATTTGCGGTGACCTTTTTCTGTTCCTTTTTTAGCGTCAAGACTCCAGCTTCTATCAATGCTTGGATCCTGTTCTTCAGAGGGTAACAGTCTCTAGTAGGGTGTCCAACATTTCTGTAATAGAGACAGTAATTGGGATCGTTGGTCTTACCAGCATCCTTTGGTTTTCTATTCTCTGGGAGTTTCAACATTCCTTTTCTAAGGAGCAGGTGAAATAGTGTAGGTGTTTGCTCTGCCTTAAAAGTATAGGTCCTTTCTTATTGGGGCCTATTCTGTCTCGTGCCCTTTTGATTTTGGGCTTCGCGTTTGGAGAGTTCGTCTTTTGTGGAGCGGCTTCCGACGTCATTACCGCTTTCCCCTTGTTCTTGTTATTGTTCTGTGTGTAGGGTCTATTGTTTCCGGAATTCCGAGCTCCACGTGATTCTTCAATTCTGCGGATCAAGTCTTCGGCTTGCTCACCTTTTTTGAGCAAATCCTTCCAAGTCTTAGACTCTACGGCCCTCATTTTTAAGAACACGTTTGTCTTGAGATTATGTCGACATGTCTCTACTAGAGTTTTCTGGACCATTCCGTGTTTGCAGTGCCCGGACTTCTTCTGAAATCTTTCTATGAAGTCTTTTACCGTTTCTTGTTCCCCTTGTTTATTTGCAAAGAGGGAATGAACCGAAATTTCAGTATCATCCTCGAAGAAACGTGCGAGAAATTGTTTCTCAATATCAAACCAGATGTTAATAGTACTTGGGAGCAGCAGCATAAACCAAGTGAAGGCAGGCCCTCGCAAGGTACTTGCAAATACCTTGGTCATTACTAGGTCATTACCCATTAAGTGCCCTGCTTGGGATAAGAAATAGTAAATATGTTGACTGGGAGATCCTTTCCCATCATAGGGCTCTAATTTGAGCAGCTTGTATTTTTCAGGGTATGGTGCCAAATCCCATTCAGGTGGGTATGGTCTTGAGACCCATGATTCTTTCAACTCCTTCTTGTGCATTAATACTTCGAGTTGGCCTTGTAACTTCTCGATTTTCTCTTCATGAGGGTCATGAAAAGAATACTTATTTTCGTCTTCATGTGTCGAGTGAGCCTTTTCATCTCTATCTTCCTCGTTCATTTTGTTGAACGGAGTTTCTTTTCCCTTCTTGGCGTTATCCTCGATAATTTTTTGAGTATTTTCGACCAATTTTGAGAGCATCATTTTAAGATCCTCGATGGTCTTTTGTTGCTCCCGGATCATTTGTTCTTGGGCCTCAAATCTTTGGTCAATATTGTCAGATTTATCCATTATATGTGATGTGACTGCTGCAACTTAGATGATACCGAAGAATGAGGAGAAGTTATGGCCGAGTTGTCACTATCGTCGTCATAAGAACCTTTCACAAATTTCTTATAGTTTCATGTCGGGATAGCGCCTGACTTAAGTCGGGTAAAATGATGAGGTTTTTCGTCATCTACATATGACTCATATTCTTTTTCCACGATCTTCTTACCCTTTCTGACCATGTTAGAAGTTACAATTCTTCACTTTTTTCCTTGTGGAGTAGTCCTTGTCTTCTTAACAGGGTTTTTGTCCAGCTCAGTTAATCGGACGAACACCGATACCCTGTTCTTTCTGCAGCAACAACTATCCACTATAGCAGATACTGTTGTCATAAGCTGCTTGCAATGACAAGTCAGTTTAGACTGAACTTGATCTATATTTCGCTTCTTAGTTAAATACTCCCTGAGATCAGTAGCTTTATATATGGGGTTGTGGGGTCCACTCAGCTGTTGAGAGAGTACTGGGGCCGGTTGAAGTTCCTTAGTGTCAAGTTCTGGTCTAACAGGACATTTATTGGTCCTGATTTTATATTCAGGTTTATTCACGCGAAGTTGAGCTGTAGCTTCGCATTTAGACACACGAAGCTGAGAAATAGCTTCGTATTTTGAGTTGCGGAGCTGAAAATTAGCTTCACGTTTTACTTCGCTAGCCTCGCGTTTTACGCTGGCATGATGTTTTTGTAGAAATTTATCTTTTGGAATACTAGCCCCGCGGGGAAGAAAATTCTTGCATGCTGGCTTATTCTTGTGATTAACGCAAGTCATAACTTCGTGTTTAGCGCGATTTTTGCGATTAACGCAAACTTGCCACTCCTCTTCGTGATTTTCGCAAAGGTAAGGAGTCTTGCGGTTAACACAAGTATTACTGGCTTCGCGTTTATTGCTAAGCTCAGGAATAGCCACGCGTGGAGAATCACACGCTAGTTTTAAGAAAATTTTATCCTTGCGATTATCGCGAGTGTCAGAAATTTTGCATTTATCGCAAGTTGTACTGGCTTCACGTTTATCGCTAAGCTCAGTAGTAGCCTCGCGTGGAGAATCACACGCTGGCTTTAAGGAAATTTTACCCTCGCGATTATTGCAAGTGTTAGAAATCTTGCGTTTATCGCAAGTTGTACTGGTTTTGAATTTATCACTAAGCTCAGTAGTAGCCTCGCTTGGAGAATCACATGCTGGCTTTAAGGAAATTTTATTCTCACGACTAACGCGAGTATTAGAAATCTTGCGTTTATCGTAAGTTGTAGCTTTGCATTTATCGCGATATTGGCTCGTCTTGCGATTAACGCGATCCGGTTTGCAACTATAGCCTCGCTTTTTGTGAAGTTAGCCTCGCGTTCAATGCGGGCTTTGAAGGCCTTTCGTCTAGCTCTCAGATTTCTATTTCGGAGTTGGGTTCTGGTCAATCCAGTTCCCAAGCCTTTCTCGGCAGTAGAGAGGCCATCCTCTGCTAGGGTTTCCTATCCAAACGATGGCTCTATGGCCGCAGTCTCCAAGGGTTCCCGTTTATCAGTGGATACCCGATTCTCGGGTATTGAAGCGCACGCGACGATAGCGTCGCGTTTTGGTCAGGTTACCTGACTCAGAGGAGAGATACTCCTCGTACTTCTGCTGGTTGATCTCCACGACAATCATGTTAACATCGGAACCGATCCTCTCGATGTCAGATTACGCCACGATCTCTTCTCTGGTAAAAGAGACTTCTCCCACTGTGGTCGCCAGTTTGTTCGCAGCAGAATTTTGCTTTCCTTCTATTGAATTAATTTAAATTACAACGAAAGTGAACAATAGAAAGAACAAGCGAGAGGATTTATATGTATCGCTCTCTTTTACAAATATAAACGTGGGATCTATGTGGCGATGGGATCTAACTAGTAGTTCATTTTGACGATCTGAAGACGAACTCTTCTCTTGAAGATGGCGGCGGCCGACTCTTGATCCTCTCTGCTGATCTTCACGAATTCAAGACTCTCACGCGTAACTCAAATTCTTGAAGATGCTCCGAAAAAGATCCTTAAGGCTTCCTCAAAGGGGTATTTATAGTCTTAGGTCAATATAAGAGTTTCTATCTAAATAGAAATTGTATTTATCAAGGATTCTAATCAAATATCTTAGTTTTGATTTAAATCTCTTGATTTAGAGTTCTGATCGGACTTAATTTGAGTATTTGGATAAGCCTAAATCTTAATCTCAATCAATTTGTGATTCTGGTTATCTGCTCACGCGGAGCTAATCGTATCAAAATGCAGAGCTAAGAAACCAGAATGCGGAGTAATTGATTAGCTCCGCGTTTTTCACAAACGTGAGGCTAAAATAGCCAAACGCGGAGCTACAAAGTTAGCTCCACAGTCTGTTGTGGAAAACTCCATATATTTGGAAATTTTCTCTGCCAACAAAAGTTAGTAACATACTATGGTTAGGGAAGATTTTTATTTTGAAAATATGAAAATTTTAAAGAAGTTTTTTAAAACAAAATCGTTGAAATATCATGGGTATCAAAACTAAAGTTATCTTTATAAACAATTTCCCTACTTAAAATGCACATTGACCTCAATAAATTGATTTTTCTATTTAATCAATCAAGAACAAATAAAATTTAAGAGAGTGCTTATAAATTACCTCGGTGCGGTACTCATGACATATCAATTGCAAAAAAAATTGTTAGTACATGATATACAATAATATACATTGTGTCTATATTTAGCTCATGTCAATGAGATATCGGAGGATCTACTAGGTCGTGAGATTACTCCATATGCTTCGAAAATTCCAAGTAATGCTTTAATTGTTTTCCATTTACCCTAAATGTATGACTATTTTTAGGGTTTTCAAGATCGATTGCACCACACGGATATGCATTTTAACTATAAACCGTCCTATCTAATGTGACACAATTTCCTTGAAATATTTGAAGGCGTGTATAAAAGCACTTGGTTGGAAGGATGAAAAACAAAGCATTTGATATGGTGATCATGCTATATTTTTATTTTTTTCCTTTGAAATGCATTAATTGTCATATGTAGCACGTCTTAACTCTTCCAATTTATTTATTTGTAATTTTCATAATAGGTTAGCTAAATTGAGATCTAGATTAACTAATTTGATTGTCCAATACATCTTATGCTCTATCTCTATAGGAAAATGACAAGCTTTCCATAGACTATTCTGTATGAGGACACGCCTTAGGGTGCTTTATATGCAATACAGAAAGCCCATAAAGTGTCAGTTAGTTTAAACGATTAATTTTAGCAAGATGGGTTAACCATTTTCTCTAAAATTTGCTTTGTTGGCCAATTCGACTTGCCCCTTCGACTGTGGGTGATAAGTATAGAAATCTTGTACGTGATGTGATACTTCTTCATCAAATTTTCGAAGGCTTTGTTGCAAAAATGAGAACCCCATCACTTATTATGGCTTTAGAAACTTTAAATCTGGATAACATATGATCCTTTAGAAATTTGCTAAGGGTTGGTTGGTCATTATTTCTACATGCTGCAGCTTTTACTCATTTAGGGACAAAATCGACCACTATGAAGATATAGATATATCCGTTAGAAATAGAAAATAGTCTCATGCAGTCCATGCTCTAATAATCGAATATCTAAATTATAAGTATGGGTGTTAGAGGCATATCACTCTTATGGGTTAATACTCCAAATTTCTGACATGACTCGCATTGCTTGAAAAATTTATATGTGTCTCTAAACGTTGTAGGCCAATAAAATCCACATTGGAGTAGTTTGGCTACAATCTTTTTAGACGAAAAGTGGCCCCCACACTCTTCTGTTTGACAGAAGGCAATTATGCTTTAAATCTCATCATCAGGTACACAACACCTAATAATTTGATATGAGCAATATTTAAATAGGTAAAGATTATCAAAAAAGAAATGGCGTATCTCGTGTAAGAATCATTGTTTGTCTTGTGCACTCTAGTGATTTGGTATTTCACCTATAACAAAAAAATTGATAATTTCAGCGTACCAACGAGCTATTCCGATTGAAAATAGCTGCTCATCTTGAAATGAGTCCCTAATTTGTAGCTTATCGTTATTGAAAGTTAGATGAGAGTGGTGGTCAGCAACCACAATCTCTACTCTCTTTTTTGTATTTAATTTCAAAATCAAGTTTTTGGAGCAGTAGTATCCACTTGATTAATTATTTCTTTGCATCTTTCTTTGACAGAAGATATTTGAACATTGAGTGATCTGTAAAAACAACTACATGTGAGTCCAAGATATATGAATGAAATTTATTAAGAGCAAAAACTACAGCTAGAAGCTTCTTCTCTGTTGTCGTATAATTCATTTATACATTGTTGAGATTCTTGCTAGCGTAGTAGACCATGTACGGCTTTTTATCTCTTTGTTGCCCCAACACATCTCCAATTTCGTAGTCGCTTGCATCGCACATAATCTCGAATGGAAGTGATCAATCTGGAGGTTGCATTAGAGGTGCTTTGATAAGCATCTTCTTGAGGATTTCGAAAGTTGTCTGACATGCATCCATTCAAACTGCATATCTTGTGCAAGAAGGTGAGAAAGAAGTCTAGTAATAGTACTAAACTCCTTTATAAATCTTCTATAGAAACCTGCATGTCCTAAGAATGAACATATATCATTCATTGTTTTAGGTATTGGTATTTTGGAAATAAACTCAACCTTAGTTGTATCCACTTTTAATCCTTTTAGACGAAACTATATGACCTATCACAATACTTTTTGTAACCATGAAGTGATATTTTTCTAAATTTAGTAGTAGATTTTTCTTTTGATATCTTTCAAGTATAGTTCCTAAATTAGTCAAATAAGATTCGATTCCAAATACAGAGAAATCATCCATAAGTACCTCTAGATAATCTTCAACCATGCGCAAAAAATACTTATTATACATCTTTAAAATATTGTGGGCGCATTGCATAATCCAAATAATATTCTTCTAAATGCAAAAGTACTAAAGGGACAGGTAAAAATTATCTTTTTCTGGTCCTCTAAAACACTTTCAATATGATAATAACCAAAATAACTATTAAGAAAATAAAAAAAATTCATACCCAACAACTCTTTCAAGTACTTGGTTAAGAAATGATAACGGAAAGTGATCCTTGCATGCTACTTGATTCAATTTTTGGTAGTCAATGCACATATGCTAACTCGTAGTAGTACGAGTGGGTATCATCTCTCCATCCTCATTTTTAATGACTGTTGCCCCACACTTCTTTAGAACAGTTTGGGTTGGACATACCCACTTACTATTAGCAATTGGATAGATGATGCCAATATCAAGAAGTTTCAAAACTTCAGTTTTAACCACTTCCTTCATGGTAGGATTAAGCCTTCATTGCATTTGCCAAATTGGCTTAACTCCATCTTTTATAGTGATGTTATGTGTACAATTAAGGAGTTACATAATTTTAATGTCCGCCATATTCTATCCAAGATCACCCTTGTACTTGCATAATGTCGATAATAGTCTCTTTTCCCGATTTTTGAAAAGATGCTCCGAGATGACCACCGAAAAAGTTTCTTTAGGTCCCAAAAAACACACATGAGATCTTTGGGTAGCGATTCTAGCTCAAGTATCGGTGCTTGGATATCAGATGATATTAATTTCTTTGTAATTTATGGTAACTCTTTATACACTTCATTTTTGGGATCCATCTCATGATATTTAAACAATAAGCATCAGTTAAATGTTCATAACGGTATGTTTGGATTTGAGATAATCAAGAAAAGCATCATTCATTGTTAATGAAAACACCAAAGGATCAAAAAAGCACAATGACACGATATCTCCTTCTTCACGGACTTGTTTAATGTAATTAATGTCTTGCAATTCATCATTATTAATATTCAGTTATTTGTAAATATTTAAAATATTAAGTTCAAAGGTCATGTTTCCAAATGAAAGTTTCACCACTTGTAATTAATAACCACATTAGCCGTAGCTAAAAATGGATATCCAAAGATAATAGGAATATGAAGATGTGAATTCATTACAAGTGCAGTGTCAATAACTTTAAAATCCACTAAAAAATAAAAGTTGCAATCTGCACTAAAACATCTTCCATAGTGCCCTTAGGATACCTTTCTGATCTATCAGCTAATTGTAGTTTGAAGGCGTAGGTTTAAGTTCACTTAGACCTATATGCTTATAAACCGAATATGGTTAGAGTTTTGCACTAGCCTCCAAATCGATAAAGCTTTTTCTGTATTATGTTGATCTATCACACAAGAAATAGTGGTACATCTAGAATCCTTATATTTAAAAGAAATTTCAAAACGGAAAAATGCACTTACCTGTTCTGTGAGAAGTGCTTTCTTCTGTATATTGTGACGTCTTTAGATGGTACACAATTCCTTCAAGAATCTTGCACATGAGGGGATTTATTTGATCACTTTCAGTAAAGGTATGTTGATCTATACCTGTTTGAAAATTTCTAAAATATCAGCATAATATGTATTAATATTTTAGCTCTCAATCATTTGGGAAACATTATAGGCAACTTAAAATTTATGGAAGTGGGTCTTTAGAGTTATTATTTTTAGATTGTTGTACTAAATTATTGCCCTATTTCTCTTTAATATTTCCTTTTGAAATGGGCTCATCAACTACTTTACTACTTTGCAAATTTATTACAACAATTATCTCAGATATATCATTATTAATAAATGAAGTAATAACATTTATATCTTCGACTTTACCTGAAGTGCCGTCTTCAGGTTGAGATGGTAGCTTACCTTTTTTATTTATTTGCAATGCAAAATTAAGGTGGCTTATCTGTGATCGGATATCACTGAAGGCTATCGCATCTTGACTGTTGATCATTTGTTGTGACTGAATAAACTGCTATTACATTTAGATTATTTGATCAATTCTCTGTTATATTTACAAAAAATTATCCTCAAAATTTCTTTTCGGTGGTGGTTGTTACATCAAAGGTTGATTAGAAGGTTGGACATATATTGTGGTGGATTAGTTGGTAGCTTATTTTGATGATTAAATTATTGTTGAGGATTCTACTTCTATTGAAGATTTGGATGGTTTCTTCAACCAATGTTATATGTTTGCGAATAAGGGCTATTTGCTGGTTGAGAAACAGTGTTAAAGGCATTGACTTGTTTATTTTATAAAGTGGGAAGTTTTGGTTATTCACGAGTCACGTGTCCTTGTAATTCAAAAATATCACAAACTTTCAAAACTTTTTCTATTGTCTTAACTATTTTAGTTTTCTTTGTAAACAAATCTTCAGATTTATTGATAGTGATTAATCATGCAGCTATATGTTTGGTTTCTCCTAATTTACTAAGTCCACCTTTATTCTAAGGCTTCTTTGTTAATTGGTGTCTATCCGAAATATCCTTGGTTTTTCAGCCTTCTGAATTTTTGGCAAGTGAATCAAGATAATCCTATGCTTTCTCAGCATGTTTGCTAAAAAATTCACCATTGTACATAGTCTCTACAAATTCCTGTTTGCGGTGTTTAGCTCTTAATAGAAGGTACTTATAGTCCTCCATATCTCGAAATCGTAATGTGAGCATAAGCAACAAATCTTTAAATCTATCCCAATACTTGAGCAATGGTTCATTTTATTTCTAATGAAAGTTGAAAATTTGTTTTCGCATATAATTTCTTTGATGTGAAGGAAAGAATTTCTTTAGGAATTCCTTTCGCATCTCATCTCATCTTCATATTGAATTAGGACGTAATGAACATAGCCATATCCTTGCTTTACCTTTAAGGGAGAATGGAAAGAGTTTAAGTTTAAAGATTAAGAGTAAACTTCTTTGAGTACTCGAAGGTACAAATTTGGACTCTCTGAATCCATCCCATTGTATATAGGAAAAAGTTGAAGTATTTCAGATTTAATCTCTAATTGTCCTATATTCGAAAGAAATGCTATGCATGAAGGTTAGATTGTCCTATCAGCTTGTAGATAATCTCATAAAGACCTTCCATTACCTCCATGATAAGTATTATTATCATTTATATTGTTATCTCCGAATCCATTATTATTATTATTATTATTCATACTTTTATTATTATTAGTGTTCATATTGTGATGTTTGGTAGATTGGAAGTATGTGGATTTGAGTACAATCAAACAAGTTTACTGTTTGAAGTTCTCTTCCAACTGTTCATGCAAATTCAAAATCGTAAAAATTAATGAAGTAAGAACTGTGATCTATACAAAAGTGTAACAAAATCGTATTGATCCTCGGCGACGGCACCAAAAACTTGACTACAATCGAACTTGTACACTTATAAGTGTAAGAGATCGAACAAGTAGTACAAGCATAGCAACCAAGATCGTTCTCCCTACAATCATTTTGATTATTGTATTGACACTAAAGAAGAATAAATTATGAAATTAGAAATAAATATTGAATTTTTATTAACTAAAACTAAAGCAAAAAGATAAGGTTTAAATTTACTTGAAATAAAATTATTGGTCAGATGGATTAACTCTCCCGTAGAATAACTTACTGGATCTGTTTATTCTTTTTATTTCAGTTGTATAGATCACATGGTCTTTTTATAGACTGAAAATATATCATTGAAGCACAAAATCTTTCAAAGTTGCAAAATTAATACTTTGAATAATTTTTCCTAATTAAACCTATATGTATTTTGACTTTATCTAAGTATACAATATGAATAACAAAAATAAACATTCAGAATGTAAGTATCTACCATAACTAAAAAGTCTATAGTATATAAAAAACTAAATAATGAATATGTAATGGCCCCATATTTCAGCAACTTCCCAAAATGGAGAATGTTACTTAAAATAACACTAAACTACCCAACAGTCACAGGATCTTTAAATAACTGTAGCTAGTATTACAACAGATAAATAAATAATATGCTTGAAACTAGAATTGTTTTTATAAAGCATGAGGCTGGTTACATGATAGGGCACATTGCTCTAAATTTGTACAACAAAATAATCAAAAGAAGTAATAGTGTCTGACAAAATAAAATATAAACAATATTATCATAAATCCATCTCTTAATAACGTTCGGCTAGATTATCAAATTATGGATCTTCGATTGGTGCAGGTTCTCCCTCTGCATCCACAATATCTGGATTTAGAACCCAACAGATTGAACCAAGCAAGTAACCCTTAACGGAAGAAAAACGTGTACTATCATAGTACAGAAATGTCAATGCACGTGGCTTGCTCATGTCAATGTTGTTCATGGACACATAAGATTAAGCATGTAAAAGAGTATAAATAAATAAACAAACAAACAAACAAATATGATAAGCATTGACTCTATGTATTTTTATCATTTATTCTATTAGTCTAAGTCATTATCAAAATTAGTTCTAGAAACTATAAAGATATATAAGATAACACTATTCTCTATTGTTGTATAAGTGCCTGTACATACCCCGATCCTGGTCTCAATCACATGGCGCTGAACCGTGCCATACTGCTAGGTATTATCAATTATTTCCCATACTATACTACAGTAAATGACATATTATACTGGGTATTAATTAACACTCGGTCACCCAGACCACTGCAGTAAAAGATTTTGGACCTTGACATTACAATAATTCTTATACAACAATGCTATTATCCATCGTATAGCTTCTCTCAATTCCCAATTTCATGTTACATGATATACATGACTTATAAAATATCATGACATGATTTATTCATTACAATGTACTTGCCTAATTCAGTTAACTATGCATCATTAACAATTTTGACTGGATCATGTACACATATTAACACTATATTCTATTTTTCTGTCATGCCACTATATTAATAGTGGTGCCTATTACATACTAATCATGCATGTATAATATATCTGTATTATTTCTACAAGAATTGTATGGGTTACTTCTAATAAATATATGAATTGTTTACCCAACAAAAATAACTAATGGACACCACAAATATATTTTTTTACCATTCCATTTAAGGGGATTTATTATTACCATAATATATATATATATACACACACACACACACATACAAATATATGTAGGAATTACTGTAGGTGAGCCGTCAGCTCTGGAATTGTGAGTTAGCAGAAAAACTATAATAATATAATGATTTTTCTTTATTTTTTTTACGATTACTATCTGCACCTCATTAACTTTTATTCAAAATAAATTTCATAAATTTTGGAGTTCATTTACCTTTATATCAAGTGCATACAAAATGTTTTAAAAACCATTAATTTTGTGCTAAGTTGATGGAGGACCAAATCAAAATTAAAACCTAAGAAATTAGGTATGAGTGAACCCTAAATGGTTGAGATCATAGTCTAATTTAAAAAAAAAATTTATTGGAAATAGTTAAAATAAACTGGAGCTTAGGTAATGAATTGCAGCTGTCAGCTCATTTCTCTCTCATATATATATATATATATATATAGCGACTAATGCACATGTAATATAATAACAATATATAACATTATCAATATTGATATAATATAATATAATAGTAATATATAACATAATATCGAAAATAAACTAATAACATTATGTAATCTGGTTTGGGCATACGCTACCCATGCAATGTATTATATAATTTATATAAGATATCTCCTACTTAATAATATCCAAAATAAACTAATGACCCAATAATCTGGTTCAATTTTTAATATAAGTTAATAGTCCAAAATGCAAACTGAGCATATTCATAAAATGATAGTCTATAATATGAGCCAAGAATATTCATAAAATAAAGTAAATTATGCATTCAAAACATGAATTAAATAAATTCTCTAAAAAAGGAATAAAAAATATCAATATTACTCACATCGAATTCTTCTTATTTTCCTTTGATTTCTTGGATCTCGTTTTCTTTACTTTTTTCTTTTATTTTTTCTTGTCTTTCTTCTGTTTTCTGTGAGTCATGCTCACACAGAGGCTCAAGTTTTCTCACACACTCTCTCTTCCTTTCTTTCTCTCTATATCTTTTCTTTCTCTTTTATTTTTATTTTTATTTTTTATTTTTCCTCCTTTCCGTGAATGGAGTAACACACAAAGGTTTATACAAATCCTCTGTGTTTCTACTCATGACATCTCATGTGTCTCTTTGCCACCATAATTTGTGGTGGAGCCGTCTGCTCCCTTTATTTGCCACGTTAAAACTCAATTTGACAGCAATATGCCGTCATAGCATATATATTGTTATTATTATTATTATTAATTAATAATTATCAATGTCAAATAATAATGTCCAAATACTACCAAATAAATAAAGGATGAAATACTTAACGAAGGAAATACTATAAAATTGTCCATTTGTCATTTCGATGTACGGAATAAAAGAAAACAAATTCTCAAGTAATTAAAAGAATAATTTAATATTATAAAATTAGTAAAATTTGAAAATATTTTCAGACTTCTTGGAAAATTTCTAAAATTCATAAATATTAGAAAATTAATAACCGCGAAGACCAAATATCATTTGGAGTTAAGAATTTAAAGTTATACTTACCAAAATCTATTTCGATGTCCAGATTGAAATTCGGTAGCCCAATTCGATCGTTCGGACTAAAAGAAAAGATACGAGTAGCCCAATTTTTTTGGAATGTTACATCCTCCACTAATAAAGAATTTTGTCATCAAAATTCTAAATCAAGGAATATGAGAGTATAAACAGGTATCTATAGATACAGAAGTGAATTAAATTAACATACATGATCATGATAAAAGTATGGATACTTTATCCTGATATTTTCTCAAGCTTCCAAATAGAATCTCTTGATAATTGTACATCGCATAAAATAAGGACCAACGATATTACTTTATTCTTCAAGACTTTTTTCCGTTGGCCGATGATTACTACAGGTTCCTTCTCATACTTTAAGACTGATCTCAAATTCATCTCGAATAGGTCTATTATTCTGTGTTCTTCACCCAAGTACTTTCTTAATTAGATATATGAAACACATATAAACGGTTTCCATCTCTAGTGATAATAATAATCTGTAGGTAAGATTCTCAATCCTCTCCATGATCTCAGATGGCCCGATATATTTTGGACTAAGATTTTCTTTCTTGTCGAATCTAATGATGCCTTTCATTGGGAGAATCTTAATGAATACCCTATTTCCGACTTCTCACTCTATAGTTTCCTGCATTGATCTGTCCATTTTTTTTGTCTATTTTGGACAACCCTCTTATGTTCTCTAATTATTTTCACTTGTTCTGTAGCTTGAGTAACCAACTCTTGTCCCAAGAGACTTCGTTCTCCAATCTCGTTTCAACACAATGGAGATCTGCATTTCTGACCGTACAAAATTTCGAATGGTGTCATTTTGTTGCTCTCATGATAACTATTGTTATAAGAAAATTCCACCTATACAAATAGTCCTCCCAAGATCTACCAAAATCCAACCCCTAAGCATATTTTCGACTACTTAGATAGTCCTTTCTAACGGATCGTCTGTCTGTAGATGGTAAATTAAAGATCCAAATGTGTTCCCAATTATTCATCAATCTCTTGCAATAGTGTGATCTGAATGTTGTATCTCTATTTAGTACAATTTTGACTGAAACTCCATGTAATCTCACCACCTCCTGCATAAATTTTCTTGCCAACACTTCTATTGTCTGGCCAACTCTAAATGGAATAAAATGAGCCAATTTTGTCAGCCAGTCCACAACTATCCAAATTGCATTATTATCTCTAGTACCCTTGGATAATCCTCTCACAAAATCTATCGATATTTGTTCCCACTTCCACTCTTGTATTACTAGTGGTTGGAGCAATCCAGCCTTTCTATGATATTCAACATTTGCATGCTAACAACCAGAAAATTTAGATAACTGGCAATCTCTTTGTTCATGCTTGGCCATCGGAAATAAGTTTTCATATCCTTATATATCTTATTGCTTACATGATGAATGGAATATATTGATTTGTGAGGTTCTTCTAAAACTCTATCTCTTACATCTCCTTTAGACACCTATAATCTTTGCCTAAATCTAATCTCTCCATTGAGTACATCTTCATTTCTAGTATCTTTCCTACTTTTATTTTGTTCTTTAAGCTTTAGAATTTTTTATCTTCACCTTGTGCTTGCTTAATATGCTCTATCAATGGTAATTGTAGTCCTATCTCCATAAGTTGAGCTATCATTCCCAATAAAACTACTTCCAGTTCTATTCTTTGCATCTCCACTAAAAACTCCTTCTGTTGAGTTAATCTCTCTACTGTAGGCCTTCTACTTAGTGCATCTAGTACTACATTAATCCTCCTTAGGTGATACTTAATTTCCAAGTCATAATCTGTTACTAACTCCAACTATCGTTTCTGTCCTATATTCAATTCTTTTTGAATGAAAACATCTTCAAACTTTTATGATCAGTATATATCTCTATCCTCTGACCCAGTAAATAGTGTCTCCAAATCTTCAAAATATGAATCACCGCTGTTAACTCAAATTCATGAGTCAAATAATTTCTCTCATGAGGTCTCAACTGTCTTAATAGAAACTCAATCACTCTTCCATCATGTATTAACACGCACCCGAACACCTGACTTGAAGCATTATTATAAACTTTCACTCCTCCAGAATTGTCTGGAATTGCTAATACTGGTATTGTTGCTAACCTCCATCTCAATTATTCAAATGCTTTATTATACTCCTTTGTCCAGATATATTCTAAACCTTTCCTAATTAATTCAGTTAAGATGATGTGATTTTAGCAAAGTCCTGTATAAACCTTCTTTAATACCGAGCTATCCCTAGAAAACTTTGAATTTCCATCATTGATTTTGACATTGGCCAATCCATCACAGCTTCTAGTTTCTTAGGATCGGATGATATATCATTTCTAGAAACTATATGATCCAAAAAAGCAATTTTGTCTAATCAAAATTCAAATTTACTCAGTTTTCCATATAATTTTTGCTTACTGATAGTCTGCAAAACTATTTTCTAATGGTCAGCATGCTCTTATCTATTCTTGGAATAAATTAAGATATCATCAATAAATACCACCACAAACTTATCTAGGCACTGAGAAAAAAATGTGGTTTATTAAATTCATAAATACTACTGGTGCATTAGTTACTCTAAACGGCATTACCAAATATTCATAATGACCATGTTTGGTCTTAAATGCAGTTTTTCGAATATCTTCGTTTGGACTTTTACTTGATGGAATTCCGAATGAAGATTTATCCTCAAGAATACCTTTGCGCCTCCCAGCTGATCAAATAGATCTGTTATTCTTGGTAATAGAAATTTATTCTTAATTGTTATTACATTCAAACTCCTATAGTCCAAACATAATCTTTGACTCCTATCATTCTTTTTTGTTAATAATATTGGAGCTCCCCAAGGTGAAACACTAGTTCTTATAAACCAAAACTTTAATAGTTCACCTACTTTTCTCTTAGCTTCTTTTAATTTTGCAACTCCCATTCGATAAAGTGGTCTACAAACTAGTTCAGTTCTAGAGATAATATCAATAATAAATTCTACTGCCCTTATCAAATGCAGTTCAGGCATCTCTTCATGAAATATATTTAAGAATTCTGATACTATTAGGATCATTTCTTCTCCTTCTTCCATAACTTCTAAGACTCCTCCTTTTGGAAACACCTTATATTCAACTGGTTCTAAAGACTAGCTTCCGCGAATAAACTTAAATTATGAATAATTAGGAATCTGAAATATTACTATTTTCTTTTACAATCTATTACTATATGAAACGTACTTAATCAATCCATGCCCAGAAAAATATCATATCCACCTCTATTTATAACTAGCAAGTTGGCACACAAATCTCTACCATTAGTCACTAGGGGACATAATCTACACTCTTCATTAGTCATAATAAACTGTTTCTAGTCTTAATGTCCTACCCTGCAGATAAGATTGCAAAATCAATAAAATTGTGAAATAAAAACATGATAGAGATAAAACAATGTGAAGCTCCATAATTGAATAAAATAGTTACTGGTGTATTGCCAACTAAAATCATGTCTGCAACTACTCCTTCAATAGTCTGAACTTCCTCAGTATTAATTAGTCTAACCTGCTCCTTGCCTCTATCCTGCTCCCCCTTGTGTCTCCAAAGGTATTTTCTGGTCTGGTCCTTCAATCCTTTGAACTGGTGGTTCTATTGCAACCGGTCTTGATGCCTGCTGGTAAGAAATTCCAACTGCTGGTTGTTGCTTTGACTATTTGTTGCTCTACTAGTAAGGAATTCTAGTTGCTGGTTGTTCCTTTGAACTGCTGGTTGTTGCTTTGCTGGTAAGGAATTCCAGATGCTAGTTGTTGCTTGGATAATTAGTTACTTGATGATTTGTTGACCCGCATTAGACACAGTCCTATAGCTCTTCTACACTCCTTCCGAACATGTCATTGCATAGTGCAGAGAACTGCACACTAATGGAGCACTACTTGCGGCTTTGCCAGGGGGCCTCCAAAACTCTAGGAAGAATTTGCCTCTTGATTAAATGGCCTCTTGAATATTGTCAGTTCCCTTCCTTGGTTGCTCTAAGTGGCATGTTACTTCGAATATCTCTAAGTTGGTCTTGTAGTTATGACCTGCTAAATACTCTCTCAGATGATATCTTAGTCCTTACTGGAACATAAATGCTCGATCCTCTTCATCAACTACCAAGTTCGGGGCAAAATGATTGAGTCTCACAAATTCAGTAGCATATGCACCACAGTTTGATCTCCTTGTTGTAGCTCCAAGAACTTCTTCATCATCTCTCACTTTGCCGATGCATGGAAAAACTTGGAATGAAATGCCTCCAAAAACTTCTCCCAATTTAGAGATTTCTGGTGCCTTACCTCTTTGGCTAGCCACCATATTCTAGCCATATCGGTCAACTGAATACACACCACCTCCACCCGATTTTCCTTCTGAATTCTTTCTGCCTTCAAAAGATTCTCCATATTTATAATCCATTTCTCAATCTTCAATGGTCCTTCTATCCTAGAAAACACTGACAACTGCAATCTTCGAAAGTCTGAACCATCTCGCTCTTTTTCGATTCCTTAGACTACATCATTCTTTCTAGTAATATTGTCATGGTCTATTGTGTCTATACTACTCCTTGCCCCAAGTTTCAAAGTTTTGCAGTCTCATCCCTCGTACTCGCACTCATACTTAAAGAGGATTGGATCGATATTATTCTGTGACGATCCAGATATGAGTCAATAAAAGAAAATCCAAAGATAGACAATTCAAATAATAGAACATGATAGGATAGGCACAATACAAGGTCAAGTAGATATCAAAAAATAAAGAAGAATTAGCAAGAATGAGTCATAAACGTGTTCTTATGTGATAGTAGTCTTATGACCTCTTAGGCTCTATACCACCTTGTAACGTTCCTATTTTTCAACTGCTTTCCAAAATGGAGAGTGCTACCTAAAATAACACTTGATTATCTAACAATCATAGGATTTTGGAATAATCGTTACTACTGCCATAACAAATGAATAAATAACATATCTGAAACTAAAATTGCATTTATAAAACATGAGGTTGACTACATGAACGGGCACACTATTATAGATTTTTACAACAAAATAATCAAAAGAAGGAACAGTATCCAACAAAATAAAATATGAAAAGTATATACAAGATTATAATAGTAGATCTACCTCTTACTAGCATTCGGCTTGATCGACGAAGCATGGATCATCGATTGGTGCAGGTTCTCCCTCTACTTTCTCAGTACCTGGATTCAGAACCTAGGGAATAAATCAAGCAAGTAACCCTTAAAGGAAGAAAAAGGTGTACTATCATAGTATAGAAGTGTCAGTACACGTGGCATGCTTATGTCAGTATTGTTCATGAACACATAAGATTAAGTTTGTAAACGAGCATAAATAAATAAATAATAAACAAACAAACAAATATGACGAACAATTACTCTATTTATTTTAATCATGTATTTTATTAGTCTCAATCATCGTCCAAATTAGTTGTAGAAACTGTATAGATTGATAAGATAGTGTTATTCTCTATTATCGTATAGATGCCCATACATACCCAGATCCCGACCTCAATCACGTGGCGTAAAACCATGCCATACCGCTAGATATTATGAATCACTCCTCATACTGTATTATAGTAAAAGACATATCACACTGGGTTTTAATTATCACTCGGTGATCCAGTATCACCTAGTCTACTACAGTAAAAGATTTTCAATCTTAATATTATAATAATCCTTATATGATATGGCTCTTATCCATTATATAGCATCTTCCTATTTTTGAGTTCACGATACATGATATACATGACTTATAAAATATCATTACATGATTTATTCATTACCATGTACTTGCCAAATTGATTAACCATGTATCATTAACAATTTCGATTGGATCATCTACACATATTAACACAAAATTCTATTTTAGTGTCATGTCACTATATTAATAGTGGGGCCTGCATATTTTCACATCATATTTTCAAATTTACAATTTATTTAAATAATATATTTTTTAAAAATATATTTTGATCATATAGCACCCATCCCCACACCAAAATCAAGTTGTCTAATCAAGTAATTGCGACTAAGAAAACTAGTAGGATTAATTATATTTAGATTTATTAAGAAAATGATCTATTTGGTTTTCTTTAACCAATTGGATTCGAATTTGACTAGATATTGAATCTAAATAGAACCAATCTAAATCCTAGTTGAGGTATAAGATATATTAGCCTAATTAATATAGGATTCAACTCTCATCCAAATAAACTAGATTTAATTTAAATTTGGTTCCTATACCTATTAGGATTCAAATTTAAATTTTGTTTCTATATCTTTTAGAATTCCTATTAAAATTTGATTTTCTATATCTTTTAGGATTCCAATTTAAATTTGATTTCCATATCTTTTGGAATTCTATTTTTAATTAGAATAGTAAATAGAATTAGATTTTATATTGGACTTTTCTACTATGAGTAGGAATATGACTCTTAATTCCCTATAAATATGTCCCAATGATTCCTCTTTTCCTAAACAAAAAAAAGAAGTAAGAGAGCAAAATATGGCAGAAAGAAAAGAAATAGAGAAAGAAAAAGAAGAGATTTCAACCTAGGAGAATTTTGAGAATCTTAGAGATTTCGTCACTCTAGCCAAAGACTTCATCCTAAATCAAGACCAAGATGAATTTTATAACTCACTATAAATATGCTACTGATTATATTTTATCTTAAAGTGAGTCCAACAAACTCTATATTTACTATTTTATTTGTTCATTGACTTATGTATTTGAAACTCAATGAACATAAAACTAAGATATGATAAGATACCGACCTATTATAATACATAATTGGTGATACCATATTAACCATTGTACTGTTTTATTATTCCTTAATATTATTGTTATTAATACTGAACACTTAATTTTAATGATTATCACTAATTCATATACTGAACTAAATTTACTGAAATAACCAATTGATACTAAAATTGATAATTGATACTGAAACTAACATACACTGGGTTTTTTGGGAAATTGAGGATTTATATAATTTGATGGTTGAATGTACCGTGACATTGTTTCCTTTTTTTGGGATGATCGGGATAGATTTCGATCAAAACTGTCACTATTTTCCTTTTTGGAAGGATCGGGATAGGCTCCAATCAACTTACTGTTCGTTTTTCCGAAGATACATGGAGATGCATTCAGACCAGCCAAGTTCATATCTTCCTAAATTTACAAATTTCGTAATTAAAATACTTTGATTATATGACTAATTAATTTGACATATAAAGTGTTAAAATATGATATTTTCTATTGTTTTAATTGTATATTTTTTATATTTTTGAGATATTATTGTTTCATATGTTTTATTATAGATTTTTAAATCGCTTTATTGATGATTCTGATTATGCATACCCAGACGCAGATTTTTATTTAGAGGTAGACATGCTAGAGACAAAGCAGGACACAATATATTTTCAGGAGCAGGCGAAGCCACAAGATTGACGGTCTTTCTAGTTTATTATTTTCTTATTAAATTTTATGAAAGGAGAAAAATATTATTATTATTGAAAATTTATTGTTTATTGTCTATATTTCCGCTGTAATGTGATTTAATGATTACTGAGACTTGTCGAGTTATCATTTGACACCGAATGTTTCAGTTTTTCACACTACGGAATGTTGGGGCATTACAAGTGGTATTAGAGTGTAGACTTTTTTAAGTTTGTTGAAGTAATTTTAGCAGACTTGGATATCATTACAGTCATAAATTAAAAATCTATTTAATTTTGTTAGACTATTTTAGATTAAATACAAATATATATAAATATAAATTTACTTAAAAATGAATACATGTATGAGGAACGGGGATATTATTTCTAGTTAGATGTTTACATTTTATCCTATAGTAGTTCGTAAGAGGAAATTCTACGTCAAACCATTACCAATATTGAGTGATAGCTTATGGTCAAAATCATAGTCTGTAGAAACCCGAGTCTAAGTACCTTCCATATAACTATTAATTGTCGAAAAAGGAGTGTCGTTTGAAAGATAGATTATTCGGAGTTTGAGCATATTAGGGGCAACAATATCGTGAAGTCGACAAACTTTAGAGCCCATCGTATGAAGGGAGTATTAGTTCACTTGGATGCCTTTCTAGCTAATATTCTAGTGGTATTAGAGTTTGTGAATGTTTTCAAGAATTTCTTGGGGTTACTATCAGACATGGTAGTAGAGCTCGCTATTGATCCCATTCTTAACACTGCACCTACATCTCTGGAACCATATCGAGTGGGTAGCAGAGATAGAGAAAGTAAAAAAAAAATTAGTTGGATAAATTGGAATCTAAAAGTTTTATTAAACCATCTTCACCTTAGGTGCACCAGTATATTTGATTGGAAATAAGGATGGAGACAAGAGATTGCATATTAACTATAGAGGATAAAATAGGATCACTTTTAAGAATCGATACTTGCTATTGAGGATTGATGATTTGTTCGATCGGCTTGGTGGATTTTAGAGTATTTTTCAGATTGGATTTTAAGTCTGGATATCACCGAGTGAAATGAAAGAGTCAAACATTCTTATGATAGCGTTTTGAACTCGGTATGACTTTTTGAATTCTTATTGATGCCATTTAGAATGACGAATGCACCTACTACTTTCATGAACTTAATAAATCAAATTTTTGCTCCATATTTAGATAAGGTTGTTGCGATGTTCATAAATGATATATTGATGTATTCTAAAATGAAAGTGGATCTGGCTCAATGCTTAATGATAGTTGTGGAGACAGTAGGAAGGAGACACTATATAAAAACCTCAATGATTGTGAGTTTTGGATGAGTAGCATTTCATTTTGGGACACATTCTTTCTGAAGATGGAATTTTAATGAATCCTCGTAAGATCACAGTAGAGAAGGATTAACATGTTCTATAGAATGTATCTGGAATGAGAAGTTTCCTCGAATTAGTTGGCTATTTTCAGAAAATTGTGCATGACTTTTTTAAGATTGTAGGACCACTGTCTAAGTTTCTGAGAAAAATGGAGTAATAAGATTTAGATTTTGAAGGGTGGAAAAAAGGGGTTCACTACAGCGTTAGTATTAGCCATATAAGAAAGCACTGAAGGAATAATTGTATATACTAATGCGTCAAGAGATAATTAAATTTTTGTGTAGATGCAATATGATTAAATGATAGCTTATGCTTCTCGGCAATTGAGACTGCATGAGAAAAACTACTCCACTCATAATTTGGAGCTTGCAGCTATAAAATTATATTTTAAAGATTTGGAAGCATTATTTACTGGGCAATATAATAGAGATCTATTTAGACATGAAAGACTTGTGTTTGTTTTAACTTATAATGGACTCAATATAAGAGAAAGAAGGTGGCTCAAATTTATAGCGGATTACCTATATCTATTGGAATTTTCCTACAATATTGGTTACCAAGTAAACATCAAGATGACACAATTTGAGGCTCTATATGGGAGAAAATTTGGATCACTAATATATTGGGCTGTCATCGAAGAAAAGAAACTACTTAGACTAGAGATGATTATACAGATAGTAGACAATATTAACTTAATAAAACAATATTTAAAGTATTATTTTTAATAAATTACAAAATTTTAAATATGACGTGAAAAAAGTGGGTGTTACACTCTATCCCCTTTAAGCAAAAATTTCGTCATTGAAATTTCTTAAGACCTACGGGATGCAAAAGAAGATTATATTTTTACTCAAATATGTATAGAAATTAGTCTTGGGTGTCTTCCTAACACTCCCAAGTCGTCTCTTGGATTAAATCCTAATTCCAATAAAAAACCGACATAATAGGATTTACATTGTTCTTTAATATCTTCTCATGAAATCAATTATGGTTACCAGTTTTTCTAGATAGGAGAGATCTGGCCCGATCTCAAGTTTCGAGTAATCCAAGATGTGCATCTCACCAAATTCCGAATAATCTATCTTCGAAACGATACTCCTCTTCCGACGATTAATAATTGTATGGAAGGTACTTAGACTCAAATTTCTACAGACCATGATTTTAACTATAAGTTATCACTCAAGTATGGTAATGGTTTGACTTACAATTTCCTCTTACAAACGACTACTGGATAAAATCTAAACATCTAACTAAAAATAATTTCCCCGTTCCGCGTACGTGTATTCAATTTTAAGTAAATATAATTTTATATATAGTTGTATTTAATCCGAAATAGTCTAGCAAAATTAAATTGATTTCGAATTTGTGACTGTGATTATATCCAAGTCCGTTCAAGCCACATGAATAGACTTAAAAGAAAGCCTGGGCTCTGATATCACTTGTAATGTCTTACTTTCCATAGTATGGAAAGCTGAAATGTTCGATGTCGAAAAATAACTCGATAAGCCTTAGTAATCATTAAAATTATATTACAGTGGAAATATTTGCAATGAATAATAAACAATAATTTTTCAATTAAAATAATAATATTTTTCTTCCGTGCATAAGATTCAATTAGAAATTAATAAATTAGAAAGGTCGTTAATCTTGTAGTTCCGCCTACTCCTGAGAATATATTGTATCCTGGCAGGTCTACCTCTAGATAATAAATAATCTGCATCTGACCATGCATAACTAGAATCGTCTGTAAAGCGTTATAAAAATATATAGTAAAATACATGAAACAATAATATCTCAAAAATATAAAAAACCTACAATTAAAACAATATAAAATATCATATTTTAAAACTTTATATGTCAAATTAATTAGTCTTATAATCAATATATTTTAATTACGGTATTTGTAAATTTAGAAAAATATGAACTTGGCTGGTCTGAATGCATTGCCGTGTATCCCTAGAAAAACGAAACTGTAAGTTGATCGGAGCCTATCCTAATCCTTCGAAAAAGGAAAACAGTGGCAGTTTTGATCGGAACCTATTTTGATCCTCCCTAAAGAAGGGGAACAGTCACAGTTACGTTCAATAATCAAATTATATAAATCCTCAATTCTCCTATAAATCTAGTGTATGTCGGTTTCAGTATAAATTATCAATTTCAGTATCAATAGGTTATTTCAGTAAATTCAGTTTAATATATAAATTAGTGATAATCATTAAAATTAAGTGTTTAGTATTAATAATAGTAATATTAAGGAATAATACAACAGTACAGTGGTTAATAAGGTATCATCAATTACGTATTATAACAGTTTGATGTCTTATCATATCTTACTTTTATGTTCATTGAGTTTCAAATACATAAGTTAATCAACAAATAAAATAAAAAATATAGAAAATAAAATATAATATTAACATCTTTATGAGAGAGTTGGACTCACTTTAAGATAAAATATAATTAGTACCATATTTATATTGAGTTATAAAACTCACTTTGGCCTTTATTTAGGATGATGTGTTTGGCTAGAGTGACAAAATCTCTAAGGTTCTAAAAAACTCTCCCTGGTTGAACCCTCTTCTCTTTCTTTCTCTATTTCTCTTTTTTCTCCCATATGTTTCTCTCTCACTTTTTTTTTTGTTTAAGAAAAGATGGCTTATTGGGGCCTATTTATAAGGGATTAAGAGTCATATTCCTGCTCATAGTAGGAAAGTTCAATATGAACTCTAATCGGACTCTCTATCCTAATTAAAAATAGAATTTCAAAAGGTAGGATACCAAATTCAAATAGGAATCCTATAAGATATAGAAAATCAAATTTAAATAGGAATTCTAAAAGATATTGAAACCAAATTTGAATCTGAATCCTACTAGGTATAGGAACCAAATTTAAATTACATCTAATTATTGGATGAGAGTTGAATCTATATTAATTAGGCTAATATATTTTATACCTCAAATAGAATTTGGATTGGTTTCTATTTAGATTCAATATTTTGTCAAATTAGAATCTAATTGATTAAAGAAAACCAAATAGGTTCTTATCTTAATAAATCTAAATTAATTAATCCTACTAGTTTTCTTAGTCCAAATTACTTGATTAGACAACTTGATTTGGGTGTGGGGTGGGTACTATATGATCAAAATATATTTTTAAAACAAAATATTATTTTTAATAAATTATAAAATTTGAAAATATGACGTGAAAAAGTGGGTGTTGTAGAGCCTATTATGTACTAATAATGCTTGTATAATATGTCTATATTGTTTCTATAAGAATTGTATGGACCACATTTAATGAATATATGAATTGTTTTCCTAACAAAAGTAACAAGTGGACACCACAAATTTATTTTCTACCATTCCATTTTAGGGTTTCTCCACGTCGATGAACAAGTTTAGAGATAATTTAAAGAAGGAAAACTCAAGAACAAATCCAATATAATAATATAGTGGATTTTCAGCTCACTCTCAAGCTGAATATTTGGTGATTTATTTGAGAAAAATGGAGAGTGAATTAGGATTGGAAGTCTGAAGAGAAAATATAGAGGAACAGAGTGGAAGATGCTTGATTTTTTAAGATTTTTCTAAATTTATTTTGGCAGCTGCTTGAAGATGCTTATTCTATCTTAAAAAAATTCTTAAACTTCACCTTAAATGCAATATTGTCATTGGATCAATTCCTATTCAAATTTGATTAAGGATGGCTGCGGGGCTTTTACAGATAAATTTGAAGATGGGAGAAGGTTAAAATTGAAATTCTTATTTTAATTTTAATTGGATTTTTGCCTGAAAATTAGCCGATCCGAAATAATTCAGGAAAAATATGAAAAAAATCCAAAATAATACAATAAGAGGTTTCTGCTCTACATAATTTGATATTAAAAACAAAATTGAAAAATATAACTCAATTTACAAAATATCTGGCTGTATCAGTATTCAGATTCCAGAGCTGATACGGATGATACGGAATAAATCAATAGATGGCTTAAGGATTATGGTCGTAACAGAGTTAGATAAGGATGGTTTCAAAGCAAGTGCAAGCTTTCGAGTTTTCACTATCAGCTAAGACACTGATATCCAATATGGGATTGATAACGAGCTTCTTGATGTTGTTAAAGAGATGCGCTGTGTCATCCTTGCCCAAAGACACCATCATTATAGAGTGGTATAACCTACCATATTTCTTGATCATGCAAAATCACTCGGACTCCTACCCACCATAGTTTGCAAGTTGCAAAACGGTCTTCACGAATTTGTCGCTGACTTCTGCCAGCAAAGAAGCCCAAAGTTGGTGATCCCAGAGACAAGGTGCAAGTTAAGACTCCGAATCCTAAGGTGGAAATGCCTTATACATAACTCATGGCATGATTCATGGTGTAATGCCCAAACTTGAGGACTTCTCCTTCTTTTGAAGGTTGTGATCGGCCCCCACTTGACGAGCGACATAAAAAGTGTTATTGGAGAAATTATTATATGCATGTGATCCGCAAGACAGTGAGTAATCATCAGAATTATCACACTACCGCTACTTTTCTAATTTTATGGGTGGCAATTATGATGAGTAATTTAGGGATCAGACCTGACCATTACACGCCACTCTTCAGGTTGCTTCTGTTGGTTAATCAACATCCGGCCAGGACACCTGCTATATCGACCAGGATCAATTTGCTACCTTGAGCCATATCTGCCAAGCAGGTTTGCATGCTAGTTTGGATATTCGCAACTCTATGTCGACAATCCTAACACCTTGCTCAGTTCCTAGGAAAACCTATTTGAAGGCACTAGATGATGGTATCACTTTGTTACAAGGTGCACTGGAGCACATTTTGCTTAGCCGCACAAGTCTCCAAGCCTCTACGTTTCTTTCGAATGTTGTACATGGTATCACAATGCCAACATTATAACCATTGGCTTTTCACTCACCCATCCCTGCTTGAAGGAGATTGAAGCATTTTATTCTCAGATGAAGGGTTCAAAGAGGGTTCACATACAAGGTATGGATGAATTTCTAACAATTGAGGATGATGATGATGATGACAACATTGAGATTGGATGATCTGAACCTAAACCTGTACAGGTTGAAGTGCTTGCTCAGGCAGAGGAACAAGTGCAGGCTAAAGACCCGACAAGACTTGATAAGTTGGTCCAAGGAACTTATGAGGCAGTGGCCAGGCGCACGAAGCATGCTGACCAGTAGTAAGAAGCCGCTGGCCAGAAGCTTTCTTCATCAAATTTTCACGTTCAAAACCAATCCAAGTATCAAATCGTCAATGGAGTACGAGGTCGACTCTCCATAGTCACGTCAATAATCCACACTTTTTTGTAAAAGAGAGAGACGTTATATAAATCCTCTTATTTTTTCCTATTTTTTAATTGTATTTTGGAGATTTTTGTAATCATAAATCCACAGCAATAAAAGGAAGCACGACATTATTAGAAAACACATATGAAATGGCTCCCAAATTATCTATCCATGCCTCAATAGTAGCTTAATTAAGGGCGCCCAATTTTGTCACTACAACTTCGGTGTGATCTACATATTGAAAGAAGTAGTTAGACTATAATTTTTGGCTAACACCTTAGCTCCTCGTGCCCAAAACTTCCTGAAAAATATGGAAGTAGCACATCACCTCCCAGTACGTTTCATATACTTGGGGATCCTAAGTCTTCATTCGTCTCAGTTCCTCCATGGTCGGGACTATCTCTTCATATGACAGCTCCCCAATCGATAGTAAAGAGTCTTTGAACATCTCGTGGAGAGCAAAGCCAAGTTCACCGACAGGAATAAAGAATGTTCTAATCTTAATGTATCTCCAGAATGCTGAACAAGTGATAGACACTATGAGGAAGACCATACTATACATTTCTTATGGTTCCATACAACCCAATATCCTTGAGAATAGCTTCGAAATTTATGAGCATGAAGCTAATTACCCTACTCTACAATATCATGTTTGTAGAGTCAACCCATATAGGAGTGCGGAAATTATGGACAGGATATTCTCCTTTGAACTTCAAGAAATCATTTTAAAAGGTGCTAGCAAGTTTGGGCTACTCGTCATGAGGAAAGTCCTTCACCACTCGTCCCAATAGTAGACCAGTTAGGCATCTACCAGGACCATCTTGATGAGGACTCTGGTTGTCGAAGTTGCCAATGGGGATGCCTTTAGTAAGACTCCACTCCACTTGATGAGGGATGAATATGCTACGAAAATAAGTCAATAAGAAACTCCTCGCTATCTTTAGAATGAACATCATCACATCATCCACTTGACAAACCCATTTACATTCATCTTCGAACAAAAACTCCTTTGAAACTAATATCGAGTCACCAAACAGGAAGGCGGTAGTTTCTACTTCTTCTCTATTTGCACCCTGAAGCAAGGCGTCACTTATCATTTTCCTTTAAGGTGGACGAGCTTCAACTATATAACTTGTCTCTTTGGTCATTGTTGCTATGTAGAGTGAAAGATGGGATCGGTTTGTGAAATCTGAGTTGAACTCTACCATCAGGACCTCCTCTAAAGCCAAAGTGGGGATGCTTAGTTAAGGAAGTCACGTAGTTCACTGTCAAGAAAATAAAGAAAAAAAATCAGAAGCTCCTAAAAAACTATAAGCAAATTTTCTAAGTGAAGAAACGCGAGGCTAATAGACCCACGGATGGAGAATTGAATGCAAGGCTAAATAGTCCCACGTGGAAGAGTGTGAAAACAAGGCTACAGCCTCGCATCGCTAAACGTGAGGCTGTCTACCTCGTGCATTGAAGCGAGGCTAACAGCCTAGCGTGAGTATACGCGAGGTTGTTCAGCCTTGCGTCAAGAATGATAGGAGGCGGTTCGTTGCTGCTGGCGAATCCCAACATTGATGAATGATGGAAATTTGCCTTTTAGCCAAATTCCACCCCAAAATCATGGCAAAGTTCCTCAGTTGAAGCATCATAACCAAGTTTCACTCAAAAAAAAGGAAGAAAACAAAGTTTAAAGAGGATTTTACCTCTAAGAATTGGAGAATGGCTCCTATGCTGGCGGCGTACAGTTAGGAACGTGAGGAGGCGCTGGTTTGGCCAACTCTGACCATTTTAGTTGCGATTGATCGGTGAAGAGAAGAACTCGAAGAAAGAATGAAGAAAACGAAGAAATTCGATGGAAATTCGAAGGAATTCTTGAAGAGAGAAAATGGGTTTCTTTGTGCTTCTTTGAAAGAATGAGATGAAGAAGATGAAGGGATGGATTAAAAAGAGGAAATGACACCCAAGAGGCTTGATTTGTGGCAAAAATTTTGCAAGGCTGTTAAGCTCGCGAGGCTATCATCCCCATGAGACTAATTAGTCTTGCATGCAAATAAAGTTTGTATATGGAATATTTAAAGAATTAAATTTCAAAGTACTTCAAAACTCGTTAAAAATCAACAAACGATATTTTTAAAACTTTTGAGGGGGTCTTGTAGTATGAAAAAAATGAACCTAAAAGAGCCTAGCCATGCGAGGCCAATAGCCTCATGCACGCAAGGCTAATAGCCCCACGCAAGGCTAAATAGCCCCGCGCGAGGCTGACAACCGCACACAAGGCCAGTAGCCTTGCATGAGAATAATAGCCTCGTGCACGTAGGCTGACACAGTTTTGAAATAGTTTCTTTTGAATTTTTATTAGAATTCCTAACCAAGTCATATCCAAATACTCTAAGATTCAAATCTAACTAAAATACAAGATTAGAGATTGAATTGTGATAGAATTCCATCCTTATCTTTTAAGGAAATCCCTATAACTACTTTATGACTATTAATATGGGTCAAGAGAGGAGTTTTGGCAACTTTAGACCTTGGCAAATCGATTTACTCATGAGGGTATGCTGACCAGCAGCAAGAAGCTGCCGGCCAGCGTCAATCTCTATCAATTCCCTATGTTCAAGATCAATCTAACTATCGGATCGTCAACAGAGTACGAGATCGACGCTATATAACCATTTTAAAAACCCACACCTTTTGTAAAAGAGAGTGATAAGTTATAAATTCTCTCGTTTAATTTTTCTTTGCTTCTATTTATTAATCTTTGAGATTTTTTTTTTATTCATAATTCAATGGCATTGAAAGGAAGCATGAGTTTTGCGGGAAACATATATATCTCAGTTGCATAGATTACGTAATCTTCCTACAACTGGAAATTAAACCAATGAAACACAAAATCAAATAAAGTTACAAACTTGATATTTTAAATAACTTTTTCTAATTAATCTTATATGAGTTTTGAGTTTATCTAAGTATGAAATATGAATAGCAAAAATAAACATTCAAAATCTAAGCATACACCACGCTTAAGAAATCTACGGTATATCAAAAATTAAACAATGAATATATCGTCAAATAATAAAATATCAAAGACTAAAAATCATATCTTAATCCTTTAAAAGGTAACAGAGAGTCAAAGATATCAATTTTATATAAATCAATTAAAAATAATAAGCATAGAAATCATATACCAATAAATTACCTAGATTTTGTTATTTCATCTGAATCAACTCAGAAATATAGCCACTCATATTCATCATAACAATAAATAAAGAAAAGAGAATTCTATTATTGATTTCTATGAAATAGTACAAAAACTAAATCATGAATCGCTAAAACTCTAATAATAAAAAGATATTCAGCATTCACTGTAAAAAATTTTGAATTATATCGAACAAAACCTAATAGGAATTCTATTTACAAGAAAACTCTATATTCTCATAAAAATCTTCAATAAAACCCAACTGTTGCTGTGCCTTTTGACAATGCTATCGACTGCTACTCTCGGATTTGAGTTACAATTGATGGCTGTCGATAGCCAACTGATAGCTATCAATAGCTAGACCTGAACTGATATTTGAGATATACTTTGATTCTTTGATTTTCTTACATATAAAATCCTACAAAAACACTAGAAATTCCTAGAAAAATATCATAATGAGAAATTTGATTAATAAAAATATTTTTTTTATTAATTTCTTCTATTAATCAACAAAATTGGATTACGCTTGCATGAAATAAACTAAAATAACTACATTTTTCAAGTATAATCAGAAAACTAAGATGAATGGAAGGTTTATATAGAATTTAGAGTGTTTGTCCTAAGAGAGAGATTAATGGAATTAAATAGGATTTATTTGAAAGAAGGTTTGATAGTCAGAGGCTCATAAATAGGACTGATTTAGAGGGTTTTAATGATAAATTTGAAATTGGTCAAATACTCATAATTGTAGTTGACTACAGAGGTTGACTACGGTGTTTTTAATAATAAATTTTTAAATGGAACTCAAATGGTTCAAATGGGCCAATTAATAGAATTGTTAATGATTGATTTTAGGAATTGAATGATAGAAGTAAATTCGAAAATTCAAAAATAGAAGTTATCATTTCTTTATCACAAAATAAAGATTGACTTAATATTTAAGTGTGATTTGTGGTTATGTCAAACAATAGCTTAGATCTTATATTATAATTATTATTGTTATAATTATTATTATTTACTATTTTAAGCTTGGGCAATGGGCATGTGCTTTAATTAAATAGTCCAAATATTTTTTTTAAAGAAAATAAGTTTATGGGATTTAGTAAAAAAGAATAATTTTATTTTAATACAAATATACAAGAAAAAATTTATAAATAAACAAATATTATATCAGGTTAGGGTAGTTACCCAAACTCTCGTTTCTATTCCCATTTTCTTTTAATGACATGCTTCCTGATTGCCTAACATTTCGGTTACTGAATCATGGATGGTCAAGAAGCCTTACAGATGTTCTAAGGACACAAAAATGTTGACAATAACGTATTATGAAACACATTATGTTGTGTTAAGAAATGCAACAGAACCCCAACGCTACGCAACAACTGAAAATAACCTAGTGCGCCATAACAACACATTTTTTATGTTATTTCATGGTATATTACATAATGTTACATTAAATTACGTTATGTTACATTATTTACAATTATTGTTTAATAATTTCTATATTATTGTTGATTATTAGCGAATTGGTGCAATTTTTTACTTGATTAGTCGTTGGATTGCTTGTGAAATTGGTAATTTGCTAATTTACAATTATTTTCTTATTCATATATTGTAAGTACTCTCTGATTGTTGATATATCACTTACTAATTTGCAACTATTTCCTTATTCACGTATTGTAAATCATCTCCGGTTATTGATATATCTTACTTGTTGATTCTATTGAATTTTTAACTAAACTGAAATTAGCAATTATAGATAATATAAATTAAACATCACAAAATATACATAAATTACAACAATGATAATAGCTGGAATTGAAATAAAAAAAATAGAATTTTGTTATCTTGTTTAGATGATAACTGGAATTACGATTGCAGATTTAACATAACTTATAAAGATAAATGTGAAAATTATTGTAAAACTTATTATTAAATTAGAATAGATTATATATTACAAAATGATTTTATATTCTTTTTTTAGGAATTTTAAATTTAATTTTAAATTTATAAAAAATATTTTATATAGTTTTATATTTTTATTAAATAAATAAGAAATTGCATGATCTATGTTATGCATTACACGTAACCTAACAGAGACAAAATGTTATGTTACCGTTATAGCTATTTTAAACATTGCAATCAACTTCAAAGAAAAGATTCAAACCTAGTGTCTAAACTGTCTGGAAATATCCATGGATAGAAGTTCATACTTTCGTGATGATTGCATAATGCAGGCATTCATGCCTGTGAATTATGAAATAAATTGTTATATGGTACAGGTGTATAGAAGTATACAAAATAAATAGGAGGATCACCACTTCCAAAAGAAGGACAAGAAAAAGGAGGAGAAGTCAAAAAGAAACTACACAATATCAGCCTATGCAATAAAACTTTGGAACAATGTGGATCCACTAATGTTGATGATTCGGACAAGTTGTCAACATTAAAAGGATGAAGATGACAAAACCCAGGCAATGGGATATGATTGTGGAGCTTTCGGGCACACAAAGCGGAAAGTTGCTGTCAAATATGATGCAGGCACATACCATACTCATTATAATCACATTCCAAGTATAATGCAGATTTCACTATAAAGAAGGAGAAGATTCATTCAGCCCAAAAACCAGTTGTTCTGCTCTGAAGTTCTTCCACAAGAAAGATATCAGCGGCCAGAACTTAATCTACGAACTTCATAGAAAATTAATGTTTTCCTAAGATGTGAGGATATGAAGTGAAGTGAGCCCGTGTTACTATTCTGCAAAATCTCCATAGGATTTGCATCGCATGCAACGGTTAATTGATTCCTAAGGAAAAGCTCGAACAGATCTTTTTCTGCATGGCAGAAATTTTAAGGTGGCAAGACGTCAGCAAAGGGGTCTACTAATATTTAGAGAATGAAAAGAGAAAAGTTACTATTAATCTTAAGAACGATGAGAAGAAAGCAAACCAGCTAATTTTGAACATTAGCTATTCAAAATGGGATAAGCTGAAATGCCTTTTGCATATGGCGGGTAATATTTGGATCCATTCTTATTCTATGAAAGACAGGAAGAGAGGGAAACCAACAGATACTCTATGAAAGGAGTCACTGACGTCACCTGCATGCTTTGGTAATTATGAGGGGCATGTAGGATCTCCAAGCAATTATAACTCTTCCAACAAGCTCCAGATTCATGCAACAGGGACAGTGCTAACTGGACCCTCATCTAGGTCAATTTTACAACAATAGTAGAGGATAATATTCTTTGCTTCTATTTAACTTTCTGTGTGCAAAATTTGAAGCGTGGTTCATGACTAAACAAAAGCTATTGTAACATTCATGCTAAATTTGCAGTGTTCACAGCACCGATGTTCCAGAACTGCATATGACAACGAGGACATTGAACCCAATTTCTAAGCCTTGAAGTATGAAAGAAATTGAAACACTGAGAAGGTAATTAATTGACTTCAACCGTGTAGCAATATACCCTTTAAAAATTAAGTCTTTGAGTACTGTTTTCTTATGTACATCTTCAATGAATATTGTTTCTCTTTAATAGACTGGTACAGATAAGAGAAATAGATTAGGCCACAAGAACTCGAATTGGGTTGTCTTTACCAAATTCAATTCCGCTTTGAACTGAGGTGCCGAAACAGATTGAAATCTTCTCACAAGGACAGGCATTAATGAAGTGATCTTTAATTCATATAGAAGAGCTAAACACAGAAACAACTTGAGCAAGGAGGTAGGGAAACTTCAGGAGGTTGGTGATATAGTCAAACTTCAGGTGCCGATGACCGTGAAGAGATGTTTCATATAGAAGAGCTAAACATGGAAACAACTTGAGCAAGGACTTAGGGAAACAACAGCGTAAGAAGAGTTCACAAACTATTAGGCTATTAGCATGCACAAGCCAGTGGGTTGCCTCAAAAGGGAAGAACAAATCAGCAAGCTCAGAGCAGCAAGAAGAAGAGCAAAAAAAATATGTAATTACAGATTGTGGTTCTTTAGTTTATTACCTTTTATTTCCTCGTGAATATTTACTGTTTTTGCGATGTAGGATGATTTCATTTACAAAATCAAAAAAAGTTGTTGGGTTATGTTACATGCATGTACTGATATGTGGTAGTTGTATACACTAATTGAATCCTATATTACACCTCCCTTCGGTTCATTTCTTCCTCCCCTCTGGGAGCCATGATGTCATTCGCCATTTGGAGCCGTGAGTACTTCTCCTTCCATTTCCATAAAACCAAAAAAAATGCCTGACCAAGAATAACGTGAGCAGACTTTATATTGATTTATAGAAACTGACTCCTTGAAATTAAACTTTTAATATTTTTATTTGTTTTGAACTGCCTCCTCGATCGGCATCAATTCTATTTGCTAGTAACATCTACCAAATCAAACATAAAAAGGGTAAGAAGGACAAAAAAAAAAAAAAAAAAAAAAATCTTTAGTTACCATGCCATAATTACTTTCAACTCAGGTCTCAAGTATGTGGGTTCGATTTACGATTCCTTACGATGGGAAACACGTGTGGTCATATGAAATATACAGATTTCCTGAACTGGAAGATGCATACTTTATGAAAAGCAATTGAAACCAATAGTGAACAAATATCTCAATGTTTTCATATTACATTAATTTCAACAGCATCTCGATCATTCTACAATGTCAGCCATGAGCCCGAACATGAATTTTCTAGTACAGGTAGCTATAGTAAGATGTTCATCAGCCCTCACAATGCATTAGCTTAGCTAAAATCTCAACAAATGACGACCATTAACTAATCGTCAATAAATTAAGATAATTAACACGAAAATAATAAGGTGCCTGCATGATGAACTTTAAAGAACGAGTCCATGGAATTTATTGTCTACATATGGAAATTATTTACTATACGTAGTCTGTACTGCAATCATCTGATATGAAGAATGCGACAAAGGTGGCAATGCATGAACTTAAACGCCGACCGAAAATCAGCTTCCTCCCTACTCGCCTGAGTTGCAGCAGGAATAGTAGGATCTGCTCAGTGTAATAAAAAAAAAAGGATTATTGGTAAATATTAAATGGCAGAACAATAAATGAGATGCAAAATAAAAAGCTTGGGTGTTCTTCATGAACATAAGTTTGAAAGTGTTGCAAGGTATTCAAGGTAACAAAGGGTGAAAGTATACAAAACAGCCCCATCACACATGCACAGCAAAGTATATACACATATATTTTTTTCCTAGAGAATTTTTGGTGCTTTAACTCGTATTATATTTCCTGAATAAACATAACTCCCTGTAGCAATGTAATGATCGGCTGCTATATATTCTTCTACACTCTGTCAACTTTTAAAACTATGATCGCTCTTCTCATGAGTATAAACTTTATGACCAATAAAACTAGCTATTCTGCTTGATGTTTTATTCGTTATTGGCCTATTAGGTTTCTGTAGCGTGCTCCGCTCATCCACATTTATTTTAGCTAGGGTTTGGTTAACTCAACTCAATCAATCATTGGACTGAAGCCTAGTTCAGCAGTGTTGTAACTGTCCAAACTACACCCCGAAAATTTCGGCAATGTATCCCATCTCTAGGTAGAACATTACTGACAAGTACATGAAAAAGAGGGTACACGAGGCATTTCATAAGGAACCACGCTATCAAAATACACATCACAAGGATCAAATATTGCTACAGTCCATTCATAAGATAACATTATCTATAATACAACCTTAAAAGGTAATACAAAATTGAATATTTAACAACAATGAGTAGTTTGGTTGGGTTTTAGATACACAACCAATCTGACAAGAGGCTACCCACTTTATAAAAAGATTACAAGTTTAGTGTTGTATAAAAAGGTAGAGAGATAACAAGTTAATTATAGCAAAAAGAAGCCTATATGACGCTTTAGTAGTCTGCAAGCTCCTATAAGTAAGTGTCATTGACTGGTGATTCAACTTCGTCCTTTGTTGCATGCCCTACGACACTTGGCCATATAAGGGAAATGAAGGGTCATACCTGGCTAGAAATAAAATTGCGCACATGATGAATTAAAGCAATGTTGAAATATGACAGTAAAAGTTTTTTGATTAAAAACAAGAAGACAGTAATGTTCTTCCCAAAATTCTTTCTTCCTTCCATTGAATAACATGATTACAATGAAAGATGAACAGAAGAAAAACAAATAAGAGGATTTATAATTTTTCGCTCTCTTTTACAATGAAACGTGGGTTCTAGTGTGACGATGGATTCTATCTAGTAGTACCTTATGACGATCTGATGCAGAAATCTTCTTCTTGAAAAAGATGACAGCCGGCCCTATATCTCTTCCTCTGGTCTTGATGGATTCAAGGCTCTTATGCGTAATTTGAACTTCAAAACTGGTCCAAAGATTAAAGATGGATGATGGATCCCTAAAATCTCCTCAAATAGCGTATTTATAGACTTTAGTTGGTTATGAGAGTTTCCATAGGAATATGAATAGAAGGTTTTCATAGGAATAAGAATAGAAGGTATTTGTATTCATCAAGAATTCTAATCAAATATCATAGTCTTGATTAAAATATATTGAATTTAAATACTAATTGGACTCAATTCGGGTATTGGATAAGCCCAAATCTCAATTACAAATAATTTAGGATTCTGAGAATCTGCTCACGCAGAGTTAAATAATCTGGACGCAGAGCTAAGGATTTAGCTTCGCGTTTTACTCGATCTCGCGAAGCTAGGCTTCTGTCGCGCGACGCTAACGAATTGCTTCGCATTCTGCTAGCTATTTTCCTTCCTTTTATTTGAAAATTTTTACCACCAACGGACCCCCTCCAAAGTTTTCAAAATTGGTATGATTAACAAATTTTGAAATACTTTGGATTTTCAATTTGGTGATCTGGTTAAGATCAAGAAATTCGACAGAGGTGCCTAATCGCACATGTTTGAAATTTTGATGGAGACGGTTTAAGGCTCTCACGCATAACTTAAACTGCACCCGTCAAGAAGATGTTTATTTCAGTATGATAATGGTTCAAACCTTACTGTCAGAGGTAAGAGTTTAATATAACATAATTTATCATATCGAAATAACAAGGATAGTAATAATCCAAATATTTCAGTCAGAGATAAGAAATTAATATGACAGGTCCATGGAATTTTTAGCAAACCCCCAGCTATAAATGGATTTGGCATAGTTTTACCAATCGCCATTTACATTGGGCTAGTCATACTATTCCCCTCAGTATGATGAGTTGTCGAGAATTGATTTCCTCTCCCCTTTTCTTTTAACAGTATTGGGTAGTAAATTTCATACTTTTACCCCCAGTATGATAGGGTTGGCGAGGAATTTGATCTCCTCTTCCCGCTGCTTTGACAGTATTGGGTAATTGATTTAATACTTTACCCCTAGTATGATGGGATTGGCGAGGAACTTGATCTCCTCTTCCCACAGCTTTGACAGCATTCGGTGATTGATTTCATACTTTTACTCCCAGTATCATAGGGTTGGCGAGAAACTTGATCTCCTCTTCCCGCCACTTTAACAGCATTGGGCAAAAAAATTTCTTTATTTATAGCACTCAATTAGCCATTCCAATGGCGAGCAAGAGTAATAGAAGCAACATGATACTTATCACCGTCAATGTCTTCGGCACCCCCAGCCCAATTCGACTGCTAGCCAATGAGGACGACTCGGTCGCAGCTGTGGTTCGGAGCGTACCCAAGATACCAGCTTGCAAGTGCGGGCTGCTCGTGCTTGGAGTCGATCGAGTATTTTCTTTAGTTTTTGTGAAATTAGTTGAGCAAGTCGATTGTTTATTTTTTAGCAAGTCTGAGTGTACCCTTATAGTTTCTCCTTTTTTGGCAGGGAACTCATTGGTTCCTATGACCAGAGTTGCCATATTTACGGAAACCTTCTGTTCTTCTTTAAGCTGGAGGACACCGGCTTCTATCAATGCCTGGATTCGGTTCTTTAAAGGATAGCAATCCCTAGTCGGATGCCCAATATTCTGATGGTATAGGCAATAATTAGGATATTTGGTTTTTCCAGCGCCTTTCAGTTTTCGATTATCCGGAAGGTTTAACATGCCCTTTTTGAGGAGGAGATGGAATAGAGTACCTGTCTGCTCCGTCTTGAATGTATAAGTTCTTTCTTATCGGGGCCTATTCTGACATGCACCTCTCGAATTTTGAAGTCTTGATTTTGCCGGACTTGTTGGTTTTTGAGTAGGATCTAATGCCATCACAGCCTTCCCTTTGTTATTAGGATGCTGTGGATATGGTCTATTATTTGTAGAGTTTCTCATGCCACGAGATTTTTCAATCCGACGAATTATATCTTCCGCCTGCTCTCCCTGTTTTAACAGGTCCTTCCAGTTCTTTGACTCTACAATTTCCATTCTTATCAGCACGTCGATCCTGAAATTATGTTTGCAGGTTTCCTCCAGGATTTTATTGGTCATATCGTGTTGACAACGCACGGATTTTTCCCTAAGTGTTCAATAAAGCTTTTGACCACCTTTTCTTCTCCTTGTTTCGTCGCAAAGAGGGAATGAACCGATATTTCGATATTATCCTAAAAAAAACATGCCAAGAACCGCTTCTCGACATCATACCAAGTGTTTATGGTTCCTGGGGGCAACTGTATAAACCATGTAAAGGTAGGCCCTCGCAGGGTGCTCGCAAATACCTTAGTCATTATGGAGTCATTTTCCATTAGATGACGGGCTTGTGACAAGAAGTAGTATATGTACTGCCTTGGCGACCCCTTCCCATCATATGACTCTAATTTGATGGATTTGTATTTTTCTGGATAAGGGATGAAGTCCCATTCAAGCGGATACGGTCTTGAAACCTAAGACTCCTTTAGTTCCTTTTTGTGCATCAGAGCATCCAGTTGGCTTTGTAGCTTCTCGATCTTTTCTTCATGAGGATCATGGAAGGAATATTTGTCATCTTCCTCATACTCCGAATAAACCTTTTCTTCTTTAAATTCTTTGTTTGTTTTAAAGCGGTATCTCCTTGTTTTTCTTTGGTGGCTTTTCAGAGGAAGAGGTTTTTACCTTATCTTTAACTATCTTTTATGTATTTTCAACTACTTTTAAGAGCATTATCTTGAGATCATTTATAGTTTTTTGTTGATCTCGAATCATCTGTTCTTGAGCTTTTAACCTCTGATCGATGTCGTCGGACCTATCCACCATGTGCAACGCTGATTTTTGTTGTCTGGAAGATGCACAGGAGCGAGGTGAGGCTATAGCTGAGTTGTCACTATTATCATCACATGAACCTTTTAGAAGTTTCTTGTAATTTTGAGGGGGAACAGCACCTGATTTGAGCCGGGTGAAGTGATGTGGTTGTTCATCATATGCATTTGACTCATCCTCTATTTTCATGACTTTTTTACTTTGCCAACCATATTTAAAATCACCGCTTTCCATTCTTTTTCTTTGATTTTGTTCCTCAGATCATTTTTTTGTCTTTTTGAAGTACTTTGGTCTGACTCGGTTATCCTGTCGAACACTGACACTCTTTTCTTGTCGCAGCAATAATTATCCAATACGGCTGATACCACTATTATGAGCTGCTCACATTGGCATATTGAGTATGGTTGGACTTGAGTTACACTTCTTTTCTTTATCAAGTAATCTCTGAGATTGGTGACCTTGGATAATGAAGAATCGTGGGGCCCATCTAGTTGTTGGGAGGATCCAGGGGCCCACTGAAGTTTCTCAGAGTTAATGGTGTTGAATTGTTATCCAGTAATTCGATTATCAGTCTTGATTCTATATTCAGGCTGCTTTATGCGGAGCTGAGCACTATCTTTGCGTTTTAAAGTATTTGCGTTTTAAAGTATTTGCGCAAAGCTGGGATATAACTTTGTGTTTTATGCTAGCCTCGCATCTAACACTGGCTTGGCACTTCTGAAGAAATCTATCTTTTGATTTCTGCTTAGCCTCGCGTGGAAAATCAAATGCTGGCTTAGCCTTGCGATTTACGCAAGAATCCTTGGGTTCGCGATTAACGCTTGGCTCAAGTTTAAGTTCGATAGGCTCGCGTGGGAAATCACACGCGGGCTTATCCTCGCGATTAATGCGATTCTGAGAGTTGCGATTTACGCGATCGTAACAAGCCTTGCACTTAACGCAAGTTTTACTGGCTCCGCGATTTACGCTAAGCTCGGTTTTTGGTCGAAATCTGATAGCCTCGCATGGAGAGTCTTCATCACACGCTGGCTTAGTTATGAAGTTAACCTCGTATTTTACGCGAATGTTGTTAATTTTTCTGGTTTTAAATCCAGAAGTAGTAGCCTCGTGTGGAGAATTATCATCACACGTTGGCGTACAGCTAAGTTCTCATTTTACGTGATTTTCACTGGTCTTGAGATTAACGCAAGCCAGTTCGCGAGGTAAAATTATAGCCTCGCGTTCTGTCACTACCTAAGCCTCTTGCTTAACACGGGCTTTGAGGGCTCTCCTCCTTGCTCGACGATTTCGATTACGGAGTTGAGTTATGGTCAAACCAGATCCTAGGCCTTCTTCGGCAGCAAGGAGATCTTCCTCTGCTAGGCTTTTCTGCCCAAACAACGGCTCTATAGCCGTGGGTCCCATGGATCCCCATTTAACAGTGGATTCCTTATTACCTGATTTATGGGTATTGAAACTCACGCGATGATAGCGCCGCGTTTCGGTCAGTTTACCTGATCAAGAGGAGAGATACACATACTTTTGCTGGTCGATTTCTATGACCAGTATATCAACGACCGATCCAATCTTTCTCACATCAGATTGCACCACGATCTCTTTTTAGTAAAAGAGACATCTCTCACTGTGGTCGTCTGTTTGTTCTCCGCAAAATTCTTACTTCCTTCCATTGAATAACTTGATTACAATGAAAGATGAACAAAAGTAAAACAAACGAGAGGATTTATAATTTATCACTCTTTTTTACAATGAAATGTGAGTTCTAGTGTGGCGATGAGTTCTATGTAGTAGTACCTTTTAACGATCCAATATAGTAATCTTCTTCTTGAAAAAAATGACGGCCAGCCCTAGATCTCTTCCACTGGTCTTGATGGATTCAAGGCTCTCACGCATAACTTGAACTTCAAAACTGGTCCAAAGATTAAAGATGGATGATGGATACCTAAAGTCTCCTCAAAGAGCGTATTTATAAACTTTAGTTGGTTATGAGAGTTTCCATAGAAATATGAATAAAAGGTTTCCATAGGAATAAGAATAGAAGGTTTTTGTATTCATCAAAAATTCTAATCAAATACCTTAGACTTGATTAAAAGCTCTTAAATTTGAATACTAATTGGACTCAATTCGGGTATTGGATAAGTCCAAATTTCAATCACAATCAATTAAGGATTATGAGAATCTGCTCACGCGGAGTTAAATAATCTGGACGTAGAGCTAAGGATTTAGCTTCACGTTTTACTCGATTTCACGAAGCTAGGCTTCTGTCGCGCGAAGCTAACGAATAGCTTCGCGTTCTGCTAGCTATTTTCCTTCCTTTTATTTGAAAATTTTCACCACCAACAAGTAACATGTATACAAATCAAGAATAACTATCATATAATTATATTATTAGAAGCCTGTGATGAGACAATATAACTTATTATTAATGCCATTTATTTTGGAACTGACTGATGGATGGATATCGCATGTTCTAGGAGTGAACCATGCACACCCGGTACTTTGGCCAAGATGCTAGTTTCTCTTGAACCAGCCACTCTACTAAGTGCAAATATTATCTTGTCACGGTCATGATATTAGTTTTCCTTAAATTAACCATACCGCGAAGTGCTAGTATTATCCCGTACATACCCGGGATCACAGTTAAGACCTTAGTCTCCCTTGAACTAACTACACCACTAAGTGCTAGCTCATAAATTAGTGCAAATGGTTAACATTAACAACATGAGGCCAATGCGGTTGCATAATCTGACTCCCAAAATACATGGTTCATCCATCATTCAATTCTCCCATACCCAATTGTCTTTTAATATATTTATTTAGATATCAAGCAACGTCAAGTTATAGGAAGTATCATACAGGATCAGTATTACAGTACATTATCATACAGGTTGAGTCAAATAACCTTCATACAAATATAATGGAGATAGAGTTCATGTATAAGAGTCGTGGTTGGGTGAAGTTTGCAAGAGGGAACGACGAACAACAAGGGTGTCAACAATTTCAATGTTATTTAGCCATCTTACAGTTGTTGAACTGTAAATAATTTTTATCATTTTATATAATTATAATTAGAAATAAAAGTGTACTGAAAGTCATAGAGGACTGAATTCTCTTTCAAATAATCCTAGGGTGAGTTTAATCGGTATTCAGAATTAAATGATATCATGAGTTTCTTGAGCATGATACAAGACCCTTGTTGTTATATAGTAACTTAATATTCAAGCTAAGATTTGACTACGATGAGTGAGAATTAGAAAAGCAGCTAGTTATAGAATTTGTAAATCATTGTATTCTCTTTCATGAATCTAAAAACAGCTCAATCAAAGTTGTAGATAAAAAGTTATAAGTGTTTTAGTGAGACTGTACCACACTCTAAGCAAGCAGCACCTCCAGTTCTGACAGAGTTAAGCAATGTCTGGTGGAGCTAACTGTCCGAGGCGGCTAAGTGCTTCAAAAAACTAAGTATTCGGCGAAGTTACATGTCTGGCAGCGAAGCTAACTTTTCATTGGAGCTAACTGGTTGGCGGAGCTAAATTTCTGGCGAAACTAGGCTCTGCGCATAAGGTCTAATTTGAGGGTGATTTTAGTGAGGCTGGAAACTGAATGGAGTGAGCAAGTAAATGAAAATTGAAGAAAATTGAGTTCTATTTCCAATGAGACTAAAATCAACTAATTTGGAGTTCTAAATCAAAAGTTATGTTAAAAAATCAAAGATATGTCTAGATAACAGCAGATCTGCATTTGCACAAGCACTGATTTTGAACCCGATTTACAAGGGGTTAGAGGCAGAGTTAGGAGACAAGTAATATATGAAATAATCGAGAGTTAAATTATATTTGTAATAAGACCAAAATAAATTCATTTGGAGTTCTACAGTAAAAGTAATGATATAAATACCATAGGGTGTGCAAGTACAGAGTAGCAATGTGACTAATCATTTTTTTACTCGGATTTCGACTAAGTTATTGTCAAAATTGGTGAGGGAAGGAAAAGTTGTAAAGAATTGAGTTTTAACATAATTAAAAGAAGAATGGACTTATTTTGAGTGATGAGTCAAAAGTTATGTTCATTATATCAAGATCAGCTGAGTTAACAACTAGATTTTCGTAAAGATGGATAACTCAAATATTGGAAGATCCGAGAGGTGTTTTCTTGCTACAGAAAGAAAAAATAAAAGTTCCTTGATTAAAAATTATATACTTAATTATTTAAAGAGTGATTTCTATCTAACTATCTAGTGTCGTTGTATGATTCCTTGATGAAGATAAGTGATTTCTTGCCTTGAGTTCGAAGAGTAGTCTCAATAATCATTTGGCTTCAATTGGAGACTTAAACTTGGGTGCTACTGGAACTCTAGTAGAGAAACAAGAAGAAGAGGAAGAAGAACCAAGGAGAATAGAGAGGGTATTGAAAATGAGAGGAAGGAAAGAGATTGAGTATATTTGTACTCATGGTATGGAGTTGAGGGGAGAGGAGTTGGGAGTGTTATGAAAGAGGAGGTATGGGAGGGTGTACTCTCCCAACCACTCTCTCGCTATTTACAAGAGTACCATGACACAATTTGACATAAGCTATTGAGTTTATCATTGAACAAAAATTAAAAATTAGAAGTGAAAGAAAAAGTGGGTTTTAGATTAGCAAGATTGTTATAAGTGAAGGAGTGGGGATTGGATTATTATAACGGACTACCAATTCAACATGAAGCTACAACCTATGTTCAGAGAGAAATTTTCTGTATTGGATTTTTGAGAAAAAAAAAAAATTGTGAATGAATCCTCATATACATTCCATAGACAACAGCCTTTTAATTCGGAAATCCATTTTCAACCTTCTCTCAGAAAACAAATATTATAAGAACATGCTAAAACTTCTAGGTATTAAATATAATGTTATAGCTTGGTGCACAACATTAATTTAGAATAAGGGAAAATTTTGCAAAGCCCTCTTTTGTCTTGCTCGATCATTTTATTAAAGAAAAAGAAAACAAGAAAACAAAAAACTCCATCAAATAATTTTCCAATCATATATTGACAAGTCATGTTAAGAAAATGCTACCACTCAAGCCACATTATAAGTTATTAGATAAAATTTATAATGATGTTAAAACAATAGATTAATGTGCGAAAGTGTAACGGAACACATAGATGATCCTTGAGTTGTTATTAACGTCTTTCTCCTCTCTTGCCACATCATATTGCATCAGGGAATTATTTCAGAAATAACTTGCTAATAGGAATAAATTACTATTTGGTATAGTTTTACATTACCCCTTAATTGATGAAACCCGATCAATGAACAATTCCTTATGGCTTCTAATAAAAAAACAAGTTCAATTGCTAATGTATCTCTAATAAAGGACGAAAAGACAAACAATTTGAGCACATAAAATGATGTAATTCCTGATGGGGGTGATAAAATAGGATTAGCTTGAATAAATTACCGGTAAGATTACTTACAACAACCATAAGATGTAATAATGATCAAATCAATAAACAACGCAAACACACGGAATTTACGTGGAAAACCCTTGCATGAAAAAACCATGGATGACACTTACCTTCTTCCACAATATGAAAATAATGGGATATACAATTTCACCTCTCTAGATGACACTATAGGATTACAAAATCAAGAGATCTATTCTTGGCTAAATAAGCATCACATTTGAGGTGGATTTTGAGAAATATAAGAGAGTAAAAGGATGCATCATACCTTATACATAAGCTGAAAACATGATCCAAACTGTTGGATGCGTAGATCTCGCTATTTGAAATCCACTTCTGAAATTTGAGCCAAATCGGACCGCCGATGACTGTCCGATCAACTGACGAACAATGACTTCTTCTTTTTCTCTCAACCTTTGGTATGTTTTTTTCTTCTCCCTTTTTTACATGACAGTAAACTGAATTTCCCCTACCTATTTAATCTAATCCCCAAGATAAAGTGATATCCCTTCAAAGACTAGGGAAAGGATAGGAGTAATTTATCTAAAAATATTATCCAAATAATTAAGATTTGGTTTAAAAAAATGGTGGTTGCCTCTTCATGAGATGGGCCCACCTAACAATCTCCCCCTCCAAGCTCATGAAGAGGGCTCTGCTAACCCTGCTGATTTTCTGTAAAAGTTTAGATTCTCTATAGGCAATGCTTTAGTTATCAAATCCAATCCGTTCTTACCGATATGGATCTTCATTATAGATAATAACTTTATCTCTAGCACATCACGAATCCAATAATATCTAACATCAATGTGCTTAGATTTTGAATAAAGTCTTAGATTCTTACCGAGATGGATGATATATTGATTGTTACAGTAGACAATATCGTTCTCTTACTAAAACCCCAACTCTTTCAGAAATCTTTTTACCCATAAAGTTTCCTTGCATACTTCAACTACTGTGATATACTTTGGTTCTGTGGTAAATAAAGCAACACATTATTGCAATTTGGACTGCCATGACACTGCTCTCCCTGCAAAAGTCATCATATATCCAGAGGTATATTTTCTGGAATCAATATCACCGACCATATATGCATCTATGTAGTCATCTAACTTAGATTTATTATTGCCTTAATACAAACACAAATTTGAAGTGCTTTTGAGATATCTGAATATTCACTTCACTACGGCTCAGTGTTCTTACTTTGATTAGAGAGAAACCGATTAACAACACCAACTGCATGAGTGATATTTAGCCTCGTGCATACCATAACATGCATTAAACTACCAACTGTAGATGCATAAGGTACATTCTTCATTTCTCTTTTTTCTTTCTCACTTGTAGGATATTGTCAAGAACTAAGCTTGAAATGATTTGCAAGTAGACATCTGACTGTTTTTGCCATACTCATGCCAAATCTTTCCAAAACCTTTTTTAATATACTTTTCTTGTGACAACCAGATCCGTCTTTTCTGTCTATCACGAGAAACTTTATTACCAAGAATTTACTTTGTCGGTCCTAAGTCTTTCATTGCAAAAGACTTGTTGAGCTCTCTTGTTAACATATCAATTTTACTAGCATAATGATCAATAATCAATATGTCATCAATATGAAGTAAGAGGATAATAAAATCATTATCAAAAAATTTCTTAATGAACATACTATAGTCAGAATTGGTCCAACTATATGCATGATTCAGTATGAAAGTGTTAATCTTCTTGTACCACTATCTTGGTGCTTGTTTGAGACCATACAAACTCTTATTCAATTTGCATACACGTTTTATTTTACCATTTTTCCGAACCCCTCTAGTTGTTCTATATATATCTCTTCTTCCAAATTATAATGGAGAAATGCCATTTTCACGTTATGTTGTTCAATTTTCATGTTTAGACTGGTAGTTAAGCCAAGAACAACTGTTATAGAAGACATCTTTATAACATGAGAGTATCTCATCAAATTCTATACCTTTCTTCTGACCAAATCTTTTTACAACTAGCCTTGATTTGTACCTTAATTGTGGGTTATTCTTCTAAGATTTCAGTCCATATACCCACTTTTTTTTAATATTTTCTTGTCTTTTGGCAGTTTCACCAAATCATGAGTGTGATTTTCTTGTAAGGATTTCATTAGCTGAAAACTATTCTTCGTTCTTCTCATGAGACATCGCTTGTAATCCTCTGACACTCCCCCATTAGTAAGCAATAAATACTCACTCGGATGATATCTCATAGTAACTCTGTGCTCTCTATCGACCTTCTTAGCTATGGCTCTACTGGTGGTACTAGTGATGCCTGTTGTACATGCTCTTCTACTTGCATATCACATATAGGAATATCAATCAGTTCTAGATCTTGATGACCATCATCTAACACTGGAGGAGCCAAATTAACTGGAGCATCAACTTAGGATGTAGACTTCTCAGTTTTCTGTCTGATCTTCGAATAAAATTACATCTTGGAAAACCTTTCTGTTCTCTAGATCCACAATCTGTATCAAATCACTTCATTTGCATAACCCAAGAAAATATACTGTTTTACTTAACTATCAAGCTTGGATCTCTTATCTCTAGGAACATGAATAAATGCTCTACAATCGAACATCTTAAATTCTTATAAGAAATATCTTTCCCTATCCAAACTCGCTCTGGAAAGTCACCATCCAAAAGAACTGAAGGAGATTAATTAAGTCAACTGCAGTTCTCATCGCCTCGCCCCATAATGATTTTTGTAACTTAGCATGGGACAACATGTATCTGATCCTTTCTACATCACTCTATTTCTTCTTTCTACAACATTATTCTGTTAAGAAGTTTTTGGAACTGTCTTCTCAAACCTGATACCATAGATATTGCAATAATTTTCAAATGGCTCTCTTTACTCACCACCATTGTCTAACCTTATATATTTCAATTACATTCTTGTTTCTCTTTCAACTTTGACATGAAAATACTTAAAGATATCTAGAACTTAGTCTTTAGATCTCAAAGCAAAAGCCCAAACTTTTCTAGAATAATCATCAATAAATGTAACAAAATAAAGTACACCACATAAAGTTCTCACTTATACAGCATATATAAGTATGGATTAAATCATGAATATTCTTCTTTCTAGATAGAGGAAAACTATGAAATGCATGTCTATGTGCCTTTCCATGTAAACAATGTGAACAAGGTTTTACAAACGTACCTTTCACAAATAAAAGGATATTCTTCTTAGTGAGAATTAAGAGCCCCTTTTTGTTCATGTGACCGAGCCACTTATGCCAAAATTCAATAGAATCTGACTAAACTACATTCACGTCTCCTTTACCGACCTTTACTTGTATCACATATAATGTGTTTGACTTCTTTCCTCAGGCTATCACGAGAGAACACTTGGTGAGCTTCCATTTACCTTTCCAAATTGATTACTGAAACCTTCATTATCAAGCTTACCAGTGGAGACCAAATTCAACCGAATATCATGAATATGTCTAACGTCTCTGAGAACCAACTTGCACCCAATACTGGTTTTTAAACAAACATCTCCTATACCTACAATCTTGGATGTACCATCATTTTCCATCATTACATAACCAAAGTCACCGCTAATGTAAGATGTGAAGAAATCTGTACGAGAAGCTACATAGTATGAAGCACCCGAATCAATAACCCAAATACTATTCTTGGTTAAACAAACATCACCTTCGAGATGGATTTTGAGAAACACAAGATGGTAAAAGGATGGATCACACATTATACAGAGACAGAAAGTATTATTTAAAACTATTGCGTAGATCTCGCAGGAATCCGCTCATGAAATTTAAGCCCAATTAGACCACTGATGACTGTCCAATCAACCGACAAACAATGGCCTCTTTTCCTTTTCTCAGCCTCTTCTCTCTATTTTTTTCTTCTCCCTTTTCTTTACATGACAGTAAACTACTGAATTTCCCTCTACTCTTTTAATTTAATCCCCAAGATAAGATATTATCCCTGCATAGATTAGGGAAAGGATATGAGTAACTAAAATTTTTATCCAAACCATAAAGATTTGGTTAATAAAAATTAGTTGCCTCTTCATGAGGCAGGCCCACCTAACAATTCCTTTGCTGCTAATCTCGTGAATAAACAAGCGCTAGTTTCTAATTTTTCTAATAAAAAACAAATTATTGATCTCTGGAGGAATTATATTGGAGTATTTACTGGTTTGTCCGTCAAATCTTTATATATTATGATTTAGTCTCCCAAATCGTTATATTTAGGATTTAGTCCCCCAAATCTCCTAAGTTACTACAATTTAGTCTCCCTCCCTAACTTCCATTAACACTGTTTAATTTTTGACCTGATATTACTATTTTACCCCTCCTTATTTATTCATTCTCTTCCTCCTCTCTTCTCTTTTTCTTCATTATTCCTCCTCTCTTCTCCTTCTCTCTTCCTCCTCTCTTCTCTCAATAAAGCAAAGAGGAGGAAGAGAGAAGGAAGAGAAAGAAGAAGAGAGGAGGAATAATGAAGAAAATGAGAAGAGAGGAGGAGAAGAGATGAGGAAGAGAAAGAATGAATAAGGATGGGTAAAATGGTAATATCAGGTCAAAAATTAAACAATGTTAATGGAAGTTAGGGAGGGGAACTAAATTGTAGTAACTTAGGAGATTTGGGGAACTAAATACTTAATATGAAGATTTGGGGACTAAATCATAATATATAAAGATTTGAGGTACAAACCAGTAAATACACCAATTATATTTTGATTACTAATTTATTGAGCCAACGGCCAAAAGATGAAAATTTTAATTTCAATAGAGCGAGAAAACGAACTATGTCCTGCCCCCATCTCCATGTTAACCTTGGCTTGCATTTCACGTTGCGCGGCGACCTCCTCTTCCATCTCCTTCAGCCGCTTCTTCATCTCGTCAAGCTTCTACAACTGATACTCAACCAACAACATCATTGAGGGCTACGATTAGGTTCCGGATTTCAAGAGAGCGCTGTTAAAACTAGAGCAAAGGGAGAATAGAGAAAACTTCACGGCATCTTCGTCGGCCTTGGCCATGTTGAAGTCGTCTGCTAGGGGACCATCCCGCCTTCCAACTCGGCCCCATTGGGGATCTCGCCATCCCAAACCTCGTGGTCTTCTCCTTAAGCATCTTTCTGATCTTGATTTTTAATTCAAGGGACGACGAGAGATCATGATTAGTAACTCTCGAGTTTCTCGAACTAGAATTTTTTTTCATATTTATTAAGTATTTGAGCCTGGTTAGGCGCCCCGATTTTTAGACTAATTTTATGGAGTTCATCTTCTTTTTTTTTCTCTTTTCTTTTAAACAATGGTCGTAACTAGATTATTTATATAAGTTAATTTATTAGGAATTTGAGCTAGATTCTTTTTTTGGGCTTGGTTTGGATGAGAACATAACCAGATCATAGCTATGTTAATCTCTGACAGACTAATTTTATGGAGTCCTTTTTGTAATAAGGGTTGTAACCAGATTAATTAGACAAGTTAATTTGTGAAGTTAGTTGGTAATATATTTTCACTTATGTCAATTGATTGATGAAGAATCTCTTAATTCAAAATGTTATGATGATTATTAGATTTGTTAGTAATTAGATTAATTTCTTAGCTTCTCTTGTAAAACCCTAATTCATTCTGAAATCTTCATAATTCCATTCAAAAATTCTAATTTCTATTTCATCCCTCATTAATTTTGGTACCAGAGTGAAATATATTCACTTCAATCTCCAAATTTATATATCTCTTCCTTCTCCATTTAAAAAAAAAAAGAAAAGAGGAAACAGAGAGAGAGAGAGAAATCTTCAGCCACCATCAATTCATCCTTATTTCTCCTTCCCTTACTCGCTGATTGCAGCTGAATGTACTCCCACTCTTACCTCTTTTCCATTCACATAAAACAAAATTAAAAGAGGAAGAAAGGTGCATTCCACTTCTGTGCTCTCTTCTAAACTTCTAATAGTGCAATCAGAAATGCTAAGTATGCACAATCACAAAAGTTACAAGTTTACAACCCCCATCTCTTGTTGCAATCCTAATCCTGAACCTCCCTACTTCTCTCCACTCCTCTCCTCGAATCACGACAAGCCCAAAGAAGTAAAAACTTGCCGTGATCCTCTCTCCTTGTGCAAAACTTACCCTTTTTCCTCCCTCTCTCTCCCCACCCCACCCCCACCCCCGCACACCGCCGCCCCCACCCCTCAACCACCACCCCCCCCCCCCCCCCCCCCACACCACCACCACCAAAAACCCACCATTAGAACTCTATTTGGGTTCATTAAATCTCTATTTGGCGATTGAACACCGAACGGAGGGAAGGCACACCCCTGATGGAGAATGAGGATTAAATTGTCTAGAAAAATTGTGGCAAACTTATAATATGTGTGACTAAATTCAAAGGGATGCTCAGTAATTTTTGGTGTGCTTTTTGAAGCTCCCCTCCTAATAGCAAGCAAAGTTTTTCCCCATATGATTATCAACTCATGAGCCCCACAGCTTTATATAGAAATAATGCATTTTTTTTAATTTTTTTTTTGCTTCGTGTACAACACAACACACCAGTAAAAAAAACGAGAATGAAAGGGTTTTTGCAAGCCTGATTCATGTAGAAAAATATCCAAATTCTAGGAAGAGAAGGTAGGTATGATTTTGGAGCATGTGCAAGCATGATTTACATCCGTGCATGATTCGAGACATTATACATTTTTTGGATATTTTAAATTTTTGAGCTGAATTTTTAATTGTTAGTTGATTCTTCATGGAACTCATATTTCATGGTCGATACATCTATACTAAGATACTGATGCTAAGCACGTTGAGTATGATTTGTATCTTATTGATATTGAAAATTTGACAAATCTTAATCTACTCGGTTTCATATGCATATAGTAAATTTTATCATGATCATACCTTACTTAGGAGACCACTTATCAAAATAAGTTTATGGAAGAAATTCATGATCATCGACATCTGTGGGACCACTAAATAGCGTAAATATACTTGAACTATTGGTTCTTTTTATCTCCAATGTCCATGAGTAGATAATCAAACGCCACATCCATATCCATAATCTATGGTCTAAACATGAAATTAACTTGTCGTAGATGTGCAAACGATCATAACCAGAGAAGAGAATGAGGGAAAAAAAATATTAATCACAATGGTCCTTAAACTCCTTTGCTAGCTTATTCACTCCCTTACTTGTGCTCCTAGTTTTACTGCTACCTCTAGCCTTAGTGAATGAAGAGGAGACGAGAGAGACTGGAAGAGAAGAGAGAAAATTATTTGAAAATAAAGTTGGAAAAGAAAGCGTTCTATTAAAATCATACCTTAAGTTTCTTCTCTACACTCAGCCTAGCTGTGAGTCCAACCTTGTGACTTAGGAGACGAGAAGGCTATGTATAGTATTAGAGAGAAAAAGAGTGAAGGATGTAGTTAAAACCTAAGTACAATGATAAATAGTTGTAAATCCAAGCCCATATATTAATTCCAATATCATCATGAGCTAAACTACCACATTACCAATGTTGACCATAAGGTTCAATAATGTTTTCAAAATAATTCAGTTGGACAGAGAAAAGAACAATGCCTATTGTGAGTGGGTTGTAATAGAAGGAAAAGAAAAAAAGGAAAATATAATGAAAACTAGAATTTTGGATATGTGGGTTTTGACATTCCAAGAAAAATACTTGTGAGAGTGAAATAAGATGATTATGGTGCAATACATGAAATAATTTTGGATGTGAGGTTTGCAAGGTGGAAATCATCAATTGTCAAAATCAGTAAAATCGAAGGCCATTTATTTCGCCAGTATTAGAACTATTCTAGAGTATTTTGGGAAATTCTTAAACATCAAAAATATTAGAAAAACAATAATCCTAAGATAAAATGACATTTGAAGGTATACAATTCTAGTTATACATAAAAAAAAAAAATTGATCAGTAGTTTTTAGTCTGGTTCAAATATTTATTGGATTTTGGACTTTCTTAGGAAATCTTGATAAATCACCAATAGTATAGAAAATTAGGAAAATAATAATCCTAAATTTAGAATCTTATTTTGAGTTATAAATTTCAAGACGGATTGGTTAGATGTCAAATCGATCATTGATATAGCCTGATTAGGGTTTTTGGCTTGATCAATTCAACATAACAAACATAGATATATAAAATAGAATCAGCATATTTATTCAAACACTGTCAATATCCGGAGCCCAAAATTTGATATGTAAATTACAAAATGCATTATTCGAAAGCTGGTTGGTTATGGGCGATACATCTTACCCACCTAATAAAGAATTTAGTTCTCGAAATTCTATTTATGGTGATATGATATAAGATAAAGATCTCAATCAAGATGGAAATTCTAATAAGATAGCAACATGGGAATTAGCTCACCTCGCCATTCTAATTAGCAAGGCACAATGGATTAGTTGTCAATTCAAAGATTATCTTGCAGATTCCACTCATAATAGTCCTAGCACAGGGCTACAGTACCTGTTAAAAGAGAATAAATATCAATTATTGCCATGTTAATGTAATAAAACTTAAATAATAAAGAATATAAGATCAAAGATGAAAGCAAGGTCAAGACATGTCTCTAGTGAGTAACTATAATTACCAGCATTAGAAAATAAATCTCTATAATTACCTTATCAACCTAATAAAACTTGTGGTGTAAGGAAATCATGAAGCAACTTCATAATCAATCAAGAGGTAAGATATGACTAGGAGTGTTAAAATGATAGATAAAGATAAGTATAATTTGGGAAACAAAATAACTCTAGTCATATCTTGACTACTAAGGTCTTGACTACCACGAGTACCTCCCTTTCTAATTAGCTTAATCAGAGGGGATGCAATTTTTGCAAAGTACTATGTACATATTCTATAATACCTAGCTATCTAAAGAACACTTTGAATTTACAAAACTAGCTTTGTCACATCCTGCTTCTAATATATAGTATACGAGCATAGATACTAGTAATATATTCGATTTTTATATGCTAAAGTTTCTAGTTGAATATCAATAAATTTGCTACAATAATACTCAATAATTATTTTGGATAAATTAACAAAAAATTTACTTTTCATTGATTAGAATTGAGTTTAGATACAATTGAAAGAATAACATAATACAATCAAACTAAATAAGAAAAAGTAAGGTAACTTAATTCTCTATTGAGTTTTAACTTGCTCTTAAACGTAAATAAGATCCTCTATCTGCTTTGGTGTGTCCATCGGTATCTATTGGCATGCACACCTAAGTCATCGAATTGCAATCAAAACAACATAGGTAGAAATAATTTAAAGAATATAAAAACATATAATAATATGTAATAATAAAATTAACTGTTATAGGTTAAGCCGAACATTATATAGTGCAGTCATTATTATTACAAGAGTAATTTTTACTTAGAATTCCATGTAATTGGAAAAGCTACTTGAAGCAATACCGTTATTTCGATTTTCTCTTGTACAGACTGATTAGGAGTGGAAACTGAAATATTTTATATCTATTTTATGTACTTACAATCCAATTTTGTTGATTAATATATGAAATGAATGATAGATTATTTTTATTGATCAAACTCTTCACTTTAATATTTTTCTAGTATTTTATATTTTTTTTTATAGGGTTCTAGATAATCCTTTCGCCTCAGCATCATGGTTTTTTCCTATAGATGTCTTTGCTAGCTGCTGTAGTTGGATCAGGATGACATCCATGGTCGCCTTTTGTTGTTCTAGTAGTACTTGCTACTGCTCGGATAAACCTTACTACACCTTTAATATTTGTAGTAATTTCTTACATCATCGTTGATGGCATCGACTGAAACACTTCTCTAGTAAGAAGAATCAGAAGTTTCAGATGATGCGCATGCGGAGTGCCAATCAGTATCATCCTCTCCTTCGTGCAGTTCAAGATGAGGAGCGAGAGCATCATGACCTAAATTTGTTGACCTAGTTCGGGACCGAGTATAACGGTATACTCCATCACTATCGTTGCTAGAGTAACCATTAGGAGGCGAGTCTGCACTGCCTACCCCCTGTGTTGGATTTTCGCATCCTACCATGTTGATGGTCGTGTGAGCCAATTTTTTCTTTCTTCGAAACTTCTTGAGGTAGTAATGAGATCCTTTTGGGATGGTCACTACTGACCTCATGATGGGCTTGTTTGATGATAACTAGCTGAAGACAGAAGATTTAGGCAGTAAATCACTTCTGTTCATATTTCCCCAAACTTGGTGTAGCCGGTCGAGATGGTTTCGAACGTCTTCTACGGGTAGTATAGATTTGCGTCCATCATCAACCCTAATGCCTATTGTATTGTTGCTCTTTAGCTTGTCAGCTTTGCTAGGCTTCTTTGTCTCACCTAAGCGCTTACTGACTTTGCCAGAATGCCTTTTAGCCTTACCGGACTTGTTAGGCCCTCAAACCTCTTGAAAATGACAGAGTTGTTAATCCCGCCAGATATTTCATAACTTCGTTGGACTTGTTAGGTCTACGAGGTTTCTTGCTAGTCTCGCTTACAATGTCATAGGTGAGTTTGCACCTTTCTTTGTCGCTAGTATGACCTTTATTTATTTTAGGGGTCTTGTCGACATTCCCACTCAGCTTTGCAGTTAGATTAGCGTACTTCTTGGCTTTAGGGATGGTGAGAATGGCTTAGTAGAAAGCTTTCTTCCTCTCTTTGTTACTGAGAAGATTAGTTCTAAGTGTTGTGGCTAGAGCAAAAGAAGGTAAATTTGCTTGGCCTGCATCACTCTTGCACTAGTAGCGGTAACATTCGCACTAGCATTGTTATGCTGATTGCCTCAAACAAAAGAGGTAAATCCACTGGTGGATGTGGATTAGGCCTCTACTCTCCAGCTCTACGAACCAGTCTTGGATAGAGAGATAGAGTTGTTATTGTAGAGAAATTCTTCATATTTGGCATGATCAAATTCGATTACCAGGGCATCGACTGTAGTATCCATCGTTATTGTGGCACGAATTCCTCAATAAGAGAGGAGTAACTCCTCAACAGAGTCACCAGTTTGTTTCCATCATTTATAATGTGAAAATTAAAATTTGTTATTGAGAACTGAAAATACAACAAAGTCTAGGATGTTTTGAATTGCAACACTCAAAATTTACTTAGTTTTTTACAATCAAAGCAGGGTTACAGTTTTTGGTTTATTTGATTTTAGGGAGTGTGACGACAAAAATATAATCAGAGCGATCCTTCTTTACTTTCGTTGACGATCCAGTAAGAAACTTGAAGTACTCGAATTCTCCTTACTTTTCTCCGTGAGTTTTTCGATGCTTTCTTTGGATGCTTGGCATCATTTTTATAGTTGGAGGTTGCCATAAATGTTCCCTTAATTTGTGGGATCATGCTAATTACTTGCTCATAATCTAATGTGTTCGAATCCCCTTTGGCGAGGTGAATCGATAAGACTAACTGGTTGCTTTTGGCGAGGTAAACTTTACTTCTTGGTGGAGCTAGCCTGGCCTGATGATTTTAATTTAACTTTAGCTTTTGGTGAAGCTAACTTACTTGGTCTGGTAGAATTAACTCATTTTTAGCTTCCGGTGAAGCTAGTTAACTTGGCCAGGTGGATTTAGCCTTCTTTTAACTTCCAGCGAGGCTAATCCTACTTTGGTGGGGCTAACCTGATTCTAGCTGGACTATCCTTTCGGTGGGACCAATCAACTATTTTATTAGCTCTTGGCCTATGGATTTTAAAAAATTTAACCGAATATAATTTTGATGGCCTACAAGGTCAATGTGAATTTTATGTTGGGGGGATTGCTTATAAAGATAACTTGTTTGGATACCCATGATGTTTTCAACAATTTTGTAGATTTTTTCTTTTTCTTAGAATTAAATCTTAATTTTTACTGCTAACTTTAGAATCAGGAACTAACTTCTAATTTAGAATTAAATTTAGAATTAGGAAATAATAATTAGAATTTAGAAACAACATTAGTTTAGAAACTAACAATTACAAAAAAACATTGACTTGACACAGTTCTCAAAAGAGAACTATTGTCAAAGTCGCTATCGAAGCAGCTGTCAACAACGGGTCCCTAAAGAGAAAATATGCTCTACTCGAGGTGGCTGTCGAGACTACTGTCAAAGTGACTGTCGACAACCATCGACAGAGTCCCAATTATAAATAGATCTTTGAGTTTCTATTCTCTATAACCAAACCCTAGCCTCCCTTTACAGCACTCTAGAGCTAAAATTCTTCCTTTCCACAGCTAAAACCATCTCTGCACATTTTCTTTCGAATTTTCATCGATCTTCAAACAAGTTTTCTTCTCTTTGATTTCTCATTGATTTGTTCTTCATAAAAATTAGATTTTTATGGACGAATTTGAGTAAATTTAAGTTAGATCCTTAGTAGATTTGGGTCAGTTTAGTAAAGTTGTAAGGATTTTTGACGAATTTCAAGGAATAATTGAAATTACATGCTAAAATTAAGTGTAAAAGAAATAAAAAATCCTTAACTTTTTAGCATAATATTTCATGGGTTACTTGAATAATTGTAAAATGTCAAATTCATGCACTAATAATAAAATTAAAGGAGAGTTCAATAGTTTTTGAAAGAGGAATTGGAAAAATATAGAATTATATAATAAGAAAAGGAAAAAAGAAAAGAAATTAAATAAAATACGGTCATATATAATATATGTGTTAAATTCATGCATAATTTTTGGAAAATAAAAATATCATGTTATGTGTATTTTTTTGATTAATTTTATAGAATTAGACCAAGGAAGCAGACTGCTTCTAAAAGGCCAAGAGTGGAATCATCCGGTCCATCTTCACCACATAGAACAAAAGCTGCAAAAGCAAATAAGAAAATTTTGGAGAAGTATGAAGACATTAAATTTTGGCCCGAACATGTAGTCAATCACTCAAAGATACACGTGAATTTGGCTTTCAGAGCACAGTTGCATGCTGCAGAATTAGAAGCATATACGAGATATATATACACACTGGCATGTAATGAGATCTTGAATGAGTTCGATGCTAATCCGCAGCCGGCACTTGGGGATCAACATGGATACTCCATAGTAAGAAGCGGGGAAGTGTCATTCATGAGACAAGAATTTTTTAGGGCAATTCCTATACCTGATATGCCTGAAGAGCACCCATCCTTTATGGTTATTGTGAATGATATACTAGGCGGCTCCCCCCAGTTTAAAGAGCTCAGTGAAAAATTAAGTGATGTTGCATTCAATGAGAATGTCTTGAAAGTGAGCTTCGTTATAAAGGAGTATGTGTTTGGTAAGCATGTTTACTAAGTATAACATCATACCATCCTCTGTAATAACGGAACTATATTCAAGAGACATGGTGTAATTGAATATGATTGGAAAGGCACCCATTTGATGTGGCATCTATCATGTACTTTGTGATAGTTCAATACATGGGTTAAGCCCATGAGTGAATCCAGCATCCGAGATTGGCAAAGCCCAACTTAGTTCTACCATCTCTGAAAAATAAAATTTGCATGAACAATGGAGTCCATCTATCACGAGATGACACATTCCAGAGTCCCATGAAACCATTTACAGATAAAACAATGCAAAGAAGCATGAGAGCTTGACACGCCGAGCAAGAACAACAGGTACAACAAGAGCAACAACATGTTGCTACCCCACCTACCGGTCACGGAGAACAAGATATGGAATGTGGAGAGTAAGGGCAAGAACAAGGAGATGCAACAACTGCAACAGCATGACCAAAAGAGATAACATTCCAAATGCTAAATGGTTCGATCATAAGATGGCAGACATGTTCACTGCAAAGTTGCAAGTCATCGAAGAATAGCAAGTCCAAACTGAGCATCATCAATAACGTCAATATCGACTTCTCACCAAAGGATTCAGATGAATGGTTGGTAAAGATGCCCTTGCTTCTACAGATGAATATGAAGGGTGAACTAGGGGACCACAAGGTTCTGCTAAAGATATAAGTAACAAAAGGGTCTTCATCAGAGGCATCATTCATATCGACTACTGAAGGGAGTGAGCTTTTTATCAGAGAATCAATAAAGTTAGGTATTTTATTACCTTAACCTCTTAAATTACTTCTTAGTATATTATTTTCATAGTTATATTCTTGATGCACTGAGGATATTGCATAATTTAAGTTGGTGGTGGGATAGATACACTACACTTGACTATATCATAGCTAACTAACATAGTTTAAAAAAATTTTAAAATTTTCATTTTTCCAAGTAAAAGTAAGATTAAAAGTACTTTACATTGCATATTTATGAGATTGATATCATAATTTTTATGCTTATTTAATGGTAGTTCTTATGTAGTCTTAATTAAGATTTTAAATCCGATAATAAGATATATGGATACTTAAGATTAGAATCAAGTATGCATTCTAAACACTTACACAAAGAGTCATGAGGAGTTAATGACAAAGAGAAACTTAAAAGGAAGGCCTACCATATATACTGATGAGTACCATATCTTATTTATCTAATTTTGTATTTAAATAATGCTACTCGGGTATTTTTAGTGTGTTTTTCATGTAAACCTATTCTTATAAAGAGATGATATAAACTCAGAGCCGGATTAGGAAACCAAGCCCAACGAAGAGTTAAAAGTGAGTAAACCTACAAGACCATGATGTTGCAGAGAGTTAAAATTTAATACAGTCATCAAAATCAAAGGAAAAGAACAAGAGATTTATGCAGAAGAATGTTGAAGCCCAGAAGAGCTACTTTTGCCGCTATTTGTCGGCATTAGCCGCCAATTGGTGGCTCCATGGGGCCCACTCTGGGTGATTTTTCTACAGGAGCTTCGATGTAATTTTGTAATTTCTCACTTGTACTCAAATTAGGGTTTGATTCTATGAAACCTATATATTGGCCGTATCCTTGTAATCTAGTGTTCATGATGTAATTTTGTACTCGTAATTATAAATAAAATTAGGGTTTGCCGAAGGGGTGATGGTCGCCGTACCAAACTTCAGACGTATCCTTTGCTGTTCATAAATTTTTCTTAGGTAATTTTCTTCTATTTACTTACTACTTTAGATTAATCTTGCATTCTAGATTAGACTTTCTTGTTTAATTAATAAAAATATGATCTTACTAATTAGAACTATGAGTAGCTAATTTATTTTAGCTCTATGATGTAGATAAAACTAGGAATCCACCATGTAGTTGCTCTCTAGTATTTTTTTCTAAATAAAATAATAAAGATAAGATTTTTCAATGAAAAGATTAAAATATAACAAATCGTAGATTAATACTTTGATAGGTTATACTTGAATTAGATTTCTTGATAGCCTATGCTTACTTAGGATTTGGGGTTGGTATTTTTCATCTTTGTCATGGAGTTATCTAACAATTTAGTTTATCTCTATAAAAAGTCATATCTTTGATGGGTTATACTTGCACACTGCTTGATAACACATACTTAGAACACTTTAAGTAAATATTAAACACTAAAAAATTAATTTTTATGATAGGAAAAAGATAATAGAAGTAATTCATGGCTGGAAACTAGTGGATTCTATATTCTAAACTAATTAGAATAATTCAAACCCAACTTAGAAACCGTAGTTAATTCGCTAGGACTAAAGAATTAGTGAAAATGCAAAAACACCCTATATCCCTACAGGAACGACCTGTTAACGCTACAACCAACACTGTAGGTTAGCAGTATATTTATCACATCAAGTTTTTGGCGCCGTTGCCGGGGATCGACGGTATTTTTCTTGCTTTTCTAACGTTTTATGGGTTAATAGTTTATGTTGAGTGTGCAGGGCCAGAAAGTGAAGATACAGGAAAATGAAAGGGATCAGAGGAGTTTCAGAGCTGCGTAGCAGAAACCAGATAGACAATCTCTCTAGTATTGCCACTAATTAGTGGCAAGAACCGTTAAATAGCCGCAGCTCAGGTATATTTTGACTCCAAATTTTCTGCAGTTCTATATTTTGGTTCACTAGTTTTGTAAAAAAAATTAAAAAAATGTTGAAACAGTAGGAATCACATCTTTTCTTAGATCATATCTTTTCCACCGTTTCATTTTCACCACACCCCACTTCTTGCATTAGGTTAGTAAATTCACGCACTCACTCACAATCGCTAGTTCATGCCACATTGGACTCGTGACCAATTTGGTCAACTAATGAAATCAGATTTGTTCATGAGAGACAAGATGGACTAATCAATCCCGATCCTTTAGGATCAATGTTACCCATTGCGCACATCACTACCATCATGCATAAAACTTCCACACGCAGTGGGTAATCAATATGAATTGAAACCGCAGTACATTATCATGCTTATTAAATTCACTGGTTCTAATTCTAAGGATGCATATCTCTTTATTAGTGAATTTTAAGAAGTGTGCGTAATGATTAAACTGCAACACTTATCAAAGAATGCAATTAAACTCTGCTTCATCCTATTCGCTTTCAAAGATAATGTCAAGAAGTAGTTGTATAGTATGCCTACTGATTCAATTACTACTAGGGATGAATTCGTCACCATATTTCTTAAGAAGTATTATCTAATGCACAAGATGACAAAAATTCAGAATCAAATTAATTAATTCCATCAAGTGTTGGTAGAACTCTTATGAAAATACTTGGAACAGTTCAAAGATTTTTTAGCTCAGTGCCCCCACCATGCAATAAAAAAGTGGCAGTTGTGTCAAATTGTGTACGAAGGACTTGACTCTTCTTCTTGAGTCCATGTGTCAGGGGGAGTTCATGAGAAAGAATAATGATGAAGCATGGGACTTTCTTGAGGACCTATTGTAGAAATCTATGCAGTGGGAGAGTTTCGTTGAGAAAACCAATACATCAACTTCTACGCATAAGGGTGGGATCCATAATGTCGACAACTCTATAGCTACCAAAACTAAGATTGCAGCCCTTATGCAGAGAATTGAGGCGTTTAAAATTCCTAGTACTCCACTAATGGGTCAAGTCAATTAAATACAAGGTCCCACATATTTTAATTGAAGAACTCCAAATCACGTTATGGAGCAGTGTCCACTGTTAGTGAATCTCATGGGTCCGACACTTAAGTAAGCAAATGTCTTATATTTAAGACCCTGAACAACCCTTATGCTCCTACATGCAATTCTGGCTGGAGGAACCACCCAAATCTCTTATGGGGTCAAGGACAATATCAGGAAGACCTCAACCCTAACATGCAGCCTCCAGCCAATGGTCAATTCCTAAGACCTAACGTGGGTGTATATGAATACCCAAATACTACGAATCAAGAAAACAACCAGAACAGACCGCCTGCATACAATCAATCATATTCACAGAAGGGGGTCTAACAATGATTATGATAGATAGCTAATGACACTTGAAAGGAATGTGGAGAACCTTTTCAAGACGATATTCAATTTAGACACACAAATGTAAAATTTAATGAAAGTGTCTACTGACTTTATACAACGGACCGACCAATAATGTTTTACAAGTTTTCAGTCAATCAAGAATATAGACTAGCAGGTTAGACAGTTAGCCGCACAGCTAAGTAAGTGAGGGTCGGGTATCTTTCCGAGCCAACCAATAATGAATCCCAACTCTAATTCATCTCAGTCTATTTCATCCCATGTTCACCAATGCAATGCTATTCACGCACTCAGATCTGGCAAGCAAGTGGACAATAATGTAGTCATGCCCCCTGATCTCACTCCTACTATTTTACATGCTACACCATCTTTTGCATCTCTTTCTCCACATCTATCTCCGTTATCTCCATTACCATCACATGCTCATTTGGAAGAACCTGTTCCTAAACCGAAAGCACCATATCCCAATCGGCTTAGGATGCCTTCACCACAAATAGAGAAAATTCTTGAAATATTTCAGCAGGTGAAGATTAATATTCCACTCCTTGATATTATACAATAGGTTCCTACCTATACTAAATTTCTCAAGAATTTGTGTACTAAGAAGCAAGCAAGAAATATTTCTGAGAAAGTTTTTCTTCCTGCAAATATATCATATATCCTCTCTAACTCCTTACCTATCAAATGCAAAAATCCAAGTTCTCCCACAATCTCATGTACTATTGGAAACACTACATTTGATAGGGCATTGCTTGATCTAGAGACAAGTGTCAACTTTCTTCCTTACACTATTTATCAGCAACTGAGGTTAGGATAACTTTAACCTACCAAGGTCACATTACAGTTAGTTGTTTGTTCGATCAAGAGACCACTTGGTATGGTTGAAAATGTGCTCATTAAGGTCAGTGAGTTCTTCTTTTCTGTAGACTTTATTGTATTAGAAAGTGAGCATATTTCCAATCCATGGAATCAAATTCCTGTTCTCTTGGGTAGATCATTTCTTTCAACATCAAATGCATTAATTGATTGTAAGAATGGCCTCATGAAGTTATCATTTGGAAATATGACTGTGGCATTGAACATATTCAATATAGATGAGCACACAACGAGCTCCCTCATTGAGGTCAATATGATTCACAGTTTGCACTCTCATTCTACCTCTTGCACTAATGATGAACCCTCATTTGAGTAAATTTTTAAGGATGAGCTCATATTATTAGATGAATTGGCATATACTAATTCTACGTATGATGGCACTTGTGAAAGGATGTCATTTATTTATGAGCAAACTTTTGAGGATTTATTTGTAGAGGAACTCGCATTACTTCGTAAATTAGAAAGGCTACCACCACATTCAATTGATCATGTTGCACTCTTCTCACCCCACGATATTCCTATATGTGTGCTTGTTACTAACGATGATTGGCAAGTTTATAATGAAGAATTCGTTAATCCAATTATTAATGCTTACATGTGGATAAAGAAAAAGTGAGGATGGCATAAGAAACAAAAAGGTAATTTCGTAACTTACAGGAGGAACATGAGACACAATAATGCACCCACTTCACGTTTGAAATGCACACACTATAAAAGTGGAAAGCGATCGAGATGTCGTAACCGCTTTTAATGTGTTAATATGGTGACGATATTGAGATCGTAACTTTTTATGACTCTCATTATTTATATAATATTTGTACAATACTTTTTATATTTATTTTACCACCATTTGTTCGTGTATGAGGGCATACACGAGTTTAGGTGTGGGGGAGTGAGTTAGGGTATTTTCTTCATATTTTTCTAGGATTTTTATTTTTTTAAATTCTTATTTAATTTTTAGATTTTTGGATTTCTTTATTTTACACTTCGGGTAGTTTTTAGGGTAACTAACTAAAAAACAACAAAAGTAAAAAAAATTATTATATATTTTCTTCAATAAATTAATCTAATTACAAATAAAAGAATAAATTTAGATTTGAAATTTGATAGGAGAGTAGATTAGGTGATACATTAAGAATTTTATGAAAAAGATTAAAATCCAAAAAATAAATATCGCTAACAGTAATTTTGAGGTAAGTATACATCTAGTTTTCACTTCACAATAGTTTATTAGATTAAGGACAAAGATAATAACGATTGAGTAGTCTTCTCTCTCTAAACAAAAAAAGGGGTGAACTTGGTATTAAGACAATAACTTCAGAAATGCAAAAAAAAAAAAAAGAGAAGAAAAAAAAGGGTGAGCCTGGTATTAAGGCAACAGTATCAGAGGAAAAAAAAAGGGGTGAGCCTGGTATTAAGGCAATAGCCTTAGAGAGAAAAAAAGAGTATGATCCGAATAATCGGGTAATTTGTGCCAAGCAAGCGTGAATATTCGAATGAAAGATAAAATATTCTTAAAAAAATTATTATAAGAGAGGAGATGAATCATGAGTTAGAGTTGGGTCCAAGACTGAAGTAGACTATCACATGTATACATAGATGTATGGAGCTAATGAATTATCTATTATTGGATATTGAAAGATATGATTTGAATTTTTGATTAAAATGATAAGTGTATTTGTTACGACGCTTCACTTGGAAATTGATAATCTAAATGCGTTCTTGAGTTTGTATATTAATGAGATTAATTGAAGATAATACCATTAAAAAAATAAGATTTTTCTTTCTTTTGTATAAAATTTTATTTTTCTTGATTTTTGGTTATCCTTATTTTTCTTTTTTTTATTCATTAGTCTAGCTTCATCACGAATTTTGTGGGTATATTCATTGCAAACTCTCCGAGACACAACTCGTCCACTAAGATAACTTAGGGATTTAACAGCTTGTTGCACGTGCTAAGTGCAATTGCGATTGCTGCGAAAGTGAGTTAGGATTTTTTTCTTTTAGGTTTAGCTTTTGCTCGAGGACTAGCAGAAGATAGGTGTGGGAGTGTGATGAGTGTCATATGTTGTATATTTATAGCCTCAATATTATCTATTTTTGTATTTAAAAAAGGTTACTCAAGTATTTTTAGTGTGTTTTTCAGGTAAACCTATTTCTACAAGGAGATGGCATAAACTCAGAGCCAAATTAGAAAACCAAGCCCAGAGAGGAGTTAAAAGTGAGTAAAGTTACAAGATTGTGATACTATAGAAAGTCAAAGTTCAATATGGTCATCAAAATCAAAGGAAAAGAATAAGAGATTTATGCGGAAGAAAGTTGGAAGCCCAGAAGAGCTACTTTTGCCACTATTTGGTGGCATTTGCTACCAATTAGCAACTCCATGGGGCCCACTCTGGGTGATTTTTTTACGGGGTTTCGATGCAATTTTGTAGTTTCTCACTTATACTCAAATTAGGGTTTGATTCTCCAAAACCTATATATTGGCCGTATCCTTATAATCTAGGATTTATGATCTAATTTTGTACTTGTAATTATAAATAAAATTAGGGTTTGCCGAAGGAGTGACGGTCGCCATACCAAACTTCAGAGGTATCATTTGTTGTTCATCAATTTCTCCTAGATAATTTTCTTCTAATTACTTTCTAGTTTAGATTAATCTTACTTTTTAGATTAGATTTTCTTTCTTTCATGAATAAAAATATGATCTTACTAATTAGAACTATGAGTAGCTAATTTAGTTTAGCTCTAGGATGTAGATGAAACTAGGAATCCACCATGTAGTTGCTATCTATTGTTTTTTCCTAAATAAAATAATAAAGATAAGATTTTTCAATGAAAAGATTAAAATATAATAACTCGTAGATTAATACTTTGATAGGTTATACTTGAATTAGATTTCTTGA